>SJYT01016890.1:121663-183310 GCA_006410635.1 Cephalophus harveyi
TGATTATCTGGGTCGTGAAGATCTTTTTTGTACAGTTCTTCTGTGTATTCTTGCCACCTCTTCTTAATATCTTCTGCTTCTGTTAGGTCCATACCATTTCTGTCCTTTATCGAGCCCATCCTTGCATGAAATGTTCCCTTGGTATCTCTAATTTTCTTGAAGAGATCTCTAGTCTTTCCCATTCTGTTGTTTTCCTCTATTTCTTTGCATTGATCACTGAAGAAGGCTTTCTTATCTCTTCTTGCTATTCTTTGGAACTCTGCATTCAGATGCTTATATCTTTCCTTTTCTCCTTTGCTTTTCACTTCTCTTCTTTTCACAGCTATTTGTAAGGCCTCCTCAGACAGCCATTTTGCTTTTTTGCATTTCTTTCCCATGGGGATGGTCTTGATCCCTGTCTCCTGTACAATGTCACGGGAACCTCATTCCATAGTTCATCAGGCACTCTATCTATCAGATCTAGGCCCTTAAATCTATTTCTCACTTCCACTAGGGAAGCCTGAAAATGGCAGTTGGATAAATATTAAGTCATAGTTTGAAAACAGATTCACACACATGCACACACACACACATATGTATACATGCAGAAATACACAGCAGGCCATTCTGACCATTCAGGACTCCCAGCTGGGCAGAGTTATTACTTCAGTTACTTTGGGTCAAAATAAGTCTTTAAAAATCAGTGACCTAATTTAACGTAATAGTCACAGGTTGCATTACTTCCCCGCAATTTGTAGGAATACACAGTACTTAAATGTTAATGAGAGCCTAGATAATCATATCGTTTGAATCTACTTTCTTTGATCACTCTCTGAATCATTTTCAAAGTTAATGTTGCGGCTGTTGCCAGTAAGCCTTTGTCTTGTGCCTTTTGGTTTGCAGGGGTGGGAGGGGGCAGGCTAACTGGGCTTAGCATCAGGAGAGATGGCTCAGGTGTGAGACTAACCTCGGTTTGCAACCTTGGTCGGCAGTTCACTAGCTGTGAAGACAATGAGCAAATACTTTCTAAGGGCCTCAGCTCTATCTCTAAAGTGGGAAATGATGATAATGCCACAGCTCTTAGGCTTGCTCTGAGGATTAAATTAGGCATGCAGTAAAGCACCTAGCCTAAAGCCTGGTAAGTGCTCACCAAATGCTTACGCTAAGGGTTAGCACGCATTAGTGACATGGTAAATTCAGGTCTCCTTTTTCTCACTCATCTATGCATGCAACAGATAGTCACTCTAAGCACTTACGTGAATTTCTCCACCAAAGGTTGACTATTCTTTCGTTTACCTTTCCCTTATCCCAGGACATGGGGTTACAGGGGACTGGAGAAGCGGACACTCCAACAGGCCTCACTCAGGCTCTGCCTGGAGGCCTCCCCAAAATCAACTTGTTGTTGCTGTCCAGCCGCTCGGTCATGTCTGACTCTTTGCATCTCTGACCCCATGGACTGCAACACGCCAGGCTTCCCTGTCCTTCACCATCTCCCAGAGCAAGGCAGAGTGGAATAAGCAGAGATCTGGGTTTCAATTTTTGAGGGCTGATTTCCCAGCCTCTTTGAGTCCCAGACTTTCCATTTATAAAATGGGGAAAGAGATGCTTGCTCAAAATTGCTGCCATGATTAGTAAGATAATTCAGAAGTTAGCAGAGGGCTTGGCACCAAGTAAGCATTCAATAAAGAGATGTTTTTTCATCATGATTGGTAACTTTTATTGGAGCAGGTCGCACCACGGCTCTGTCTCCTTCCCCATGACTTCAAAACGTGAAACTGAGACTTCCTCTCCGAGGCCTGCACAGGACAGATTCATTTCTCAAAGCAGGGCATTCTGGCCACCCCATCCCACCCATCCTGGGGGTGAAAGCCCCAAGTCCCTCATCCAGGCTTCCTATGATCTTGGAAGCCACATTCACTTTCCTGAATTGGGAAGCAAATTCAGTAAGAACCTAGTTCTTGGGTGTCTGCTGAATTTCAAAAGGGGTCAGCCCTCACCTGGTCCTTGGAAGCTGTGGGTGGCAGGTGATTTCACTCTACAAAAATCCAACATGATCCACGTGGACTTACAGGAAAGATTATTCATGGAGTAAATTCTCTTCCCTGGTGGTTCAGTGGTAAAGACTCTGCCTGCCAATGCAGGAACCATGGGTTCGATCCCTGGGTTGGGAAAATCCCCTGGAGAAGGAAATGGCAATCCACTCCAGTATTCTTGCCTGGAGAATCCCACGGACAGAGGAGCCTGGTGGGCTACAGCCCATGGGGGTTGAAAAAGAGTCAGACAGGACTGAACACCTGAACAACAACAAAATTCTCTTCACAGAAGAACTTTTGGGCTTTTTTTTCTTTCAATGAACACGTGCCTTTCTTTTGATATTAAATGTCTCTTTTTCTACGGCATGTCAGATTTGGCTGATGAAAATTAGCTTGTCATGTACCTTTGGAAGAAAAAGATCTTCTGAACACATGTAGGGACACGTACACAATTTCCTTTATTCATCAAATACACATTGAGCACCACTGTATGCCTTGCACCAGGCATTCAGGAGGTCACAGTAAGGAGGACACATTTGCAATCCCTTTCCCCTCTCTAGGAATCCCTCTGCTCACCACTCAGAATCCCCTCATGAAAAAGGCACCATCCTTCAGTCTGCAGCATCAGGTAACAAAATCATCTTTAAATACACGGTGAGAGCTGGTTCTGATTTGAAGGAGGGAATGATCTGGACAGGAGTCATGGATTTCGGTTTATCCTAGATTTTGTCTGATGCTCAGACATCTAAATAATCTGAAAGTCAGATACACTCTTCTCTTGGGAAAGAAGCTGGAGAAACAGTAATAAGAACCAAAAATGACAGCGAGAAGTCGCTTATCCTGACATGTTTTCCTGCTCTGACGCACAGGGAAGCTTTAGAAGTTGAGGGAAGATACAGGTTACAGAGTCAATCCAACTTGGATTTGCATCCTGACTACCCCACTGACCAGCTGGGTGACTTCGGTCAAGCTCCTTTACCTTACTGAGCTTCCATTTCACATTTGTAAGAACAGAAATAATAACGAGTACTTTTCAGCACAACCTCCCAGTTTCCATGAGCTAGTGTAACGGTGCACATAAAGCGCTGAGAACAATGTCTGACATGTAGAAGGTGCTAAATAAAAGAAATGTAGCAGTAAATATTTATACTTTACTAATAAAATAAATAATAGCCTCATTTCCGCTAACAACGACTTTCTCTTCCTTTTAGCATCAAACCCTTTTGGCTTTTCATCCCTGTTAAATATACTTCTGTTTTGAAACAACCAGTAAATTTCTGTCTTTGTACCAGAACTGAGCTTTATGGATCAGTAGACCCACAGTCTGCAAAATGGGTCACCGAGGCAGAAAGACACATGCCCTGGGCCCAGGGACTCTTGCCACCCCAGGGTGACACAGACTGGACCCACTTCTTGGTTTGTGAACCCACTTCTTGTTTTGACCCAAGGCTCCCTCAGAGCAGAAGGCTATCACAGGACA
Source organism: Cephalophus harveyi (assembly GCA_006410635.1). Taxonomy (NCBI): domain Eukaryota; kingdom Metazoa; phylum Chordata; class Mammalia; order Artiodactyla; family Bovidae; genus Cephalophus; species Cephalophus harveyi. The sequence goes on from SJYT01016890.1 coordinate 125,156, forward strand.
CCACTCTGAGGGGTCAGAGATGTGATCCCAGGGGACCCACCAAGTCCCACGAGCCCCCAGCACACAGATGGTCAGGTGTGAGGAGGAGGCTGGCTGACTGCCTACTGCCTTGTCTGGGAGCAGCAGATTCGGTGCAGGGCTCAATCGCTCCTTCTGAAAATAGACTGACCATGCTCTGACCCTGGTGTATTGACCAGGGACTTCTCCCAGGAACAAGAGGAGGTTTATCGGCTTGCATTTCTCCCTGGGATGAACCCAATGCACACCCTTCACAGTGCAGGGGTGAAGAGAAACTTAACTGAAATGGGTGAACAGAAACTTAACTGCAACAATGCCCAGATTCATGGACGCAACTGTCCATCCAAAAACCGAAACCAAACCACCATTCACCTCATTTAGCAAATATTCGGTGACCATGGTAGGCACAGGTCTTTAGAATGAGACAGAGCTTTGGTGTGCAGTGGTCAAAACTGCTAATTAGGGTCCTTCTTGGCAGGGCCCGAAGAATGGACCGGTCCACTGTCCTAAATCCCCTCTATCCTTCTGAATGGGCCCAGAGAGTTTGGTGGTTTGGTATCTAAAGAAGGAATTAATGATACTGAAGATCTAGCTGATTCTGTTCCTTGGGACTTGGGCGAGATCCAGCAGGACTTCCAGTGACTCAGACAGGCCAGATCGGGCTCGGGTATTGTCCAGAGCCAGGCACTTTCTTTGGAGTGTATGTGGACCGCTGCCAAGGAGAAGACCCACTGTCTGGGCCTGAGCGTGCCATGATGGGTGCTTTGGGTGGGCAGAGACAGGACAAGGGGTCACGGGCCTGGGCCTGGATCTGGGTCATTGGAAACGAGTGTGAAGTGGACAAAAGAAGGCTCAGTGGGGGCCTCAGAAGGCTGGCGGCTTTATAAGCTCTGGGTCAGCCTCGAGCCCAGGTTCTGTGGCTGCTTAATTGGCAATCTCTGAGAAGTCAGGGTAGGAGTCCAAGTCGGCAAAAATATCGTTGGGATTCCGACAGCTCAGATTGCAGAAGCAAGCGTTAATCCACAGGGCCTGGCGGGAGAAGTCGGGCCCATCGGGACACTGGAAGGAGATGCTGATGGTCTTGGACTTGTAAGGGATACAGCACCGGCTGTCGGTGCAGACCCCACAGTACTTGGGCCGGTAGGCACGTGTGCTGGTGCAGCCGGCCAGCGTGAAGTTCACAGGCGCTTCTGGCTGGTACACGGCCAGACACTTCTTCCCTTCCTGCGGGAAAGGAGGTTTCAGTTGAGAAGCTCAGAGGATCAACATTTTCAGCTCCAAGCCCTCAATTCTTCCCTTTTCACTCGCCATGCACCCCATCTTACTTTCGGATCTGCAGCATCTTCAAACTAGGAAGGATTACTCCAAAGACAGAGAGACCCAGCTGTATTATGCAAGAGGAAACCAAGCACACAAAGGGACTGCCTTGCGGTAGTGCAGCTCTCTCAACCTGCAATTTCCCTTCTTTCCTGCCTTCTGCTTTGCCAATGCCCAGGTCAGTTTCTCCAACACAGGATGACTCTGTGGGCTCCTTCAGCCTGCCAAGCGCCCCCTGCTGGTTAGGGGCAGAGCCATCATGGCCTCCAAGACTGGACTCATTTAATCCTAAACTCCTCCTCCTCTGCCTCCCATAGACTCTCACACACACTTTTCACGCAACTTATTCAATTGGACTGGCATTATTTAAAGGGAGCTCTGTGGGGCTATGGGCCACTCAAGGGCGAGGCTCTTTCTGCATCCCTACAGTCTAGTTTTCCGCCTGGTACATGGCTCTGGTTTAGTTGCTAAGTTGATTCCGATTCTTTTGATACCCCCATGGGATGTAGCCCACCGGGCTCCTCTGTCCATGCAATTTCTCAAGCAAGAATACTGCAGTGGGTCTCCATTTCCTTCTCCAGGAGATCTTTCTGACCCAGGGATCGAACCCATGTCTCCTGCATTGGCAGGTGAGTTCTTTACCACTGAGCCACCAGGGAAGCCCCAGTAGGCACGTACTAAACTCATTGAATGAATGGCTGTCCTGGTCAACTATGTACCAGCACCCTGCCTGAAATGAGGGTAGAACAGATCCAGGCAATGTGTGGGCCTGAAGCTTATACAGCCTGAGAGCGATCTTCAGTGAAAGTCACTCAGTCGTGTCCAGCCCTTTTCGACCACATGGACTATACAGTCCATGGGATTCTCCAGGCCAGAATACTGGAGTGGGTAGCCTATCCCTTCTCCAGCGGATCTTCCTGACCTGAGACGCCTGCCCCTCCCTGGGAGGCAGACCCACCTTGATGTGTGGCCGGAGGTCCACGTCACATGGCCGCAGGTTGCAGAGGCGGCTCTCCTGCTCAGGCCAGCACCGGGCATTGACGTTGGAGATGCGGGTGGAGACTCCCAGGCCACAGCTGGTGGAACAGGGGCTCCAGGGGCTGGTGTACTCAATGCAGTTCTTGTGCCACGGCTCTATCTCACCCATGCTCCCTGCGGATGGGGACCAGGTGCCCAGTGACTTCTCAGTCTCCATCAGCCCCCCAGTCCCTGCCGTCACAACCCTAAGGGCTGGGGTCCCTGAACCTCAGCAAGTGGGCAGTCCGTCCGCTTGGAGGTCAAGTTGGCTTCTAACTAGCACGGATCCCCAGGGAGAAGAGAACATGTCATGACTTCCTCACACTTCTCCAGAGCGAGGACCATCTTTAGAGACAGGTGACCTGAGTCCAATCCCTGCTCGACCACCTACAAGCTGTGTGATTCTAGACAACTTACTCTGGGCTTCAGGCTCTTTTCTGGAACAATAACATCTGCCCTGCAGGGCTGGTATGGCAATAAAAGGGTCCAGATATTGACCGAGTACACATCAGGCATCTGCAAGGTGCTGGGAATAAAAGGGTAAAAGACACCGGTCCTGCCCCTGCAGAGATGACATGATCTGGGGAAGCTCAAGGGAAGTGTCTGTCCCAGTACTAGAACTTAATCTGAGTGATGCTCAGGGCATCGTGGCTAAGGGGACATGCAGGCTTCAGGGGCAAATTGTCTGAGTTCAGCTCTTAGCGCCACCCCTTAGTATCTGGATAGCTTCCAATAAACTGGCTCCCACTCCGAGCCCCAGGCTCCCCACCTGTAAGTGGGGTTGACAACGGCACCTCCCTTCTTCCTGTCCCTGGTTGTGGATAGAAAATACAGGTTCAGGCACGTGATAGGGCTCAAAAGCTGTCCCCATCCTTAGTAAGCCCACAGGAAGTGGGAACTAAACCCCAACCGTTGGCTGGTTCTTTCAATGGATGTATCCTGGCAAGCAGAACACGGGCGAGTGCTCGTAAGTGTCTAAGAAATGGAAAAGGGAGTGAGCTGAGAGGTGGAGACAGGTGAAGAGCCGGGGGGACCAAGGAGTGATCTCACAGAGGGATGGAGCAAGATACACAAGACAATGACTGGGAAGAGGAGGCCGGTCCTTCCTGATAACACACAAACCCAGAAGTCAGGGAGAGGAACCTGCACGGAGAGACAGCAGGTGCGCAGGGGAGACGGATCAAGGAATGCAGGAATGAATGAGTGAGAGAAGAGGCTGCTGGGAGACGGGAGGCAGCAGAGGCCTTTGAGGACAGACGGAAGAGAGGAGGGCGGGCTGGGAGGGAGGCGGCGGTGGGGAAGGATTTGCAGAGGAGGATGAAAGGCTTTCGTTTCTAGGTCACCCACTAGGCAGGCGCTCTGCTTGCGCTCGGTCAGAAGGAGGTCACTGGGCCACACACACACTGATGCGGTGGGCAGGCCGCTGCCTCCCCCCGCCCCTCCCGGTGGCTCTGTTCTAGGAGGCCCTCTGGGGGCCGAGCTCGCCATCCCCTCCTCCCCCGCGGGCTGGAGCAGCCCTCCCCGCGCCCCGCGCCCGCGCCCCGCACCCACCGGAGGTGCCCGTGTGGCGCGGCGCTGTCTTGCGGGGCCTCCTGGCGTCGTCTTCGCACACCCACTGCTCGCAGCAGCGCCCGGGCAAGCTCACCCGCCGGGGCCGGCGGCACCAGAGGCGCGGGGGGCGCGCGCGGAGGCACAGCGGCGTGCAGCCCACCGCGCCGCCCACGCACGTGCAGTTGTACTTGCAGTTGGGCTGGAAGGACTGGCCGTTGTTGTAGCGCACGCCGTCCAGCACGCAGCCCACGCCGACCACCTCTGCGGACACAGGCGCCGAGGGTCAGGCCTGCCGAGGGGCTGGGCGGACCCCGCAGGGCAGCCCCCCGCACCCCACCCCCCGGGGTCCCCATCGTGGAGAAGGGCCGCGTCCGCTGCTCTGGCCAGTTTGGTGGGACCTGAGCGGAGGGTGTGGCAGCCCATTTAACCTGCGCAGAAACACCCGGTGCCCGTCTGGAAGGCTGGATGAAGGGGTGGGAGGCTACAGCCTGGCCAGGACTGGGACCCCGGTCAGCTAGCCCGGTGTCCTGTCCCAGCAAGGGGCACAAAGCCTGGTCCTGACAGTTATCCAGCTCAAGGGTCACAGCTTGTGAGAGGAGGCAGAGGCGATGGGAAACCCGTCAGAACACTTTGGAAGAGACTAGATTCATTCAGGGCCTATTTGTGGAGTGTGGTAGGTGCTGGGGATTTAGTAGTGAAGGAAGGAGACAAAAGCCTCGCCCTCAATGAGCTTGTGCTTGTGTGCTTAGTCACCCAGTCGGATTCGACTCTTTGCGACCCCATGGACTGCAGCCCAGGCTCCTCTGTCCATGGGAATTATCCAGGCAAGAATACTGGAGTGGGTTGCCATGCCCTCCTCCAGGGAATCTTCCCAATCCAGGGATTGAACCCAGGTCTCTCGCATTAATGGCAAAACACTCCAGTATTCCTGCCTGGAAAATCCCATGGACAAAGGAGCCTGGTAGGCTACAGTCCATGGGGTCGCAAAGAGTCAACACTGAGCGACTTCCCTTTCACTTTCCTTTCACTCCCACATGCATTTCGGGCAGATTCTTCAGCGCAGATTCTTTAGCGATTAAACCACCAGAGAAGAAATGGACCATCCAGAGCGTTGATGGGGACATGAAAGCAGGGAGTTGGGAGAGGGAGGGGGAAGGTTGCAGATGTAAACAAGGCAGGTAGCCAGGGCCTCACAGAGGTGATGTTTCAGCAAAGATGGGAAGGAGGCGGGGAGCTGAGCTGCCCAGGTGTTGGGAGAGAAGCCTTCTAGGCAGGGAAGGGACTGGAGGCAGTGGGAAGGCCTGAGGTGGGAAAGGGGAGGGGTGGGAGAGAGAAGGGCTAAAGGCAAGAGAGAGGGCTTCCCTAGAGGCTCAGAGGAAAACGCAAAGCTCTTGGAGCCTGGAACTCCGGTTGATACACAGTATGTGCTCAGTGAGTAATGATGAATCGGTGATATGAATTATGCTTCACAAAAACCTTGACGGTGCTGAGTTGAGGACAGACCAACGGGGTTCCTGACGAGTCAGAAGGTCATGCAGAGGAATCCAGGTAGGAGGCAGTGGTGCCTGGACCAGAGATGGGCAGCCAGGAGAAGGGCTCCGCTTCCGGGTCTGTTTGGAGGGACTCGCGGGCAGGTGGGATGTGAGGATGAGGGGAGAATCAGGAAGGACTCCTAGTTCTATGTCCCGAGGCCTGGAAGGAGAGGGGTGCTCAGAAGAGCAACGTTGGGGTGGGTGGCCTCAAGCTCTTCCCTAGACTCGAGATGCCTTGACTTCAGAGTGGAGCCGGTTCTGCAAGCTTGGAGCTCCAAGAAAGATGTGGGGATACTGGGCTCTGACCAGCATCCCAGCCTTCCATGTCAGTCCCATTCTGTGGACAGTGTCTAGAAGTGCAGACAGAGCCCAGGGCAGCCAGGGTGCTCACCCCAGGAGGGCTGTCTGCCAGTAGCCCCGGCGTATCTCCTGGATTCACCTGAAGCCGAACCATCACCACCACCATCATCCCTGTATCTCACAGGAGGGAAGGTTCTTGGTCACCCGACCTGCTTTGTGTTAGGCTTCCTTGCATTGCTGAGTTCATCCCAGAAGGAAAAGGGACCATGTCATCACCTGCATTTTCACCTGCTGCAAACTTGCATCTCAGTGAGGTTGAGTCACACACCTGAAGAGACAGCACTCAGCTCAGCGGAGCGGAGGGGACAGGATCGCAGCCTGTGGGGATGCTGGGGTGACTGCTGGTTTTCCTGGGAGGTGACTGATCTGGGGGAGGAGGGACCGACAGGAAGGGCGCTAACACTGCCCGTCTGATCTGGAGCCAGGCACCATCTGATAAGTAATCTCACGCAGTCTCGCGGTGACTGTCCTAGAAGAGCTTTGTTTTCTTTCTTTGGCAGAGAGGGGAGCTGGGTGGGTGAGGGGAACAGTGATTCATCTGCTCAAGGCCCCCCAGCTGGTGTCTGATGAAGCTGTACCCCCCAAGCTCTGACTCCACTGTCCACTTCCTTCCATCGGATACCAATAAAGGAGGGGAAATAGGAAAGCAAAACAGTGAGTGAATTACCTAGTGAATCACTCATCTTTTGTTCTGAGTCAGCCTGGCCTCGCCCTCTCACCCCAGGGAGAGAGTACGCTCGTGTGTGTGGGTGGATGGGAGCTGGAGTGCTGAAGCCGGTCTCTGCCCCTGGGCATGGGAACTTTGGGTGGCGAGGGCACTGCTGGGTGCTGGGAGCCTTAGCACGGTGGCTCTCATTGCCAATGACACAATGGTACTACCCGGGGGAGCTCTTTAAAATCATGATGCCCACACCACACCCCAGTACCTGGGGGTGGACCTGGGCATGGGTATTTTTGCTTTTTATTTTTTGACCTTGGTAGCTCCACAGGTGAATCCAGTTTGCAGCCAAGACTGGGACCATTTGCCTCCAGAAGTTGTTCACAGTCTCCTGGGAGGTTTGGGAGGTGGGGGCAAAGACGGATGGTGGGTGGCTGTGATGGCCCCACCAGTGGACTCTGGCATCCCTTCCTTATTCGATTTCTTTATAGCTGATTGAAGGACCAGCTTCTGGTCAGATGGGGAAGCTGGTCGAGCCTCCTTCACCATTCAGACTCTCAGGTCCATTCAGGCATGACCTGGTGGGCTTTCCTCTTATTGAGGGACTTCTGGGAATTCAAGTCGCCTTGCTGTGCCATCCAGACCTTTACTCTTCTTGCTCCACCCCTGGTCAGCTTCCTGGGAGCAAGGACAGTGGGCCATGCCTTGTTGTAACCCCACTGATGTACCATCACTAACCTATGTTCATTACGAATGAATGAATCAGTGGGTAGAGGGACGGATATCAGGTGGGGTTAGCCCTCCTCTGTACTGGGTTTCTCCCATGTATCAGGTACTTGACATCCAAACCACCCCAAAAGGTAGGCATTATTCATTGCATTTTCCTTGATGAGGAAACTGACATTTGAAAAGGTTAAGCAGTTTCCCTAAACCCATTGTGTTTGTTGATTATGTTGCTGAGATTTGAACTTAGGTTGTCTAGCTTCAAACACCATGGGTTTTCTGTTCCTTTACTCATCAGGCAGGTGATTCAGAGCATGAAACTCACCCTGCTCTCCAAACTCTGAGGATAACCCTGGGCAAAGCTAAGGGGACGTTTACAAAGGAAATTTGAAGCAATATTCAAGAGCAACTGATCACACTTTAAGCTCTTGTGAAATTCTTTGTTTAGCCTCAACCATCATACAGAGTTGGTTCGATCAAGCTCCTTAAGTGATGTGCCCATGGTCACGTAGCCAGCAAGTGGCAGAGCCAGGATTCAAAACCCCAAGTCTGTCTGCCTGTAAATTTCATGATCCTTCCAGCAAACCACACTGCCCTCAATCCTGACCCAGTTGCATTGAATGCAGACTCATGTTTGCACAACCAAAATAGCCAAACAGTTTAATTCAGAGGTCACTCTCTGCCCACAGATGTATTTAGCTTGGCCCATGGAGTGTTTTTTTTAAAAATGTGAATGTGTTGCCAGAATTACAAATCATACATGAACCTGGATTTTGTTTTCTGGATTCTCTTGAAAGGTAAGTAGACTAGACCAGATCAGGCTCCCTTTTCTGCCTGACCTCAGTGGCTAAAGTTTACGTTCATTAGTTTGCCATAGTCCCCACCATCCCCTCTTTGAGTCATTTACCGCAGTGTTGCAACTTGTTTTTGATTGCCTTGTCCTGGCCTAATTACAAGCACATCTCTAAGGACAGATTTAGCCTGTCCTGGGGAATGTCCGTTGGTTGTTGGCCATTTGCTAACAGATTTTTCTATGTAAATAACTTCTTCTTTCTTTTTCCCCTCTGGCCCCCAAATATCTCCTTCTCTATCATTTTCAGACCCTGGACTCTCTTCTTTACTGCATCAGGGTTCCATGAATTTAGACACTATGGCAGTATTTCTGAGAAGATGTTTCATAGAACATGGGGGAATTGTGTGTCTGTGTGTGTGTGTGTCTGTGTGTGTATGGTGTGCAGGTGGGTGATTGGGTAAAAATCTGCCTGGAAAAAAGTATTCACTGTGCAGATAAGTTTAAAAAGTCTTCTTATGATAGCTCTGTCTTTGGAATTTCACAATGGATGTGGACATTTAACACCTCTGAAAAAGTCTGTTCCCCTTGTTGAACCTTATTTATTCCAATGTGTGTAGACCTCTGTGACTGGAGAACCCTAGGCCCGTGTCATATTTATTACAGTATCCTGAAATCCACCGTCTTCTTTCCAGTTGCAAGGAAAGAAGCTACACGGAGACTCATGATGAGGGGGAACTGAGAGGCTATGCTGAGTAAAGAGGTGACATGTAAAGAGGTAGGGAGTGGAGCAGAGCTCGGTGAGTTTCCAGGTCCTGGGTGGTAGAGACAGGCAGGAGAGGCACGTGTGGGTCTGCAGAGTCTACGGGTCCATGAGAGAATATCTATAACATTGTGGTACCTGGTATGTGGTGAGGAATCAATGCAACTTTAGAGACTCATATAGTCACAATGTGTTGCCTTGAAGGACAGCTGTAAAAGGGGAAAGAAAGGAAACAGTCTCGTAGAAGTGGAGGGGACTCTGGCGCAGGAGGGCTCAGCCTGGTCTCCTCACCTGGGTGCAGGGAGAGGGTATGTGAGCGACTGTATACTTTGGCCGTCAGTCTCAGAGCCGAGTGTGAGAGTCACCCAGGGAGCTTGTTGAAAGTTGTCGATTCCACCCCCACCGCCAAAGAACTGGAGTGAGTGGGGTGGGGCTCAGAAAAACATTTTTCACCAACATGTCAGATGATTCTCTGCAGATGGAATCTGCAAGTTCTCTTTGAATACACTAGTTTGTGGGGCTAATAACAAGTCTCCGTAAAAGGGGGACACATGGAAAGATGGGAGAATCAGTGATGGTTACTTGGAACGCAAGATGACTTGATATGAAGGTTGAAGCAGGAATTAATGGCAAAAGAGCAGAAAGTGCTCATAGATTAACCATAAATCCATAAGAATCTTGACTTGAAATTATATGTATAACCTTCATCAATGACACTTCAGGAAATATGAGTGAGCTGAAGATAAGAGAGTCTGCTGTGTGTGAACATGCAGAGTCATAGGCATGAGGAAAGCTTGGTTCAGCCTTAAGGGAAGGAGTTCTTGAGTTTATGAGGCCTGGTGTAACTTTTCAGAAGTTAAGCTGCTGCCGTGATGCCTATTTGGGCTTCCCTGGTGGCTCAGATGGTAAAGAATCTGCTTGAATGCAGGAGATCTGGGTTCGATCCCTGGGTTGGGAAGATTCCCTGGAGAAGGGAATGGCTACCCACTCCAGTATCCCGGCCTGGAAAATTCCATGGGCTGTATAGTCCATGGGGTCTCAAAGAGTTGGACATGACTGAGCAACTTTCACATCATTTCATGGTGCCAATTTACCTCTTTTCATCATACTGGTCATGTATATTGAATAAATGCTCATATGATTCAAGGCCAGCCCAGATAGAACCAGGAGACCAGAAAGCCTCAGAAAGGAGGTCTCTGGGAACAACAAAGGAAATGATATAACCCTTTGAAGAGCAAACAAATAACAAAAAGCAGCAGCCTCTCCCCCAGTATGGGGCTATTATAAAGACCAAGAGTAAAGAAAGAACAAAAGCAAGTAGAAATTCCAGGAAAAACAAAAAACCTTCATAATAAAGGAAATTCAATCAAGTTTACTACCTCATGCTTCAGCAAAAACCATTTACCAAATACCATAACCATTACCAAAAGCCAAATACCACTCCTAATATTGTATATAGTGGTCAAATAGTGGTTTATAAAAAAAAAAAATATGGCAATGATGGAGAAGGCAATGGCAACCCACTCCAGTACTCTTGCCTGGAAAGTCCCATGGATGGAGGAGCCTGGTGGGCTGCAGTCCATGGGGTCGCTAAGAGTCGGACATGACTGAGCGACTTCCCTTTCACTTTTCACTTTCATGCATTGGAGAAGGAAATGGCAACCCACTCCATTGTTCTTGCCTGGAGAATCCCAGGGACAGGGAAGCCTGATGGGCTGCCGTCTATGGGGTCGCACAGAGTCGGACACAACTGAAGTGACTTAGCAGCAGCAGCAGCATGACAATGATATTGGAAGCTGGTGGGGGCGGTGTCAGGCAGTGTTAAGGAGCTAAGTCATCAGCTATCATATAGGATGATGCACAGTTACAGACTGTGCACAGTTGGTATTTTAAGCTGATCAAGATATAACAGCAAGATGCGCTGAACAGCTGTAATTACCAGAAGAAAGTTAGAAGTGACTGCAGTGAGCTAGAGGGACGTGGCTGGGTGGAAGGACGAGATGGCTTCAGGCCGCTGCTCTTTGTTCTTTCAAGGTTACTGAATGTTTTAATACCAGATTATGTTCATTGACAATGTTACTAAAATATCTGGAGCTCCGCAGGGTCCTGGTGCCCCTGGGAGGTCACGGGCAAACTGCAAAGTGTTCTGCCTCGGGGAGAACAGAACCAGGCTTAGGTCTCTCCTGGCGGATCCTTCTTCCCTGGACTCATCCACGGATATAGGCCAGAGGAGACAAGGTCCAGGCGCAGGAGGAATGCCGCATCCCTCCCTGCTCAGCCTCTGGCCCGTCCTCATGGACTGGGGTGGAGGGGCAGTGGGATTGGGTACCTCCTGCAGAACCGAGCCTGGCCAGAGGGAGGGCTACGGATGGCGGGGGGTGCTGTGGGCCAGAGCTGGGGGTCTGGGGCTGGCCGATGGCGTGGGGGGGTCTCACTTACGTGCACATACTCCTACTGCGTACCTCGGGTGGTCCCCACTGTAGTCGCAGTAGAGGCCCCGGTGGGGGTCGCAGACCGCAGCCTCTGTGCAGTTGTCCCCCAGCTGCTGGGCACACGCCTTACAGCACTCGCAGCCGTCCGTGATGAGGCTGACGCCCAGCGGGCAGCGGGGCGGGGCCGCCGGGCACTCGCACGGCCACTTGCAGAACTGGGGGCGTGCGGAGGTGTCCTCCAGCGGGGCCGGGGTGGGGCCCGCGGCTGTGGGAGCTGGAGGGAGGGCCTGCGGGGGGAGGGAAGGCGTAAAGAGGCTGCCCGGAAGAGGGGTCCCAGGCCAAAGGCCGGCGGTCGCCTCCCATCTTCACGGGCTTCCAGAGGTTTACGTCACATTCCGTTTCTCTGCCATGCTTTGGGTGGCCAGACACCGCCCGTCGCCTCACTAGCATGGAGGAGCTGGCATTAGCAGACGTGAAGCCAGCTGCCCGAATTCCCCTGCTTGGGCGTGCTGGGTCAGGCTCCGTGTCAGCTCTCTGAGCCCATGGGTGTCTCCTTCCGCTCTGATTCTCCCGCAACACAAGGTTACTGAATGTTTTAATACCAGATTATGTTCATTGACAATGTTACTAAAATATCTGGAGCTCCGCAGGGTCCTGGTGCCCCTGGGAGGTCACGGGCAAACTGCAAAGTGTTCTGCCTCGGGGAGAACAGAACCAGGCTTAGGTCTCTCCTGGCGGATCCTTCTTCCCTGGACTCATCCACGGATATAGGCCAGAGGAGACAAGGTCCAGGCGCAGGAGGAATGCCGCATCCCTCCCTGCTCAGCCTCTGGCCCGTCCTCATGGACTGGGGTGGAGGGGCAGTGGGATTGGGTACCTCCTGCAGAACCGAGCCTGGCCAGAGGGAGGGCTACGGATGGCGGGGGGTGCTGTGGGCCAGAGCTGGGGGTCTGGGGCTGGCCGATGGCGTGGGGGGGTCTCACTTACGTGCACATACTCCTACTGCGTACCTCGGGTGGTCCCCACTGTAGTCGCAGTAGAGGCCCCGGTGGGGGTCGCAGACCGCAGCCTCTGTGCAGTTGTCCCCCAGCTGCTGGGCACACGCCTTACAGCACTCGCAGCCGTCCGTGATGAGGCTGACGCCCAGCGGGCAGCGGGGCGGGGCCGCCGGGCACTCGCACGGCCACTTGCAGAACTGGGGGCGTGCGGAGGTGTCCTCCAGCGGGGCCGGGGTGGGGCCCGCGGCTGTGGGAGCTGGAGGGAGGGCCTGCGGGGGGAGGGAAGGCGTAAAGAGGCTGCCCGGAAGAGGGGTCCCAGGCCAAAGGCCGGCGGTCGCCTCCCATCTTCACGGGCTTCCAGAGGTTTACGTCACATTCCGTTTCTCTGCCATGCTTTGGGTGGCCAGACACCGCCCGTCGCCTCACTAGCATGGAGGAGCTGGCATTAGCAGACGTGAAGCCAGCTGCCCGAATTCCCCTGCTTGGGCGTGCTGGGTCAGGCTCCGTGTCAGCTCTCTGAGCCCATGGGTGTCTCCTTCCGCTCTGATTCTCCCGCAACCCGGGAGGTCAGTGAGCCGGCCTCCATAGCAGATGAGAGAGCTGCGGCTTTGAGGAAATGCCTTCTGATGAGTCGCGCTGTGGGCACAGCCCCAAAACCCGACTCTCCACCCCATCACCCTTTTCTCTGAGTCCTAAGGATCCACCCTCTCTGTGCTAAGGGTCCTTAAGAGCTGACTCATATATATTTTTTTAATTAAAGTATAGTTGATTTACACTGTTGGATTAGTTTCGCGTGTATTCAGTTATATATATTAACTGTATTCATTATACATATGCGTATACTGTGTACACATTCAGTTACACACAGTGATTCATATTAATACATCGGTAGGTTGGTTGGTTGATCAGTGGCTAAATGTCTGACTCTTTGCCACCACTTCGACTATAGCCCGCCAGGCTCCTCTGTCCACAGGAATTCCCAGGCAAGAATACAGGAGTGGGTTGTCTTTTTCCTTCTCCAGGGGATCTTCCTGACCCGAGATCGAACCTGTGTCTCCTCCATTGGCAGGCAGAGTCTTCACTGCTGAGCCCTCAGGAAAGCCCCTTGTATGTAGTCTGTATGTGTTAATTGCAAACACCTAATTTATCCCCCCCACCTTTCCCTTTGGTAATGGTGAATTTGTTTTCTATGCCGGTGGGTCTATTTTGCTTTGTTAATAAGTTCATTTGTATCTTCTTTACATCTTCCACATATAGACAATATGCATATGTACAGCCAGAATTCAGCCAGCCAACCTGTCATTCTATTATTATTATTTTTTTAATTACTTTCCCCTCTGAGCACCGGGAAGGGGCTGCAGGGGGCAGCGGGGGCAGCGGGTGTCCAGCCTCGTGGCTCCTGCTGCTGGCTTGCTGTGCCCCCGTGGGGAGAGGACTGATCCAGTGTCCAGCACCAGCCCTGCAGAGAGGGGTCTGATTTTGTGCTGAGCGTGGTGGACACCCACTGCACTTCCCTCCACCCATGCTCCTTCCCAGAGCCCCATTCCCATCCACAGGCGATGTATTCGTCTATATCCTGGCAGATATGATGGACAAGACAACAAGCGCATGGGGAATGGGAGATAAGCCCCAAAGAGCATTTCTGTGCTTCAGATGAGACTGAAGGAAAGGGAAGCGGCTCCGGGGCCAGTATTACCAACTTCAAACTGCCTGTATCTCAGAGATCCAGTCACCTGCCCAGCCGCTCCATTCTGGCCCCTCACTCTTTACCCTGGAGGAAACCTCGGCCCAGAGAGGAGGAGAATTGCCTGAGGACGGAGAGTGAGGACTGTAGGGCAGCTCCCAGCCATTTCCCCACCCCCGGGCCGGTGGTCCCTGCTGGAGAGGCTCCTGTCTGGGGCTTCTCAGCAGTGACTCCTAAATTCTGAGGTTAGCAGAGGTGGGGGGCCCCACAGACCGTCCCCTCCATCCTGAACCAGAGGAACCCTGCTCTGTGGGTTTATAGATCTGCATTTCATTCTTTGAACAAAACAGATGCTGAGCTATTTAGACAGATACTTTTCCCTCTTCCTGGAGAGGAAAAGAGAAAAAGAAAGTGAAGTCGCTCAGTCGTGTCTGACTCTGTGACCCCATGGACTGTAGCCTGCCAGGATTCTCCATCCTTGGGATTTTCCAGGCAAGAGCACTGGAGTGGGTTGCTATTTCCTTCTCCTGGAGAGGAAACCTAGACCCAAAGAGGCAGAGGGTGTCCAGGATGACATGCCCATGTCACGGCCTAGATACCAGTGACTCTCCCAGCTCACATTTCTGCACCCTGGACCTCTGCCCGCTGTTTCAGTCACTCAGTGAACATTTGCTGAGCTAGTTCACCATCTCGCTTCTGTTTTAAGCATTTGAAGAGGAAGTTAAGCATCTCCTGTGTGTACGGGACCATGGCTTATGGGAGAGACAGACGATAGAGGTGATTTATTACGACGTGAGGCGGCGTGGAGAGTGGGGGCACCAGGGCAGCCCCGGGAGCTCTCCGACCACCAGCGCAGAAAGCTCTCTGCTGAGGTGAGTGGTCCGCATCCCTGCGCCCTTGGCTGTAAGAACCAGAGGCCAGAAGAGGTGGTGCAGATTGAAGGGCTGGATTAGTTGGGCTCTGGGTTCTAGGTTTGGCACAAGACAAGTGCGGTAAATGTTGATCTGCAAAAGGGCCTTTGAAAGTCAAAAACGCAAACCTCGATTTGAGGTTTTTGTCACCTCTGTGCTTGGATTCAAGTGCTGGCAGTGGGACAGATTGCTCTGAGGCTGGCAGTGCTGGTCCATTTTCATCTGGAAGTCATTTAGTTTGCTTATACTTGTTTGCTTTTCCTCAGAAAACACATGGCACAGCAAAGCATCAAACCTGTAAATCAATGAAACCACACACACACACACAGGCACGCACTCACACCCTCCTCTTTCTGACTCCATGGAGAGACCTGTCCTAGTCAGACTGTGACACCGGACGCCCAGAGATTTATGAGACCCCCCGGGCCGTCTCTGACAGCTCCTAGACCCTAGAGACCTATTCTCGGCACAGCAAACAAAAAAAAGCCCTCTCCTCCAGGAAGGCTTCCATGCCTTTTCCAGGTTGCTTCAGAAGTGGTGCTTCCTTCACAGGAATGTGAGCTTGTAAAGGGCAGTGCCTGCGCCTTACTCCTCTCTGTGGGCCTGAAACATGGCGCACGACCCATAGCAGGCCTGGAGGTGTCACCTGGTGGGACGGGGGAGTGTTGACTCCAAAGGACCTTGGTACCAGTTCCTTGGCTTTTCAGGACCTACCATCTTGGAGCCTTTTCTTTCCAAGTTCAAGTGTCAAGAAGACAGCATGGGATCCAAAACAGTCAGAAGAGGGTTCCCTCTGTGTAGTTTTGACCTTCCTGTAGTTCCTGACTTTCCCGAGCCTCAACATCCTTGCCTGTGAAATGGCCATAATAATGCCCCCGTGGGGGAGTTGTCGGGAGGGTGGGGGCATTGTGTACACAGAAGCACTGTGTGTGCAGACACTCAAAAACAAGACTTTTGCACTTGCACTGCCATGCTTGTGCACACCTCCCTCACCCACAGGGCCCATTGCAGGGCCTGGGGGTCTGGACCCTTTGAGCTGAGCTGGGGTGGGTTCCACAGGGTCACCACCCATCCTGCTGTCTCCATACCAAGTTACAGCTCCCAGAAGGAAGCCTGCTTTGCAGTTACTGGCCGGGAGCCCCAAGGCACAGAGCTTCTCAAGGGAAGCCCCAGTGGAAACCCCTCTGGAGGAGTGAAGCAGGTGAGGGCAGCCTTGGGACGCCGGAGGGAAAGGGGCGGGATCCTCTGAGCCAAGCCCTTGCAGTTGGCGCCATCTAGTGGTAGGAAAGCTCCCAGCCCTAGGAGGTCCTTGAGAGCTGTGGGTGGGAGGCCTTTTAAATGCAGGGCCTGAGGTCTTCTGGGATAGGTGCATGACCCTCTGAATCCTGACCACCTTGTCTAGCACCCACATCCCAGGGAGAGTGAGTGTGCGCGCGCGCACACACACACACATGCACACACATCAACCATCTTGAGTGCCCAAGATGGCATTGCACGTCCGCCTGCCCTTGGCCTCGGCACAGGGACCGTTGTAAGCTCACTGCTGTGTGGGGCCTACGTCATTTTTTCTAACAGCAGAAGCTAAGGGTGAAAAAAGGGAAGGATAACAACCAGATCGTCCGGGGAGGCCAGAGAGAGTCAAGAACAGCCTCGGCTACTTCCAAACCGCAGCTGTTCAAATGAAAGTCTCTTTTACGACGTGCTTCTGAAGGCAGATTCACCGAGGATGCCACTGTGTTTATGGGGAAGACAGGGGGTGGGGTTGTGCCCTGATGCTTCCCGGGCCAGGCACCCAGGGCTCAGGCCCCTGCCTGGTTCTGTCCGCTCAGCCGCCGCCTCCATCAGCAGTGACCTCAGGGCAGCGTCTCTAACAGTCACTTCCTGGGTGGCTCCCAAGTGTTGCCACCTGTCAGAACCACCCAGGAGCTTTAATAAACGTTGGTGCCTGGCCACCATCCCCAGGCCGCCAGACTGAGGCAGCCCGGGCAGCATCCTGGACCTTGAATGTGGCTGAGGGTGAGAACGGCTGACCTCAGAACCTTGAAAGATATAGGTGCCTGGAGACCTGTAAATCAATGAAACCACACACACACACACAGGCACGCACTCACACCCTCCTCTTTCTGACTCCATGGAGAGACCTGTCCTAGTCAGACTGTGACACCGGACGCCCAGAGATTTATGAGACCCCCCGGGCCGTCTCTGACAGCTCCTAGACCCTAGAGACCTATTCTCGGCACAGCAAACAAAAAAAAGCCCTCTCCTCCAGGAAGGCTTCCATGCCTTTTCCAGGTTGCTTCAGAAGTGGTGCTTCCTTCACAGGAATGTGAGCTTGTAAAGGGCAGTGCCTGCGCCTTACTCCTCTCTGTGGGCCTGAAACATGGCGCACGACCCATAGCAGGCCTGGAGGTGTCACCTGGTGGGACGGGGGAGTGTTGACTCCAAAGGACCTTGGTACCAGTTCCTTGGCTTTTCAGGACCTACCATCTTGGAGCCTTTTCTTTCCAAGTTCAAGTGTCAAGAAGACAGCATGGGATCCAAAACAGTCAGAAGAGGGTTCCCTCTGTGTAGTTTTGACCTTCCTGTAGTTCCTGACTTTCCCGAGCCTCAACATCCTTGCCTGTGAAATGGCCATAATAATGCCCCCGTGGGGGAGTTGTCGGGAGGGTGGGGGCATTGTGTACACAGAAGCACTGTGTGTGCAGACACTCAAAAACAAGACTTTTGCACTTGCACTGCCATGCTTGTGCACACCTCCCTCACCCACAGGGCCCATTGCAGGGCCTGGGGGTCTGGACCCTTTGAGCTGAGCTGGGGTGGGTTCCACAGGGTCACCACCCATCCTGCTGTCTCCATACCAAGTTACAGCTCCCAGAAGGAAGCCTGCTTTGCAGTTACTGGCCGGGAGCCCCAAGGCACAGAGCTTCTCAAGGGAAGCCCCAGTGGAAACCCCTCTGGAGGAGTGAAGCAGGTGAGGGCAGCCTTGGGACGCCGGAGGGAAAGGGGCGGGATCCTCTGAGCCAAGCCCTTGCAGTTGGCGCCATCTAGTGGTAGGAAAGCTCCCAGCCCTAGGAGGTCCTTGAGAGCTGTGGGTGGGAGGCCTTTTAAATGCAGGGCCTGAGGTCTTCTGGGATAGGTGCATGACCCTCTGAATCCTGACCACCTTGTCTAGCACCCACATCCCAGGGAGAGTGAGTGTGCGCGCGCGCACACACACACACATGCACACACATCAACCATCTTGAGTGCCCAAGATGGCATTGCACGTCCGCCTGCCCTTGGCCTCGGCACAGGGACCGTTGTAAGCTCACTGCTGTGTGGGGCCTACGTCATTTTTTCTAACAGCAGAAGCTAAGGGTGAAAAAAGGGAAGGATAACAACCAGATCGTCCGGGGAGGCCAGAGAGAGTCAAGAACAGCCTCGGCTACTTCCAAACCGCAGCTGTTCAAATGAAAGTCTCTTTTACGACGTGCTTCTGAAGGCAGATTCACCGAGGATGCCACTGTGTTTATGGGGAAGACAGGGGGTGGGGTTGTGCCCTGATGCTTCCCGGGCCAGGCACCCAGGGCTCAGGCCCCTGCCTGGTTCTGTCCGCTCAGCCGCCGCCTCCATCAGCAGTGACCTCAGGGCAGCGTCTCTAACAGTCACTTCCTGGGTGGCTCCCAAGTGTTGCCACCTGTCAGAACCACCCAGGAGCTTTAATAAACGTTGGTGCCTGGCCACCATCCCCAGGCCGCCAGACTGAGGCAGCCCGGGCAGCATCCTGGACCTTGAATGTGGCTGAGGGTGAGAACGGCTGACCTCAGAACCTTGAAAGATATGGTGCCTGGAGTCCACTTGGAATCCTCAGGTTCAACTCTTCTCTGCTGGGCCCGGAATCCGTTATTCATCTTGCTTCCCTGGTGATTCTTGTGGGAATGGACCATGTGTCTTAGAGACCTGGGCCAGGGGAGTATAAGGCAGTGGGCGGGTGGTTCTAGGCCATTTTCCTTTCTTAATGTGTGGCTTTTCTAGAACTACACTTACATGCCTAACCCTCTGGCAGCTTGATCAGCCTGGACATGAAACAGCCCAGGCCGACCCGTGGAACACACGCCATTCTGTGGTTTCGTGGGGTGACGCTGGGCTCCATAAGTGGGCCTCGTGTAGTCAACTGAAAATGGTTTACTTTGCTTTTCATGTTTTGTGAGAAAGACTGAAAAACAACAACAACAAAAAATAAATTAAAAAAAAAGACTAGCTCCCCATGGTAAGACTCCTAAATGTCTGCTGGGGACTGAATGTTATATCGCCCACAGATCCGTATGTTGGCATTCTAACTGCTCTCCAGATCCTCTGGAGAAGGCGATGGCACCCCACTCCAGTACTCTTGCCTGGAAAATCCCATGGACGGAGGAGCCTGGTGGGGTGCAGTCCATGGGGTCGCTGGGAGTCGGACACGACTTAACGACTTCACTTTCACTTTTCACTTTCATGCATTGGAGAAGGAAATGGCAACCCACTCCAGTGTTCTTGCCTGGAGAATCCCAGGGACCGGGGAGCCTGGTGGGCTGCCATCTATGGGGTCGCACAGAGTCGGACACGACTGAAGCAACTTAGCAGCAGGGTGTATATGTGTGCGCTCAGTCATGTCCAACTCTTTGCAACCCTATGGACCATAGGCAACCAGGTTCTTCAGTCCATGGGATTCTCCAGGCAAGAATACTGGAGTGGGTTGCCATTGCCTCCTCCAGAGATCTTCCTGACCCAGGGACTGAGCCTGCATCTTCTGCATTGGCAGCTGGGTTCTTTACCATTTCAGCCACAAGGTGGAGCCTCTGGGGGTGATTGGGTCATGTGGGTGGACCGCTCATGGATTAGTCCCCTTATGAAAGGGACCCCAGAGAGCTCCCTCATCCCTTCCACCATCTGAGGACACAGCAAGAAGATGCCGACTATGAAAAGGGGCCTCATTGGAATGTGGCCATGCCGGCCTTGACCATGGATTTCGAGCCTCCAGAGCTGTGGGCAACAAGTCTGTAAGCCACTCAGTGTGTGTGGCGTTTTCCTATAGCAACCCAGGTGGACCAAGATCGTGCCTGATACTGCACCCTCTGGACAAGGAGGGCACTCAGTGGACAGGTTCAAAACAATCCATTCAATAATAGTTACTGGACAAACTTAAGCAGATTAAATTTAAGAAGGGAAAAACTAGAAGAATGTTTGATTGAAGACCCCACAGGAAACCCTGCATGTACAGTTTGGGGGTGATGTTTAGAAGTGGGCAGTGACTGAGTTTTCTAATGTTCTCCAACTCCCTGAAAATAGATCCAGGAACATGTAAATCTATCCTTTGACTTTTGCCAACAGTTTCACTTCATGTTTACAAAAATGGGTGGTGGTGGGTATGGTAGCAGAGAGTAGGAGGCTGGCGGTGGCGGGGTGCCACCCAGGAGACCTTAATCATCCAGATAAATGAAGCAGCTGAACCCCACCATCCTTGGAAGGTGTGTGCAGTTCATCGATGAGTGGAGCCCTGGGACCAGGGGGTGAGGGCGGGGCGTCTGCAGTGAGCAGAACCCATTTCCCAAGGCTGTGTGACCTGGGTCTGGACTCACCCTCTCTGAGCGTCTGTGTACTCGTGTGTAAAGCAGTAATGATAACAACATCCTCCAGCACCCCTGATGAGCGGTTATAGCCTTACCTCTATTTCACAGATGAGGAAACTGAGGCTCAGGGTTTTGAAGTAACTTGCTCAGGGTTTTGAAGCTGGGAAAGTGCCCCCAGAATGTCCCTCCAGGGGACTTGTCACCAGGCTGCCCTACTCCCTCATCCATTCACATCTGGGTTCATTCATTCATTCCTCCATCTTCCCATCACACACGCGCACTAAGCACCTCCTGCACGGCTGGGCTGGTACTCAGGTGGACGCAGCGTGGTCCCTACCCCAAGGCAGTCACAGGACAGACACATTTATAAGATTGCAACGTAGGGTGGTGGGAGTTGCAATGCACTTGAGCCCAAGTTGCCAGGGGTCCCCTAAAGAGGATATGGAGACTCTTGTGGAGTCTTCAGGGACAGGATGCCGTTTCTTAACGCCCGAGTGCCCAGCACTGCTCCTGGCACGCCTCGGGCAAGCGCTCCATTAACAGAATAGTCCAGAGCTTAGCTTGCCCACGTGTGGGCAGCCATACCCAGATGCTCCACCAGGGGGCAGGGTTGAGACAGGAATGGCCTGAGCGGCTCCAGCTGGGCCCTGGGGGCTTTGAGGAAAGGGTTCCCTATTTGGAAGCAGTTTCTGCTCATTCTTTCACTGATAAGAGAGGCCTGGGGGCAGTGGGAGGACGTGGACACAGGCCTGGGCCCAGAGCTGGGGGCACCCTGTGGCCTGCCCTTCCCGACACTCTTATATCTTTGATGTAACAGGCAGCTACTGGTGGACACATTTTCTGAGCTCCTCCTCCTGAGTGTACCCCTCGGCATCTGTACTCAGGGCCCAGGTGGAGATGCCCTGCAGTGCAGCCTCTGTCTTGGGCAGCTCTTAGCTCAGCCCCTGCAGGATACCTGGCTTTAGTGTTCAGAGGACCCCGCCCTGCTGAGTCTTCCACCCTCACTCCCACACCGACGGCAGGATTTCCAGGGACCTGGAGACCCAGGCACTGACTCAGCGCTGGCCAGGCTGCCTGTCGTGGCTGATGGAAGGTTTGTTGAGATTTTCTGCTAATTGGTTTTATCAACATGCAGTCTTGTGAGCTTCTGGTTGGAAAAGTAGCCTTTATATGGAGAAGACAGAAGCAACAAGAAGCCAGAGTTCTTTCCAAACGATAAACCCTCCGGCATTCTTTCATTTATCAAATGTATGTAAAGCATCTGAGGAGTTCTCAGTACAAAGCCAGAGGGAGTGGCCAACCTCCCGAGGAGCCAGGAGCATGAAGAAGGCAACTGCCTTACAAAGCAAAGGACCAGATACCAGCCCCCTGGGACATCCCCCCCCACACAGCATTTTTGTAACCAAGTAGAATGGATTCTACACTTTGAAAAAGTTGTAAAAAAACAAAAAAGAATATTACATGGAGAGCCTATAGTCCACAAAGCCTAGAATATTTACTATCTGGTCTTTTTAAGGAATGATCACTTCCCTGGTGGTCCAGTGGTTGAGAATCCGCTTGCCAATACACGGGACACCGGTTCAATTCCTGGTCCGGGAAGATCCCACATGCTGTGGGGCAACTAAACCCATGTGTCACAACTACTGAAGCCCATGTGCCCTGGGGCCTGTGCTCTGCAACAAGAGAAGCCAACACAGTGAGGAGCCCACGTACGGCTGCAGAGAGTAGCCCCCGCTCACCCCAATTAGAGAACGCCAGCACGTGGCAACAAAGACCCCGCGCAGCAACAAAGACCCCACGCAGCAACAAAGACCCCGCACAGCCAATAAACTGATAAATAAAAAAGGAAATGGCCACGAACTTCTGTTATACAGTGACAGAGCTATAAGTAAGCTAAAACCCTAGCAAGTGACGGGCATTTCTATCAGGGTTACGTATAATCAAACTTTAGAAGTGTTCATTCTTTGTCAGAGGTGTGTTCAAACATTTACACATTCGGGAGAACAATATAATGAATCTCACATACCTACCTCTGCTTCAGTAATTATCAACCCTCTGTCAATCTTGTTTCCTGTTACTCCTACCTACACACATACTTTCTCATTCTTGAGGATTTCAAGGCAAATCTCAGACCTCATGATTTTCCCCGAAATTCCTCCGAGAGTGTCTCTAAAATACAGAGAGTTTTTAAAAATACCAGTTTTCATACCAATACAATTGGTCACAATTTCATAATTTTCTCTGTAGCGAATACTTAGTCCACAATCAAACTTCACTGTCTCAAAGCTGGAAAAGCACTCAGATGGTTTCTTTGAATCAAGAGCAAAATGAAGTCTACACGGTCTGCATTTTGCCTTTCGTGCCTCTTCTATGAGTTTCTGCTCTAAGTCACCTAATCCTCGTGGCAACCCTGAGATAGGCTGTTTGTAGTCATCTCCCCCAGTTTACAGATGAGTAAACTGAGCCACAGAAAGGTCAGATCATTTGCCCAAGGCCACACGCAAGCGGCACAGTTGGGATTTGAGCCCAGTATCAGTCTCTTAAGGCATCACACTCAGGAGCCCCACTGTGGGTTTTCTCAGCAGAGTCTAGGAGGGGCTGCAAGAACTGGATGAGGAGGGAAGGGGTGGGGCTGTGGAAGCAGGGAGGACTTCCTGGAGGAGGAACCATTTGCTCTGCTTCTTTAAAAGATGACTGAGAATAGACCAGAAAGGCAGAGAGAGGGTCCAAGCCGAGGAATGGCAAGAGCAGGGAGTGAGCAGGAGCTGCAGGGTGGCATGGTGCAGGAATGACCAGAGGTCACCGTTGCCAGGGCTCAGGGTCCAAGGACACAGAGAAGGCAGACAGGGGCCGCAGCAAGAGGGCCTGAGGGCCATGCCTGGGATGTGGGAACCTACCGGGGGAAGACGGGGATTTTTCCTGAGTCAGTCAATCCATCCCCAATGCCGGGCGATGACCAGAACGACCGTGCGAGGGCCGCTGGTGGGCCCCTTTTGATGGACAGGGAAACTGATGTCCACCGAGCTTAGAGACAGCCAGGAAATGACACGCTCAGCTCTGACTGTGGGTCTCGTCCTCCTCCTATGAACTCCGAGGGACCTTTCTCGCTCAGTTTCTATTTCATTCATCTCACTGGGAGGAACGGAGAGCAGTCATCTCAGGCCTGGCTGTGTGGTAGCCACAGGCCGGCCAGGGAAGGGACCAGCCCTGGAGCAACAACCGGGACAGACACGGGCGGGAGAAGCTGCCTGCATTGAGTTCAGGCCTGTTCTGCTTAATATAAGGGAGGAGGGGCCAGGTGTCCAGTAGAACAGAGGGGACCATCTTCAGCTCCTGTGGCCGGATGTGCAGTGGGGGTACCTGGGTTCCAGCCCCCAGATCTGGAGTGGGGGTCCCTGTGTTCCAGCCCCCAGATCTGGAGTGGGGGTCCCTGGGTTCCAGCCCCTAGATCTGGAGTGGGGGTCCCTGGGTTCCAGCCCCCATGCTGAGACTGGCCCCAGGCAAGCTGCTTGCTCCCCGACAAGACAGGCTGGGGTGAGGCAACTCTTCTGGCGCCATCCAGCTCTGATGTCGCTGGCTCGCTAAGCTGGCCTCAGATAAGGTCTCCCCTCCCTCCGCGGCTGGAGCCCGAGCCCACCCTCTTCCTCCTCCTGGATGGGGCCCTGACTCAGGCAGGGAGCACAGGACATGGGCAAGAGGCTGGTCCACAGGACCCCTCTGGGGAGGGGTGACCCCCCCCACCCGGCCCTGTGTGGGGAGCTCAGGTGTGTTCTTGAAGCCTGATCACAGGGAGGTCATTAAACTGTGCCTCAGTTTCCAGCTCAGTAAAGCGGGGATGATACAGGATCCTGCCAGTGACTCCGATGCTGTGGTCCTCAGCACTCTGTGAGGGCCCCACGAGGGCTGGCGCTTTGATCCTTTAGGAGCTGAAGTTTGCCTGTGTTAGGACACGGCTACTTGAAGTATGGGGCCAGAAACAGGTGACGCGTGCATGTGTGTGTGTGTCTGTGTGTGTGTGTGTGTCTGTGTCGGGGGAGGCAGATCTGAACACAAGGGCAGCAGTAGGAAGGACAGATAGATGACTACAGCCACCAGATGTGTATAAGAGACAGTTCNGAAGTATGGGGCCAGAAACAGGTGACGCGTGCATGTGTGTGTGTGTGTGTGTGTGTGTGTGTCTCTGTGTCGGGGGAGGCAGATCTGAACACAAGGGCAGCAGTAGGAAGGACAGATAGATGACTACAGCCGCCCCCCGCCACCACCCACCATCCACGCAGCACCCACCCACCAGCTTCTGCGGTCCGGAGCTCAGAAAAGCTGAGAAGGCCACATCTGCAACCCCAAAGCACCCCCATAGTCACCCTCCCATCGCGACCCCCAAGCTCCTTTCCGACCCGTGCTCAGCACGCGGCTGCGGCCTGCCTCTGTCCCTAGGGCTCCAAGAGTGGGTCTCTCGGGTCCCTTGTGCGGATGAGAAGCTGAGGCCCTGCAGGGAGCGGGGAGCGGGCCTTAGCCCGGGGCTGTGCGCTGCCACCGCCCCTGGGCCCCCACTGCATCCTGCTGAGGGCGTGGGCAGAGCGGCTTTCTTCACTCCACTTTCAGAGAAAGAGATCGAGGCTCAGAGACCAAACCCCGAGCCTGGACTAGAGCGGAGTCTTCTGATTCCTCGTTCTGGGCTCAGGAAGCAAGCCTGTGGCTGCAGCTCACCCGGTCAGTCCTCTCAACAACCAGCTCCAGGCCTCTTTGTCAGAGTCCCTCCATCCCCCTCCCAGCACAAAGCCTCCACTTAGAAAGGCCGGTACGGCTCCGCTCTCCCCTCCATCCTACCCAGCCACCCAGGGTGGCTTCTGGTTCTGTTTATTCATTCATCCATGCCTTGGGCACCTATACCGAGTGTTACAGTGACAGCAAGCTGAGTAGAGACAGTGCCAGGGCCCGAAGGGAGAAAGCAGCAGCTCAGCTGGGGCAGGCACAGCACGTGCCAAGGCCCTGGGGCTGGTCTTGCAGGAGGACAGGGTGTCAGGAAGGCAGCTCACGGGGGAGGCGGGGCCGGCTGAGCGCTCTAGCTGAGTGGTGTGCTTCTTTCCCTCGAGTGGGAACAAGGACTGTGGGGCCCACAGTGGGATGCCAGCTGCTCCTGCTGGCAGGGGAGGCCGAAGGAAGCTTCTCAGAGGGGGACCGGTTAGGAAGAACCGAGAAGGTGGGGAGGGCATTTCAGGCAGAAGGGACAGCAAGGGCAAGTGCACAGAGGTGGAACACTCGAGTGTCTGGGAGAATGGCCCTCGAAGTTGGAAAGAAGGTGAAGGAGGGCGGTCCCAAAGGGTGAGGCTGGAAACCACGCTTAGGCTGGTCTTGGAGCAGGCAGTAATGCGACGTTCAAGGAGCGCCGTCTGCTCCAGGCTCTGTACTCAGCACGACCCATTCAGAGGTGGGTGTCCTGGGGTCATGGATGAGGAAACTGAGGGTCAGAAAGCTCAAGGTGATCTCCTGTCTGAATTCAAACTCTGTGGTTGACTCCACCTTATTCCAAGAGCAGAATCCGTTCTCTTCCCACCAAGCGTCGTGTGTGGACTTGCATTTGTGGTCCAGCAGGAATCTTGTGAGGTGTTAGGATGGAGGGCTCGGCCGAAAGAGGGTCTGGCTCCTCCTGGCAGCAGGGAGGAGTGGGGAGCTGGAGGCAGAGTGGGGAGGTTAGGGTGGAAAACGACCCCAGGTTTCTGGTGGGGGTGCAGATGGAGGTATTACTCACAGAGATGGGGACGCAGGTGGTACCAGGTTCTTCAACGGTATTTACAAGGGTGCTTCTCAAGCTGAGTGTGGTGAAAAGCGTTAAGACTCTGGAGTCCTGGGCACCTGCACAGCCCACTCAGCAGTGCCAGGGGAGCTGGCAATGGTCTTTGCTGCAGCATCTGGGACCAGGCCTGACCAGTTACCACTGAGATGGCAGGACGCTGGGAGATTCAGCTGATGGTACGTTTTCCAGTTTTACGAAACCAGAGGGTACACTCTGAGGGTCGAAAGAGGAGACGCGGGCCAAAGAGAGAATATCTGAGGACACCTTGAAGGGAGGAAACACATCTAGAGGGACATCCCAGAACCCCGGCTTTTGGGGTGCCAGGCCAGCAGTGCTCCTAATGGAGGGGCAGTGGCATGAGTCCCCCCCTAAGAATCACAGCGATGAGCCCTGCTCCTGGCCCCCGGGTCAATGAGTGTGGCCCTTGGATGGGGTCATGGCTCCAGCTGGAAACAAGTTTGGGGTCAAGTCCAACCTCCTCATTTTCAGTAGCAGCAAATATCTAAAGTGACAGCGATGACTAGATGACTGACTCCCTGGACAAGTCCATCTTTCTCCAAGAGCAGGATCCAAATTCCAGCGCTCTCAGGAATGCTGAGAGCGTCTCATGCTGAGCATCTCTGGATGCTCCCTCCCCGCCTCAGACCAGCTCCTCCCTTCTCCCCACCCAGGTCTGGGCAAGATCAGGGCACATGGCCTTTCTCTGCACCCTGAGACTCAAGACAGATTCTGGGATGGGGAGAGGGAGGGAGGGCCCCTCCCTTCCTGTCCTTCGGGCCCAGAATCTCTTTCCCTCTCTCCCCGCTCTCATCCCCACCAAGGCTGAGCAGAGTCATGGTCCGTGCCCCAAGCCTGGACTTGCCTCCGGATTAGGGGGACGGGTGAGCAGATTTTATCATCTCCCCTGGAATGCCCATCACTCACGCCCGAGAGGCCCTGTTCCTTCTCTGCTTCTGTCTCTCTTCCCCCACCCCTGCCCCCCACGATGGAAGGAGGAGGAGGAGAGCTGACAGATTATCAGGAAGTCAGGGCTGGAGGAGAGACCAGAGTCTCTCAATTAAATGGTTTTAGAAACGATGTGTGCATAAGAATTCTCAAGGTTGTTAATTCAGGTATGCTGGTAAGGGTGGGGAGGTCTCCCAGGAATTCAGGCTCAGGGCCCCAGAACTGATTCTCTCTCTCTCTCTCTCTCTCTCTCGCAGTCCTCTAAGCTTCCCTATCAGATTTTCAACACACTCTTCTGAGCTAAAAGTCTGTCTGCAACACATGAGCCATCCTTGATGGTAGGGACTGAGCTGACAGACTGTGATCACTTCTCTAGAAACAGGATAGGGCTGGGCACAGAGCAGGCCTGTGAGCATCCATGGAACAAGCAAATGGACTAGCTAAGGAAATCTCAGTCCCTGTCAACCTGACTCAGGGTTGGAAGACGCAAATCTCATACTATCATCATCTTAATCACCGCCATGATGTTACCACTGCCATCAGCAGCAGCAGCAGCAGCATCACCGTCATCATTACCACCACCAGCAGCAGCACCATCAGCATCATCACCATCACCATCACCATCATTATCATCATTATCTGCATTTCCCTCTCCTATTTGATAACCCAGAAAACCAGCAGCCCCATCAGCACCATCATCATCATCATTACCACCACCAGCAGCCCCATCAGCACCATCACCATCATCATCACCATCATCATTACCACCATCAGCAGCACCATCTCCATCATCATCATCATTACCACCATCAGCAGCAGCACCATCAGCACCATCACCGTCATCATTACCACCATCAGCAGCACCATCAGCACCACCATCATCATTACCACCATCAGCACCATCTCCATCATCATCATCATTACCGCCACCAGCAGCCCCATCTCCATCATCATCATCATCACCACCACCAGCAGCCCCATCTCCATCATCATCATCATCATCACCACCACCAGCAGCCCCATCTCCATCATCATCATCATCATCACCACCATCAGCAGCACCATCTCCATCATCATCATCATCATTACCACCATCAGCAGCAGCACCATCAGCATCATCACCATCACCATCACCATCATTATCATCATTATCTGCATTTCCCTCTCCTATTTGATAACCCAGAAATCTTCCTTGACTCCCTCTACACGTGCTGAGAAGCTGGCCAGGACTTGGAAACCCTGGGATCTTCCGAAGATCAGCTTAGCAGTGAACCCAGCACCGTCCACCGATTGCTCTGCCCCTCTTCTTGCCCACCCGGTACTGAGCCTGGGGTCTTAATAACCCTCTGATCACTCATTCGGATCTGCGCACTTGTCCGCAACCAGTGCTTCCACTTAAGACGGGATGCCCCTCCCCTGCTGTTTGGAAGGAGGGTCACTCCCTCCTTCCCACTCCCCCTTGGCTGTGCTGGGTCTTCGTGTGCTTTACCTCTCTTTCACTCTTTAATCATGCCAAGAGGATTAGTACCCAAGAAGCAAGTACTAATGTTATGCCTTTTATAGATGAAGAAACTAGCTCAGAGAGGCTAGGTTACTCATCTGAGGGTGCACAGCTTGGAAGGAGAGGAGCTCAGTATTTCCCCCTCCCCACTATAACCTTTCTATGTACCACCGTGTTTTTTCAGGCCAACACAGTCTGGTCAAACATAATACGAGTTCCAGATGGAATTGTACATTTTCCAGCAGTCATATCAAAAAGCAAAGGTGAAATTTATTTTAATAATATACTTCATTTGGCCTGATAAATTAACAGTATTATCATTATTATCATCATTATCAGTATTATCCGGAGAAGGCAATGGCACCCCACTCCAGTACTCTTGCCTGGAAAATCCATGGACGGAGGAGCCTGGTAGGCTGCAGTCCATGGGGTCGCTAAGAGTCGGACACGACTGAGCGATGTCACTTTCACTTTTCTCTTTCATGCATTGGAGAAGGAAATGGCAACCCACTCCAGTATTCTTGCCTGGAGAATCCCAGGGACGGGGCAGCCTGGTGGGCTGCCGTCTATGGGGTCGCACAGGGTCGGACACGACTGAAGCGACTTAGCGTTAGCGTTAGCGTATCAGTATTATCAACACGGCGTCAATAGAAAAAATCATCATGAGAATTTCGCAGTCTTATATTCACACTGAGGATTTTACTATTACAGTTCAGTTGGGGCCAGACACATTTCAGGGGCTCGAGGACCTCATGTGGCAAGTGGCTACTGGTTGGACAATGTAATGAGCCTGGTCTAGACTGTCATGAGCCTGCCTTGTAGGTGTGTGGTTTTCAAGTGAGTTGATGTATGTAGATGCCTGGGATTGGGTGCCTAGAACACAGTGAGCTCTGGGTCAGGGTTAGCTCTCATCATCATTCATGTTTCTGAGACACGGGAGGTGTTGAATGACTGACCGACGCACTGAAGCCCCGCCCAAACATCCCCAGTTGCAGGGTTCTCTTGCGAGCCTTCTTAGCCTGCTTTACTTCCCAGGTTGCGGCTGGCATCCTTCCTGGCTCCTCCCGGGATCCCACCCTGGGCCACGGCTGGCTCACCTCCCCGCCCCCACATGTAACCTACGGGGTGTGTAGCAGCCCCTCCCCGCGTTCAGAGAGATGGCAAAGTTCCTGGGAGGAATTCCAGGGTTTCTGTTTGTATAAAGACAGCCTCCTGACGTTTGGCTGCTTTGCTGGCATGGGGCAAGGGCCTTTCCTGAAACCTGGGGAGGGGAGGTGAGTCCGCAGACGGCCTGGGGGTGCTGCTCAGCCCGAGGTCAGGATCCGGTCTCCCACCGAGCACTGTTCTCATGCCCAGTCCAGAGGGCGAGCCCTGGCCAAGGGCCGTGCCAGGTGGGAAGTATGTGTCTCAGCCACGCTCTTGCCAGCATCCTGGGCCAGCGGCGAGAGGGAGGGGCTCAGAGCCAGTAGCAGAGCATCTAAATTGCCGGAAGGGGCTCTGGGCAGGGAGCTGGCAGGTGTGGGGCCTGGGGTGGGATCTGAAATGCTAGCTTAGGTCCCCGCTATAGACAGGGGGTATAAAGAAGGCATCTCGCTGATGCTCCTGCAATCTTTTAGAAGGGAATGTGCCACTTATCTGGAGCCACATTATCCTGTAGTCAATTCCAGAGGCTGAGGGTGGGTTTGCGTTTCACACCCAGCTCAAGCATCCTGACGCCGTGGGGATCTATACCTTCAGACAAGCCACAGTCATTTACACACACACAAACATGCACTTGTACTCCTGTGCACACCCACACACATTTCTATGGGAGAAGAGACATGAGTCTCAGCCTTACATAGACTATCAGAGACCTCACATGTGCCCCAGAATTTATTAGCACAGCATTTGTGTTCAATCCCTGGGTCGGGAAGATCTCCTGGAGAAGGAAATGGCAACCCACTCCAGTTTTCTTGCCTGGAAAATCCCATGAACAGAGGAACCTGGTAGGCTACAGGTTCCATGGGGTCGCAAAGTGTCGGACATGACTGAGCGACTTCACTTTCCTTGTGTACTGTGTCACTGAGACACTTCCCTCGATCAGCTCTGTGTTCACTCCTCGGCCCCAGGGAGCTTGCAGGGGGCTCAGGTTGTCAGCTGGGATTAACAAGAGAAGACGGGGATGTCCAAGTGGTTAAGGGACCAGCCAGTGGAAGAGGGCCTGTACCTAGCCTTGCTCTCCTGGACGGCATCACCCCCGTCGCCTCTCGTTCCCATGGAGAGGCTGTTCCCTGCCTACTCAGCAGGGAGGCCCAGTAGGGGTGCTTCTCATGTCTGCACAAGGACACGGGCCAGGGAGGCAGGAGAATGCTCTGCTGAGAGCTGACCTAGGCTCAAATGTCAGTCCCACTGACTGCTAGCTGTGTGACCTTGGGCAAGTTACTGAACCTCTCTGAGCTTGAGTTTTTTTAAATATAAATTTATTTATTTAATTGGAGGTCAATTACTTTACAATATTGTATTGAGCTTGAGTTTTTAATCTACAAAGAAGGATGATTATATCTGCTTAACGGTGTTGCTATGAGCATTTAGGAGATGCTTAATAAAGACTCATAAGAGAGTAGGCTGTTCTACCATACAGAACAGAGAGCCAGTGGGGATTTGCTGTATGACTCAGGGAACTCAAACTGGGGCTCTGTGACAACCTAGAGGGGTGGGATGGGGTGGGAGGTGGGAGGGAGGTTCAAGAGGGAGGGGAGATGTGTATACGATGGCTGATTCATGTTGCTGTACGGCAGAAACCAATACAATATTGTAAAGCAATCATCCTCAAATTAAAGATAATTAAATTTTTAAAAATGTCATTTGAATGAACTGAGGAAGGTCTTATGCATATAAATAGATAGCATTTGGTGCAGCAATGCCCCCCACCCCCAACAATGTAGGCCCTTTCTCTCAGCACATGTGAAGTCCTCAATACACGTAGAAGGGGAAAAAAAAAAGCAAAGAGATGGAGAAACAAGGCCTGCCTGTGGTTCACCTTTATCATATGTTACATTCCCGAATACACTTGGCTGTGTTTCTGAGCTCTCCACCCTGTCCAGCTCCTGGATTTATCACTTCCTGCGCTGGCTTCTTCCTCCTTCAATTACAGAACTTTGATAATGTTTTACTCTCTGAGGCAAAGCTTTCTTGGCAGTTCTCACTGACTTTTTTCTTCCATATAAACATTTATCATCATTTTTTTTTTTTTCCTTTAAACCCCCCCAGGACCCTGAGTGGACTCACAGTGCCCTATATGTGAGCTTGGGGAGGATGAGCATGGCTGGAACCTGGCTCTAAAGCAAAGTGCACGTTGACAATATGTGTCTCCCAGCCCTCGCTGGGGGCATTAAGGCTCCGTCTGGGGAGCTCCTGAATCATGCAGCAGTGTTAGGGGATTACCGTGGGTCCCCAGAGAAGGTCCCGGTCAGGGGGAGAGGAGAGGTACCCCATCTCCTCTCGGAAGCCTTCCCTCCGTGCTGCTGCTGGATTCCCAGCTCCTGTGCTGCACATCCCCTCAGCTGAGCCTGTGGACCTGTAGCCCCTCTTTCCCAGGGGAGAAAGTACCCCCCTTCTGAAGAGGTGCTCGGTGTTTCCACGTACTTGGACACCCCTCCCCCCCAACATCTCTCTCTCCTCCTCACTCAGACCTCGCTACATACCCCTCTCACCTCTTCTCCATCCACCCCCTGTCCTCCCAGACACAGCAGCTCTGAAATAAAGGTGGCTGTGGCACCTCCTGGTTGCTCAGGTCTGCAGGAAAGAGTGGCATTTGGCAAAAAAAGATCTAAGTTTGAACACTTCCACTTACTGATGCGAGACCCTGGGCAAGTCCCCGGCTTGCCCCTGTCTCTATTTCTTTCATTCGTAAAGTGGAATTAATATCCGTTTTATTTGGTTCACCACCAATTACTAGGCAAAAGCCACACAAGGCAGGGAGGATTCAGCAGCGAGTCACCAGCTCTACCTGCCCGCATCATGCACTCTACTGTCCTTGGAGGAAGACCCATCTCCCAGCGCCTGTGAGCAACTGGCCTATGGTCAGCTCTGAACCTCAGATCTGGTTGAATCAGAACCTGTGTCTTTGAGCCCACGGGCAAGTAGCTTACCTCCTCCAGCCTCAGTTTCCTCATCTGGAAATAGGGCACATCAAATCCCAAGAAAGCTGCCTGTGAGAGTGGGTAATGAACTCCCTCCCGCCACCCTCCGCCAGCCTCTTGGCCTCACTCCTGGCAGCAGGCCCTGGCCCGGGGCCGTGGGCTCTTGGATTCGGAAGCTCTTTGCAGCTGCCCACCTCCTGCCCGCGCTGTGCCTGCTGCCCGCCCCGAGCCCGCTGCCTGGCTCCGTGCTGCCACGTGTCTCGCTCCCTGGCTTCTCGGAGGGGCAGACCTTCCTCCCTTCCCTTCGGTGTGCCCCAGCATGGAGGTGGGAGACACAGAACCCTCCGGGTCCCCCTGAACCACTGGGCATCTTCTGTAGGACCCAAATGTGCATGCTTCATAGACTGTAGAGAGCTGTGCAAGCCCAAGGCGGTTGAGGTTGGAGAATCATCACAAGTCCTGTGGCACAAGTGAGCCCTTTTGTTGAAAGCTAGCCTTTTCCTTCCAACTTTCCTTGGTCCTTTCCACCCCGTCTTGTAGTATCTCCAACACTTGGAGACTCATTTTCCAAACCCAAAGGCTAGAAGTCTAACAACAATCTTCCTCACTTTACGCTGCTCAGAGAGAGTGAGTGACTAGCCTGAGGTCACACAGCAAGTCTGGGCAGACCTCTGCCTGGAGTCCAGGCCCCCTGACTCCCACTTCCTCCAAGTACCCCCTTTCTACTGTATTTCAGGTGGGAAATAAAGGGCATAGAAGTCCTGTTCGGTTTGCTTCCCGAGGTACTGGCCATGATTCCCGTCCTGCCAGGACCAGCTGTCCCCAGCGGCCTGACTCCTCACCCTGGGGCTCACCCTGGCTCCTCAGTGGACATTTCCCTGCCTGCCCCCAACATTTCAGCCCTTCTCATCCTGCCCACCCGCACAGCAGGGCCAGTGGGGACGGTGCCCCTCGGGGCAGGACTCACCGTGGCCAAGGTGCTGCCCGCTGCAGCTGCTGCCGCCACTGCCACCAGCGTCCAGGGCAGTAACCACCTCATGCCTGGAGGTCGGTGGCCAAGGCATCTACGGAGTAGCCCAGAGGAGCCCGCCACTTCTCGGGGGAGTTGGACCGAGACTGACCTGGTCCATCAGAAGTGCCAGATACGCCTCTTCCCGCAGCCCTCGGGGGGTTTTATTAAAGCAAGATCTGACGTCAGGGTTAAGGACAAACCCTGCATTTTCCTCTGAAAACTTTTCCTGTCTCTCTCTCTTTTTTTTTTTCTTTCTTCCCTCTGTCCCCACCTCCAACCCAAGCTTGGCCAGCCTCCCCGGCTCTGACAGCTCTTAAAGGGAAAGTTACAGGGCTGTGATTTCACACCGGGGGTGGTAAAACCTCACAGAAGGAGCGGGGGTCATCCTCCCTGGGCATTTCTCAAAGGTGGGGAGGGGGAGCCAGTGGAGGGTACCGGGTGGAGGCGGAGATCCAGTTTCAGGGCCTGGCACTGGCAGGGGCTTTGAAAGCGTTCCCAGTGGAGAAAATCAACTCCCTCCCAACCCCTCCGGCTGCTTCTGCTTCTGGTTTGTATTTGTCGTCTTTCACTCCTCTCTCTTTCTGGCTGCAAGAAAGAAGGATGGCTTTAGTCCACTGATCTCGAAATGGTAGGAATTCACCAATGAGCTCAGAACTAGAGCCCGTGATACCATCGTTACCCCCTCTACAAATTAATGCCCTGGTTTCAATTCGTGGGCATTCCCTCCCCTGCTCTTAGCCTGAAGTCTCGTGTACTGGCGGGCTACAGTTCATGGGGTCGCAAAGGATCAGACATGACTGAGCGACTAACACACACAAACACACCCTTGGGTACTGGGGCTGTCTCTCTGCATCTGGGTGCTTGTTGTCCCTGGTGGGTTCGGGGTGCCTGGCCGTTATGCTCTGCAGCACACTTCCCACACCGGTAAGGGGGTCTCCTTTGGAGCCTGGTCTGCCCTTGTCCAGCCCCCTTACCCCCATGTGGACCTTAGCCACAGGCTCTTGTTGGTTGGTTACTGACCACCCTTCTCAGAGCCACAGAGCGAACCTTGGC
This sequence comes from Cephalophus harveyi, assembly GCA_006410635.1. Taxonomy (NCBI): domain Eukaryota; kingdom Metazoa; phylum Chordata; class Mammalia; order Artiodactyla; family Bovidae; genus Cephalophus; species Cephalophus harveyi. The sequence goes on from SJYT01016890.1 coordinate 159,924, forward strand.
GAATCGAACTAAGGTGATGGCATTCTACCGGTCCCAGCCTCCCTAAGCCTGCCCATTGACTTAGCATGGAATTCCCAGTCCTGGCGTGACCTCCGGGCCAGCTGCCTCCCCGATCTCTTTTTTCCTCTTGCCTCTCTCCTTCCTCTGCACTGCACTCAGCCCCGGTGGACCCCGTGCTGCTCGTCTCATTCCCCAGCAACTCCCATCCCTGCTCCTCAGTGGAAGCCCTCTCGCCTGCGGTTTTCCTAACACGCACGCCATGTCTTCCCTTTCCCTGTAACTTAAACAAGGGGATGCTGAACCACGTGTGGCTGCTTGGAAGTGGTGGCAGGTTTGTGTCTGTGGAGGGAGTTTATGACCACAGACACGACCCCGTAAGAGGTGGCTCTGATGATTTCTCCACTCACTGACCTAAGGGTGGGCCTCTCATCCAATTCTGGCCAATGAAACAGAAAGAGAAATTTGCGGGGTACTCCTAGAAAGGATTTCATTCCTCAGGAAGTGGAACAAACTTCTCTACCCATTGTTTTTTCCCTTGAGTTCAAAGGTGATGGCTGGAGTTGCAGCAACCATTTTGAGCATACAAGGCACAAGCTGGAGGATGAAAAGCTAACAATCTGAGGATGGTAGAAGAGAAGGAGGGAGAGAGCCTGGGTCCTGTGAACCTAAGGTGCTACCGAGTCAAAGCTGGACCTTCAGACTTCCCATGTATGGATTAGAGATTAAGAGTAATTTGTTCCTTGAGCCAGATACATCCTAATTAACATATGGGATTCATAGAAATCATGTATATAAAGTGAAGATATTTGTCACATAGAAACTATCCAATAAATGTCAGTTCTCATTTTGTTCTCATGAACATCCCTGATGCTCTTAGAAACGACTTCTCTGAGGCAAGCACTGCACAAAAGTGTGATTAAAGGCGTCACCACAGGTGGATGGTATTATCGATCTATTTTATGAGAAAGGGGAAATGGGAACTCAGAGACATCAGGCCCTCAATTAGTGGCAGGTGGGAGGTTGGAGCCACAGTCTTTGAACCCTGACAACAACCGAACACTTCCAAGCGGGCTTGACCTGCCGAAGTCCCTCAGTGTTCTGTACTAAGAGTGAAGCTGAACCCAGGGAACGCCAGAGTTGCTTTCAGGAAATCTGTTTGCAACAAGTATTTGCAACAGATGGACCGACTCACAGGGCTTCCCTGGCTGCTCAGATGGTAAAGAGTCCACCTGCAATGCAGGGGACTCGGGTTCGATCCCTGGGTTGGGAAGATCCCCTGGAGAAGGAAATGGCAACCCCCTCCAGTATTCTTGCCTGGAGACTCCCATGTTCAGAGGAGCCTGGCGGGTTACACTCCATGGGGTTTCAAAAAGTTGAACACGACTGAGTGACTAATACTTTCACCCCAAATCATGATCGAAATACTGGCCCCCTGGGCCTGCTGGTGAAGCCAGGATGGTTCAGCTGGCCCCACTGGCAGCTGCCATTCTTCACTGCCAAGGAAACCTGGAGTGAAGTGACACGGTGTCCCGGGCAGGGCAGCAGGTCAGGAGGAGAAACAACTGGGGCACCACCACAGCTCGGTGGCTCGCTGGTGAGCCTTGGACAGCCAGCAGTCTCTCTGTGCCTCAGTTTGCCTGCTTGAAGGAATAGGACCATATTAGTGCCTACCCTGTGTGATCACTAGGAGGCCAGAAGCAGACAACTCAGCGCATCCCAGCATTTGTGGATGGAGGAGCCGGGATGGGCCACAGCCCAGGCTGGTCTGATTGAGTGGTGGCCTGTGTCCATTCTGTGTCAGGGGTTAGGCGTCTTGGTAGACCTCAAGATGCAGCCCAGGGTCAGGGTGTCTGGGGTCGGTCAGCCTTGGTGAGTGGGGGTCCAGGGTCAGGCATTTCCTGCTTGTGAATTGGGAAATCTCTAAGTGACTAGCCGGTGGTGCCAGAAATAGTAGCTGCATTTATGGAGCTTCTATCGTGTTCCTGCAGACCTTTGCCATCTCATCAAATCCTTGTCTCAGGATTCTTATGCCCATACTACAGATGAGAAAACGGAGGCATAGAAAGACAAGATTACTTTCTCCAGTCATTAGGCTTCTGCATGGCAAAATTGTCACCAGAACTTAGACCCATGTGCTGTGCTTCGTTGCTCAGCCGTGTCTGACTCTTTGTGACCCCATGGACTGTAGCCTGCCAGGCTCCTCTGTCCATGGGAATTCTCCAGGCAAGAATACTGGAGTGGGTTGCCATGCCCTCCATTGAACCCAGGTCTCCCACATTACAGGCAGATTCTTTACTGTCTGAGCTACCAAGGAAGCCCAGACCTGTGTGGACCCAAACAATTTTATTTTCAATAGACCAAGTTGCTTCATGGGGAGAGCAAATAAGTGAATAAATGCAGGACAGAATGCAGTAGATGGACAGATGAATGGGCAGGTGGGTGAGTGACTGAATGTGTGGGAAGATGATTCTACTGTTCGGAATAGTGTGTTTACCAGGTCTCCCCAGGATGGGCTCCACATCTGTAGTCTTCCACAGCTCCCTTCTCTGCCCACTCCGCCTGACTCCAGCTTCATCATCCGCTGGCTTCGTCCATTGCCCTGGCCCAGACTTGTTTGTTTAGCTACTGACTGTCTCCCTCCTGGACAGTGAGGTCCACAGGTGAGGCCAGGTCCTTGTCTGTCTGCCTCTCTTGGCTGCAGCCTGGCAACCCACAGAACCCAGCACGTGTTAGAGGCAGACTTCAAGTGAAGGGTCAGAGCAGTGAAGGACACAGATGGATGAAGTAGTGACAGGATGGCTAGATCGAGGAAAGAAGGGAGGAAGGAAGGAAGACAAGCCTGGAGGGAAAGACCAATAAATTCACTTGACTTTTGGCCACCTGATGCGAAGAAATGACTCATTTGAAGAGACCCTGATGCTGGGCAAGATTGAAGGGGGAGGAGAAGGGGATGACAGAGGATCAGATGGTTGGACGGCATCACCGACTCTATGGACATGGGTCTGAGCAAGCTCCAGGAGTTGGTGTTGGACGAGGAAGCCTGGCTTGCTGCAGTCCATGGGATTGCAAAGAGTCAGACACAACTGAGCAACTGAACTGACTGATTGGCTGACTGACTGACTCAGGCCAAACTCTGCTCCTCAAGTCCCTGGAAGAAAGCATAGCCCTTGGTAGGTCTTCAGAATCCATCTGTGGAAAGAGGAAGCTCAGGCGTGAAGGGAAGACAGGGCTGAGTCTGGCGGGTCTAGTTGACAGAAGCAATGTGTCGGTGGGGCTGGATGAGGAATTGCACCTCCCACACGGGGAGCCCAGGGCCACCACACGGGGTTATTCACCTCCACTGTCTGCAATTTATTTCCTCCTGCGTGGCACAGGGTTCATGGCCCACTGCCAAGGCTGCACAGGGCCCCTCTGAACCCAGAATTTCCCTGCTCGCTCCCCTCATCCCTACATCTCACGCCTCTCCCCACCTCCTAACAGCGGGATCCCTGAGTAATGTGTATATGCTTGCGCTTAGTCACTCAGTCGTGTCCAACTCTTGCGACCTCATAGACTGTAGCCTGCCAGGTTCCTCTGTCCATGGGATTCTCCAGGCAAGAAAACTGGAGTGGGTTGCCACTTCCTTCTCCAGGGGATCTTTCCCTACCTAGGAATCGAACCTGCCACTTCCTTCTCCAGGGGATCTTTCCCTACCTAGGAATCAAACCCGGGTCTCCTGCATTGCAGGCAGACTCTACCTACTGAGCTATGAGGGAAGCCCCAGTGTGTATGTAAGGATCCCTATAAAGTGTGGAGTGGCGGTCAACTTAATTATCGCACGTCGAGCACTAAGGATGGGCTAAGCTCTTCTCTGAGAGCCTCACAGGTCTGTGCTCATCTCTTCCCCTCTTTACATGGAGGAAATCAAAGAGCTAAAGGGCCAGCCAGAGATGACCCAGCCGGTAAGCAGCAGAGAGCAGATTCACGGCGGAGAGTGGACCTGGGTGGGTTTGCCCCACAGGTAAAGGGCAGGATGCCCAGGCCCGTTCTCCCTCCATGCCCCCGGTCTGTTCCGGTTCTCCGACCTCTCCAGCTCCTCTTTCCAGAGTATGCTTTCCACCTGCTGCCCGAGTTTCCCCAGCACTCAGCCTTCGGGTCCTGCCTCATCCCACCCTCCTAGCGAGGGGCCCTCTTGTGGCTCTGACTCTCCACCTTCCAGGCCTGGTGGGAGCCTTCTCCAGGATTCAGGCCTCAGCACGAGCTGGTACCATCCCCGTGTGGTTCAGTTCTGCCGGCACAGGCCTCGGTCGGTCTCCTGTCCCCGTCACGCATCTGCTGTGCGACCTTGGAGAAGTCTCTTCCCCTCCTTGTGTGCTGACTTCCTCCTCCCTAAAACAGGGATGAAGGAGGTACTGATCCCTGTGAATTGCTCCCGGCACAGAGTAAGTGCTGTGGAAGGATGTATTAGACACGCTTAGCACACAGTAGATGCTCAGTAAAACCCCTCGTCCATGATGACAAGGAGTAAATTCTTCCTTGGTCTCTGGACTGCAAGTGCTCGGAACAGGTCTGGATGGGGGCATTCCTGGGCCCATATCCTGACCCAATACATGGCGGGCACTCAGGGCGTGTGTGGGGGAGGATGGGAGACCACAGCAGGGGAGACTCCATCCCTGAGGAGGCCCTGCCTCCACGCCCGCCCCTCCCGACCCAGAGTCCCTGCACCCAGCTGTGTGTGAGTTCCCCTTCAGTCTGAGCGCAGCTTCTCAGTGGTTCCTCCAACAGACCTCCCAGAGCTGCTGTAAATAAATTCCAAAGACGGGCTGGTGGAGGGGGCTTAAAAACAGAGGCCTGTTGAGAGCATTCCGACGCCAGACAGTAAGGCCTCCTCGACCAGAGCCAGATGCCCAGAGCATTCCAGCGACTCCCGGGCCAGGCACCCAGAGGCCCCGGGCCTGCTCACAGCTTATTTGTCTGTCATTTGTTTCTCCCTCGAACGTGCACGGCGCCCACCCCGAACGGGGGCACCATGCCAGTTCCCGGGGCTACTCAGATGCACATCACACTTCCCACTCCCTGGGCGGGGTGGCAGAGGTCTTGTGCTGAACCAAACCAGCTGCTTCAGAAAGCAAAGGCGGGAGGGTGGCTGGTCAGCTCGGCCCCCTGCTCCCTGTGATGCTGGCTGGCTGGTGCATGTGGGGTTCTGCCTTTCTCCCTGGGGAACCCCGATGAAGGGTGACCTTGGGCTCCAGGTCTGCTTAGAGGCCAACTCATCAAGGTAGCTGTCCCTCCTGCCCAGCCTAAACAGCTAGGTTGGCTCTGGGAGGGTCACTGGGCAGTCCCCAGCCAGCTCCCCTAGGGCTACTCATTTCTGGAACCGTGGCTGACTTGGGCAGAAACTCACCTCTAGCGCCAGCAGTGGTTGCAGGTGGGGACCCCTTGGGAAGGTGGAAGAGAAGAGCAAGGGCTTTGGGATCAGGTAGGCCCGTGTCAAACACTCACTTTGTTACATATCAGTTGGGAGATCTTGGGGAAGCCACTTCACCTCTATGAGCCTCAGTTTTCCTATCTGTAAAATGGGGGTGATGATAATAGCTCTCCCCTAGGGCTTTGATAGAGATGAAATTGGTTATCAGAGTGTGGTAGATGAGGAATAAATTCTTAATATTCATCACAGACGCTCTTCCCACATCTCCTGCCCGGGTCACCTGGGTCCCTCCCCTCCAGCTGTGAGTCTCCTGTCCTGAGGAGGTGTGAGGCTGGGACACAGCATCCCCTCTTCTTCTCTGTCCCGCCTTCTCCAGTAAACTCTCCCAGTCCTCCCAGTTTTTAGGATGAGTGTTTCTGCTGGTCTCTTTGATGAAACTGATTGGAGGTGTGTGCAGAGGAGGAAAGAGAAATAAAACCAGTACCGGTCTTGGCCTGACTGGATCCCTGCCAGTACCTGGCAGCACCCTGGGGCTTCTTCCCTAAAGCAAGGTCAGGCCCTGGAGACCCCTTCAGACCAGATGCAAATGTGTCCTGAACTCTTCATCCTGGAGACCCCCTCCAGCCCCAGTCCTGCAAGACCTCTGGACGTCTCCAGGCTTCCTGCCTGCCCCACAGCTGTGCCTCAGATACACAGGTGGTTATGCCCAGTTTTCTTTTGAAAGCAACTTATTAAAATATAACATACAGGAAACCCCACAAGTCTTTTTAAACATTTTTAAAATTTATTCGCTTATTTTTAGCCGTGCTGGGCCTTTGTTGCAGTGAGGGCTTTTGCTCTAGTTGCGGCGAGCTGGGACTACTCTTAAGGTGCAAGGCAAGGGCTGTTCACTGCAGCACTTTCTCTGGCTGCAGAACACAGGCTCTAGGGCGCGTGGACTGGGCAGTTGCGGCTCCCAGCCTCTAAAGCCCAGCCTCAATAGTTGTGGCACATAGGCCTAGTTGCTCCCTGGCATGTGGGATCTTCTCGGGCCAGGGGTCGAACCTGTGTCTCCTGCACTGACGGGCAGATTCTCACCCTCTGAGCCAGCAGGGGAGTCCCCCTGCTCCCAAGTCTTGAGTGTGCAGACTGATCCGTTTGACACACAAGTTAGGCCCGCACCCGTGTACCCCTGATCAGGGAAGGAAGGCTGCCTCACGGCCCCCCCCCCACCACTGATGCCACCTTTGTGAAGTCACGGTTACGGCTTCTAGCACCGTAGATTCATATTGTCTGTTCTGGGAGCCCCACACAGAAGCATCCATGTCCTGCTCCTTTGCTTCTGGACTCATGGGAGCAGCGCCTCATCTGGGGGAGTCATCGTGGGATCCCTGCGGCAGGGGCTGCTTGGATCTGCGGGGTCGTGAGTTCTCTCCTGGTGCTGCTGCCCAGCGGTGGGGTGCGGGGGCGAGGCCACAGACCCAGGCCTTGGGGCCCGCCCTGTCCTCTGCCGTGAAGACTTTAGTTTTTAGAGCAGTTTTAGGGTTAAAACAAAACTGAGAGGAAGGTACAGAAATTTCCTATATACCTACTGTACCTACACATGCGTAGTCTCCTCTATTTTAAAGATCACTTACCAGAATGGTATTTTTTTTTTTAACCAAGAATGAACCAACATTCATGCATCATTATCACCCAGAGCCCATAGCTAGGGTCACTCTTGGTGTGGTGCTTTCAATGGGTTTGAATAAATGTATAATGATATGTGCTGACCATCACAGTATCATGCAGAGTAGTTTCACTTCCCCCCAAATCCTCTGAGCTCTCTTATTCATCCCCCCACCCTCCCTAGCCTCTAGAAACCCCTGACCTTTTCACTGTCTTCATAGTTTCTTCTTTTTCCAAAATGTCACACAGTTGCACTCTTACAGCATATAGACTTTTCAGATTGATTTTTTTCACTTAGCCGTATACACTTAAGTTTCTTCCTTGCTTTTAATGTCTTTTTATTAAAGTCATTTCTTTTTTTAGTGCTGAATAGTATTCCATTGGGTGGTTCATTTCCTTTTAGTGCTGAGTAATATTCCATAGGGTGGCTTCCCAGGTTGGCACAGTGGTAAAGAATCTGCCTGCCAGTGCAGGAGGTGCAAGAGACACAGGTTCAATCCCTGGGTCAGGAAGATCCCCTGGAGTAAGAAATGGCAACCAACTCTAGTGCTCTTGCCTGGGAAATTCCGTGAACACATGAGTCTTTCGGGCTACAGTCCATGGGGCTGCAAATGGTCTGGCCCGACTGGATGCACCAGTTTATTGATCCACTCACCTCCAAAGGACATTTTGGTTGCTTCCAAGTGTAGACAATTATGAATAAAGCTGCAATACACATCCAACTCAATGGACATGAGTTTGAGCAAACTCCAGAAGATAGTAAAGGACAGGGAGGCCTGGAGTGCTGCAGTCCATGGTGTCACGAAGTGTTAGACACGACTGAGCAACTCAACAACAACACATCTGTGGGCAGATTTTGGGGTGGCTATAAATTTGGGTAAATGCCAAGCAGCACAATTGCTGGGTTGTACATAAGACCATGTGTAGTTTTGTGAGAAACTGCCAAACTGTCTTCTGAAGTGTCCATACCGTTTGCGTCCTTATCAGCAGTGCCCGGGAGTTCCTGTTGCACTCTCATCAGCATTTGGGGCTGCCAGTGTCCTGGATTGGGGCCGTTTCAGGAGGTGTGGAATAGCATCTTGTTTTGATTCATCACTCAGAACCACTGGACAGGCAGGCGCTAACATCCTTCCCATTTTACTGAGGCAGAAACTTGTGTTCACAGAAGTAAGTAATGACCCAAAGACACAAGGGCCTCCCTGGTGGTTCAGACGGTAAACAATCTGCCTGCAATGCAGGAGACTTGGGTTCGACCCCTGGGTCCAGAATATCCCCTGGAGGTGGGCATGGCAACCCACTCCAGTATTCTCTCCTGGAGAATCCCAATGAACAGAGGAGCCTAGCGGACTACAGTCCATGGGGTCGCAAAGAGTCAGACACAGAGCAACTAAGCGCTAGCACAAGCATTTGGGGGTGGAGCTGTGGCCTGGACCCTGGGATGTCAGTGCCCTTGTCCAGGTTTATGACTCTGTGAGCGGGGAGGGGCTCTCAGGGCTCTCGAGTGCTCAGAGGAGGAAGAGCGTGGCCTGGAGCCCTGGGTGGGTTTGCTGGAAAAGCTGTGTTGCACTGGGTTGTGGAGGCTGCCCTGAGTTTGGGTTGGTAGCGGTGGGAAGGAAGCCGGATTCCAGGCTGGGAAGCAGTGAGCAGCTCTGCTGTGGAAAGGAGCTTCATGTTACACTTGTCCTTGGCTCTGAGGCTTTCCAAAGCACTCGTGGAAAGAACGTTGGAGAAGCAGGTCTCAAGCCAGCTTGAGCCAGGAGACACCCCAGCCTCTGAGCCACGCTGGGAGAGCCGGCATGTCTTCATTCTTGAGGCCCTGGGTGTCTGACCAGCCTCAGATGCAGTCTAGTGTTGACCAGGAATTCTCAAAAGTAATTGTGCATGGGATTCACCTGGAAGCATTTAAAATGTACAGATTCCCAGGACTGCAACCCAGAGGCTTGTGAGTCAGTGTGTCTGGGAAGGGCTGCAAATTTGCTTTTAAACAAACACTTCCTGGAGAGTCTGAAGGAGGGCTTCCTTGGAGCCTGATTTGAAAAACAGAGCAGAGTAAATAAGCCTGAGCTATGATGCAAGCTGGTCTGGACCTGATCCAAGATCTCAAGGATGCTGAAGTTCCCTCATCACTTCATGTCCCAAAGGCTTGGAGAAGGAGTGGCCTCTGGCCCCTCCCGGGGGAAATAACTCAAGATGAGCAAACTGTATTAAGAAAAAGAAAACAACCATTCCAGCAACCCAATATTCTTAAGTTCATCATGGAAAACTAAGGAAATTCTGGCATTTCAACTGGCATGACCACCTTTAGGTCCAGTCTCAGGGAATTGGCCAAATAAGCTGTTAGAACTACACACAGCTGCTTAAACTGGCATATTGAATCCATAATCTCTAGCTAGCTAGATCATATCAACAAATAAAATCTAATTTAATACCATGTTCCTTTCACCTTGATCCAACATTCTGACTCACTCCTACACATATGACCCATGTGCCTATTGATATAAAGTAGCAAAATTTTACAGATGCTACAGTGTATCCCCTAGTGATGTGTCTGGGTGTAAATCTAGGAGCAATGTGAGCCAGGGGAGGTGGACCTGTGGGAGGAGTGACACCCCCCCACCCCACATGCAGACCCCTCAAGACATTGCTTGGTAGCTTCTACAAACAAGGGATGATGATCCTCCCAGATGCGGAAGAATTGTTTCCACTTGAACAAGAGGCTTATAGAATCAGGGCATCTATAATCCCCCCTAATCCTTGGATTCACTGGGATCTTCCCCTATGTCCTCATTCTGATACTGAGGGCGCCATTTACCCAGTTCCTCATGCCTTGCAGGGCTGTGAATTCCGTTTATTATAATTCAGCAGCCTTAGGATTTGGCTTTCAGAAATTTCAACTTTGTTTCTACAAAAGACAAGGATTTCTTTGAGGACCACAGTAGAAACGCGCACGCACGCGCGTGCGCACACACACCCCTCCAACTAGTTTGCATCCTTGTTCTGGGAGGAGAGCCATTCGAAACACGTGACATGCAACTATTCCCTCTGGTTGGGGAATGAGGGGTCTGCCATGAGAGGTCCTGCCTCTCACTGTTGGAAGCTTGGGACCAAGGGCTGGAGCCACTGTCTCCTTAAAGCCACATCTGCCCCCTCCCCCTGCTCCCTGGAGATGATCCTCTGAAGATGAAGCTTGCATGATCAGGCCCCCCTCCCCGTGTGGGCTGGGGCAGCCACGCTAGAGAGCAATCTGGCACTGCTTAATAAGATCAGTAAAATAAAACAGGCATGTGTCCTACGGCCAGGCAGCCCCACTCCTGTGTATATGCCCCAGAGACTTTCTCCAAAGACTATAAAGGAATATCTGGGAAGATGCTAATCTGGGTTCTGCTTGTAGTGGTGAGGATCTGGAGGGAGCCTGGTGTCCACCTGCAGAGCACGAGGAAGTAAACAGTTGTTGATGCACATCATGGAGAAACAACCTCACAGGGGCCCAGAGCAAAGGGGAAAACTTCCAACCCAGAGATGAAGGGAAGACTTAAACAGGAAGGAGGCCTCCAGCCAGTACTGCTGTTGTGAGTTGAAGTCAGATGCAAACAATTGCAATTTTTTTTACAAATAATTGTACATATTCAAGGGCACACCCAGAAATGCTTCCTGTGGCTGTGGAGGAGAGGAGAACAGAGTGGAACCAGGAGGAAGAGGGACAAAAGGAACTTAGAGAAGTTCTGAAAACATTGATGGAAGGAGCCACAGGCCGGAAAATATGGTTAACCTCACCTATCTGCACCCCAGTGCCACAAAACACACGGAAAAGAGACTGAAAAAAAAATAAGGAGGAAGGGAAAGAGGAGAGGAAAAGGATGACAAGAAGAAAGGAAGGAGGAGGCAGGGTGAGAGAAAAAGAAAGAGGAGAGAGCAGGACGGAAAACGTATGTTTGCACAAAAAGCTGTGCGGGACGGCTCCCAGCTGCTGTATTTGTGAAGAGCCCCAAACTGGAAACAACCAAAATGCCTTTCAGGAGGTTATTTAAACCAACTGTGCTCAGCCACATTGTGGAATTCGATTCAACAATAAAAAGAACACACTAGAAGCTGGTCACAGAGAGGAAACAGAGAGAGTAGAATTGGGGTGCGCGTGTTCCATTTTCCAGATACTTGCATGTTTACAACTCACTTTCTTTTTCACCCAAACCTAGGACAGCAGGTATAGTGAGGCCCATTTCACAGCCAGGGAAACTGAGGCTCCTGGAGATCACACAGTGTACGGTCTGCCTAGGGCTGCTGAAAATTGGACCACAGGCTGCATGGCTTAAGTAACAGAAAACATTTATTTCCTCCCATTTCTAGAGGCTGAAAGCCCAAGATCAGGATGCCAGCAGGCTTGGTGTCTCTGAGACCTCTGTCCTTGGACATAGATGGCCGTCTTCTCCCTGCATCTTTGCGTGGTTTTCCCTCTGTGATGTCTCTTTGGTAATCTCCTCTTAGAATGATGCCATCACACTGGATTAGAGCCACCCTAATCTCATTTTAATTTAATCATACCTTTGCAGACTATCTCCAATACAATCACACTCTGAGGTCTGGGGGTTAGAATTTCACCATATCAATTTTAGTGAGGTGTAAAACTCAGCCCATAACTGATGCCAAAGCTCCAATACTTTGGCCACCTGATGTGAAGAGCCGACTCATTGGAAAAGACCCTGATGCTGGGAAAGATTGAGGGCAGGAGGAGAAGAGGGTGACAGATGATACAGTTGGATGGCATCACCAACTCAGTGGACATGAGTTTGAGCAAGCTCCAAGAGACAGTGAAGGACAGGGAACCCTGGAGTGCCGCAGTCCATGGGGTCACAAAGAATTGGACAAAACTCAGTGACTGAGCAACAACATAACAAATGGTGGGTAACTGACAGGGGTGGGCTTGACCCCGGGCCTGTGGGGTGGTTCGGCCTTTGGCCCACCCGCAGACGACTAGGGTCTGATGCACACACAGCATGGTGCTCTGCTCGCCTTTATGTCCTCATGAGCCCGGTGGTTTTGACCCTGTCTGAGCGACTGGCTGGGCTCCAGCTCTCTGCACGAGTCCTTGCCAAATTCCCTTGAATCAGTCATCAGGGGAAATTCTCCGGGGACAGGCACGTGGACGTGGTGAGTGGCGCAGCCTAGCAGAGTGTGGGCTGGGGTTTTGGGAAGCCAGGCGGCTACTGGGTTTGTGCTGTCTCTGCAGAGCTGCTGAGCTTGTTCTGGGTGGGGAAGGGCAGTCTACAGCAGGGCTGGAAGGATCTCTCTCCCTTAGGCTCAGCATTCAATTTGCTTCAACACTGAGGCCAGCCCGCTGGAGTCTCACAGGAGTCCCTGGAGCTCTGAATGCGTGGGAGGTCCCAGGAGTCACACAGCCTCTCCAGTTTGGCGTCTTTTCTGCCAAGCCTGTCTGGGACTTTTGTAGACAGCTGTGATTTTTTTCCCGGTGCCTCTGGGCAGTGATGCTGTTCTCTGGGCATCACTGTTCTTGAGTGCCAGGTGTCTCACGCCCGCCCCCAGTTCTGCATCCAGCATCCGTGACACAGATGGAGACAGAGATGTCAGTGGGGTGAAGCAACATGACGGCTTCCTGACCCTTGCCCTTGGCTATGCACCAACTCAGAGGTGCTAACTCTTGAATCTCTCACTAGAGTCTGGGTAGAGTGGGTCAGTTTAACTCAACAGTGTCTGCAGATCCAACTGTGAGCCAAACTGCCCTTACAAATGTAACCTCCAAGGAGATCAAGGGGACAAGCCAAGGTCCTGCAGGCCTGGGAGATCACGGCAGGTCCACATACAGCTTCCCCACACTGCAGATGGGGGTCATCTGTGCCATGGATCAAGGCGAGCAAACCCGGGAAGGCCGTGGGCAGGACACAAAAGGCATGTAAGGATGAATAGGAGTTCGGTCGCCAGGTAGGATATGGAGACAGTGTCCGAGTCCAGGTGAAGGAAAGAGCGTGCAGATTCACCATGCAGTCCTGTGTTCACAGCTCCTTGTTTGTACCAGGAGCCTTTTAAGGCACTTAGCATATATTCATTCAATAATCTTCACCTCAGAACAAAACAAAACACAGCCATCCTTTGATTTCCATTTTATATTTGCAGATAAATTAAACTACATACCTCAAATTTTGTGGTAGAGATGGGATTCGAACCCAGAGAGCACAGCCCCAAGTCTTATCTCCGTAACACGATCCCAGTCTAGTTCTCTGCAGGCCTGGTGAGAGCAATGTCCTCTGAGCACCTGCTCTTTGCCAGACACTGGAAGGAGCTGGGGTTAGGGTGGCCATTTACAGCCCTGACCCCCAAAGACCCTACTAGAGAAGGAAATTATGTTTAGTCACTAGGTTGAGTCCGACTTTCTTGTGACCCCCATGGACTGTACCCACCAGGTTCCTCTGTCCATGAGATTTTTCCAGGCAAGGTTGCCGTTTCCTCCTCCAAGGGGATCTTTCCAACCCAGGGATTGAACTTGAGTCTTCTGGATTGGCAGGCACAGTTTTTGCTACTGAACCACCTGGGAAGCCCATGTGTAAGAAAATGGTCAAGTCCAACACTATGCAGCAAACTTGCAGTTGAGGCAAACTCAGGGAGTTATGGGGGTACACTCAGCCTGGGGGTGGTGTGGGATGTGGGACCAGAGGTGGATGAGATTCTGCAGGTAGAGGAGGTAGAGACACAGAAGGCAGCACCCAGGAAGGTAGAGCTAGGGAACATGGTTTCCAGGCAGAAGGAAGAGCGGGGGCCCAGGGGCACAGAGGGGAAAGCTCTGCAGGTCCCTGGGCCCGGAGGAGTCTAGCCTGGCAGAGGGTACTCTGAGAGGCGAGTGGTTGGGAAAGCTGCAAAGGATCTGAATCTTGAAAACCCCTGTGGTCCTGCTGAGGAGTTGTGGGGTCACTCTGGGGGCTATGGGAGCTGCAGAAAAGCTGTCAACAGAGCAGTGCTGGGGTCAGCTCTTCTAGAAAGTTCCTTGTGGCTGCCATCAAGAACAGGCATGGTGGGGAGTGCTGGAGGTGGGGGCTCCAGCTGGAAGCCAGTTAGGGTACAGTGGCGGGAGTGGCTGGGCTCAGGGTTCACGAGGGACATAGTAGAAGCAGAGGCTCGATGGGGAAAGGAAAGCGTGTCAGGAGAGGGGTGACTTCAGCCTGCAGGTGATGGCAGCTCCTGGGGCTTCTGAGCAGGAAGTGACGTGATGAGAGATGGATGGATGGATAGATGGATGGATGGATGGGTGGGTGGATGCGAAGACATATGAATGGGTAGATGGTGACTAAATGGATGAGTAAATGAATGAAGAAACAGGAATGTGGGAGAACTGAACATCACTTTTAGAGTTCTTGCAAACCACTGGGATGGCAGGCGAGCCCCAGAGTCTATAGTCTGGTGGTCTCAGAGAATGACAGGGTCACTCGTCCAGCTGTTGGGCGACTTGAGCTTAAAGACCTGGCTCCTGGCTCTGAATTCACAGTTGTTTGTATTCATCGATCTTTGTGTACAAAGACAGTAGGAAGGACTTCAGTGATCCCTGCTTAGATGGACTTGAAGTAAGCTGTTTAATCCCTCAGATTTCAGTCTCCCTTCCTGTTAAATGGGCTTCCCTTGTGGCTCAGCTGGTAAAGAATCTGCCCGCAATGCGGGAGACCTGGGTTCGATCCCTGGGTTGGGAAGATTCCCCTGGAGAAGGGAAAGGCTACCCACTCCAGTATTCTGGCCTGGAGGAGTCCAAGGACTGTATAGTCCACGGGGTTGCAAAGAGTCAGACACGACAGAGTGACTTTCACTTTCATGTCAAATGGGGATACAGTGCTTATCACATGGACGCGTGGCTTCCGGGCAGCAATGAACTTGTGTGCTTTGCCCACAGCTGTTTCCCGGCCTGGCGCAGAGTTAGCACAACTTCTCTTTGAGTCTAGGGCATGGGGCGTTAGCTTCTGCAGTGCACTTGGGCACCATGGCACTGTGAGCCCGTGGGCTGCTCCTTCCCCTCTCTGTGCCTCAGTTTCCTGTTCTGTAAGATGAAGGGTTGGGCTGATCATCTGAACTTCCCCTCGGACTCTCCCTGACTTGCCTGGTGAGCCTCAGCTCCTTTCTTGGGTGTGGAGGGAATCAGGACAGCCTCTTGCCTGGCCGGCCAGCGCCCCAGCTGCGTTGGGGTCTGACCTGTTTGCCTTGCGGGCTCCAGGGCAACTTTGGCTCATGTAGGAGCCCTGTCCCACGGCATGCCTTGCCTGGACACAGGGCTGCCTGTATTCTTCTCTCTTCCAGATCTGGGTTAATTTGTATACTTCCTGCCCCACCCCACCCCCCAAACAGAGGGCGCTGAGGCTCACGGGTGGGCACTCCAGGCCCGGAGGGAGAGGCCACAGGTGTGAAATCTAATTCCTGCTCACTTACTGAGTATCTTTAACAATTTCTCCAACTGTAAATGAGAATTACTAATTTGACCCCATGGAGTATACAGTTTATGGAATTCCCCAGGCCAGAATGCTGGAGTGGGTAACCTTTCCCTTCTCCAGGGCATCTTTCCAACCCAGGGATCGAACCCAGGACTCCTGCATTGTTGGCGGATTCTTTACCAGATGAGCCACAGGGGAAGTCAATTATTGACCAGAAAGGACTTTTGTGAGCATTAAAATAGAACATTTATAAAGAGTCTGGGCAAATATCTGATACATGGAGAAATGCTGGCTATTTTTAATACCAATCATTCATATCATTTATATTTTTCAAAATAATATTTGCTTATCAAATTTCTTTTTAAAGATGAAAATCTAAAGATACACAAAGATTCACTACCAGAGATAAGCAGTGTTCCCATTTTGAGTGACATTCAGTAATTTTTCTCTGTGCGTATATTACATGTTTACTTAGAAAATGAAGTCTTGCTGCTTTTATTTATTTACTCTTCACTTAATATTTTAAGTTAAACATTCTGTGCCTTCAATTTCCCAGGAGAGCCTATAGTGAATTAGGTAGAGGTGGCTCGATGGTAAAGAATCTGCCTGCCAAGCTGGGGATACAGGTTCAATCCGTAGGTCGGGAAGATCCCCTGGAGAAGGAAATGGCAACCCACTCCAGTATTCTTGTCTGGGAAATCCCATGGACAGGGAAGCCTGGTGGGCTACAGTCTAGAGAGTCACACAAGCGTCAGTCACAACTTAGCGCCTAAACAACAAGCCCCATGTATGGACCCACTGTGGCTTAGGGGAACAATCCCTTGTCGTGGGACACTTAGCTTGGTTCCAGCTTCCTATCACTGAAGCAGCGCAGTCAGGATGTGAGCCCAGGTCTGTCTGGGACCAGAGCCCTGGGCGATGACATTTCCCACAGGGCCCTCCTATGGAGCCGAGGCTTCAGTATTTGCCAGTCTCTGAATTCCACAAACTCCGTCTCTGCCTGACTTGTATTCCCCACTGCTCCTCCCTGAGCCTCTCTGTCTAGGACCCCAGGAGCCTGGTCGCCACCCCCATCTCACTAAGGAGCTACAGATGCCCCCAGCTACAGAACCTGCCCCCCACCCACATGGTCTGCCCCCGGGGGAAGGGTAGAAGATTAAGGGAGAAGTGGGGCGAGGGGAGATGCCCGCATATAAACATGGTTAACAAGCATGGTATTTGCTGACGATCTTTTCCCCCCCTATCCTTCAGGGCTTGGCCCACAGCTTCAAAGCACACGTTCAGAAGTTTTGTTTCTTTGTTGTTGGTTTTTTTTTTTTTTTTTGTAAATCTGTTTTTGTTTTCCTAAGTGTGAGAAACTCAGGACACGTGTTTCTGGTTTTCTCTACTTCACATGAAAGAAAACCTTGCTTAGAAGGTGGGAAGGAGGCAAGGGCTAGCTAGTGGAGGGCAGTACCTAGATGGAGATGAAGCCCCTGCTTCCTGCTGCACGTGGACGTCTTCCTGCAGCGAATCTTGGAGCATCCCACCTGTCGCTTCGCAGCAAGCTCTTCTCTGGTCTCTCTGCCACCCTCCTCCACCAGTTACTGTTCTCCTGGCTGCCGCAGCGACTGGCCCCCAAGAGAGACCTGGCCGTTACAGTCCCTTTCTTAAAATCTACAGAAGTTTCCTTTTGCTCTCAGGGTAAGATCAACTCCTAAAGCCTGGGACCTCTCTGGGGTGCAGCCCCTCTAGACCCCCAGCGTCTTTCAGATTCTTCGTTGCTCTTCTGCACCCCACACATTTGTTGTCTTGGCCAGGAAAATGCATCCCTGACCTTACCTTTTTCAGAAACCCCTTCACCCAGCCACCTCCTAAGAGTGTGGCTAAACAAGGTGAGTTCTGGGTCAAGCAGCCACAAAAAAGAATGGAATTGTGTCATTTGCAGCAACATGGATGGACTTGGAGGGTATTATGCTGAGTGAATAAGTCAGAGAAAGACAAGTACTGTATGATAGTACTTATATGTGGAATCTAAAGAATAGAAAAATCCAGTGAGTAAAACAAACAAAAAGAAGAAGCAGACTCACAGATAGGGTAAACTAGTGGTTATCAGTTGCGGGATGGAAGTGGAGAGGGACAAGAGGGATAGATGTGGGGGGAAAGGTTATTATGGGATTATATGAAATCATGCATGTGAAATGAAAATTTGTAAAGCATTACAGAATGTAAAGGATTAATTCAATTAAAAAATTAAGTTAAATTAAAAAAGAAAAGAAATCATGTGTTCAGAGTCGTTGTTATTGTTTCGAAGCTCAGTCAGACTCTTTGTGACCCTGTGGACTGTAGCCCGCCAGGCTCCTCTGTCCATGGGATTCTCCAGGCAAGAATACTGGAGTGGGCTGCCATTTCTTTCTCCAGGGGATCTTCCTAACCCAGGGATCGAACCAGTGTCTCCTGCATTTGAAGCCAGTTTCTTTACTACTGAGCCACCCTGGAAGCCCCAGGTGTCCACAGACTGGGTTCGGAATGAGCCAGATCTGGTGTGGGTAAGGCCCCACCCCTGCCTCATCCCCTCCCCACCACTGCTCCATCCCGTGATAAGATCCCCCTTTCTCCTTCTCTCCTGCTTTCTTCCTTGTTCTCGGCCTGACCACGGCCAGAGTTGAGGTTTGGCTGATAAAACTTCAGAGCTAACTTTTTCCAGGCATTTGCAAACCCCTGGTCTCAAGCCATTCCACAGATCTGGAAGGGGGTTGTCTCACGGCAGGACGGTGGGCTGGACCAATCCGAGCTGACACCGTGGTCCTCACACTGCTCGCCTACCGTGAGCTCACTCAAAAGCCATGCAAGTGGCCGTGAGCGTTGGGCAAGACACGCCTTTCATGGGCTTGGGGCAGATCTGTGCTTGGCCCGAGGCGCCCAAAGCCAGCGTTTGACCTCAGACTTAAATCCCCTGAACCTCACGGACGTGAGCTGTGGGTTTTGTCTCCCTGCCACAAGCAGCTCTGGAAGAAGAACTAGACACTCCAGGAATGGAGCGAGAACCGGCCTCCCGCCCAGCCGTGGGTTGCAGCGGGGGCTGAGACGCAGGGGGCTGTCTAGATCATTCGCTTGTTTCACGGACGGGAGGACGGAGGCCGAGAGAAGCTGACGGCAAACTGAGGAGGACAGCTGGCCCGAGTGCTCACAGGCCAAATGTAAACTCAGGGGATGGGAAGCAGGCCTGAGCACTGCCGTCGGTGTGGATGGCGTGGGCCCGGCTCCGCCAGAACCTATTGCCATGTGACTTCCGGCCACTGTGTGAGCTGCTCGGAGTGTCAGTCTTCTCATCTGTAAAGTGGAAAAGAAGCACTCACTCTGGAGCAGCCACTGGAAAGATTAAATGAGAGAGCAAGCAATGGTCAAAAAAACAGGTGAGCTTCTTTGCATCCTCACTTCCTTGAAGGAAGGGCTTTTTTTTAAACCAAACAAACGTTTATTGTCTCTTGGCTTATTCAGGGAGGTTAAATGACCAACCTAGATAGTATTTCCAAAAGCAGAGACATTACTTTGCCGACTAAGGTCCGTCTAGTCAAGGCTATGGTTTTTCCTGTGGTCATGTATGGATGTGAGAGTTGGACTGTGAAGAAAGCTGAGCGCCAAAGAATTGATGCTTTTGAACTGTGGTGTTGGAGAAGACTCTTGAGAGTCCCTTGGACTGCAAGGAGATCCAACCAGTCCATTCTAAAGGAGATCAATCCTGGGATTTCTTTGGAAGGAATGATGCTAAAGCTGAAACTCCAGTACTTTGGCCACCTCATGCGAAGAGTTGACTCATTGGAAAAGACTCTGATGCTGGGAGGGATTGGGGGCAGGAGGAGAAGAGGACGACAGAGGATGAGATGGCTGGATGGTATCACGGACTCGATGGATGTGAGTCTGAGTGAACTCCGGGAGATGGTGATGAACAGGGAGGCCTGGCGTGCTGCGATTCATGGGGTCGCAAAGAGTCGGACATGACTGAGTGAGTGAACTGAAGTAGGCTAGGCTTCCCTGGTGGATCAGATGGTAAGGAATCTGCCTGCAGAGCAAGAGATCTGAGTTTGATCCCTGGGTTGGGAAGATCTCCTGGAAAAGAGAATGGCAACCCACTCCAGTATTCTTGCCTGGAGAATTCCATGTTCAGAGGAGCCTGGTGGGCTATAGGCCACGGGATCACAAAGAGTTGGACATGACTGAAGAGCTAACACAACGCTAATGGAGACTTATTAAGCACCAAATATGTGCCAGACACTCCTCCTTGCTCAGAGGATACAGAAGTGTCAAAGACAGGGTCCCTAGCTTCTGAGAAGACAGTCAGATAGTAAATATCTACCTAAATATACAAGAGAAAGACAGGTACAAGTAAGTGCTGTGATGGAGAAAAAGAAAATAAGATACTGTGGTAGAGAGTGACCCAGAGGCACCAAATTCTTTTGCAAGTTCACAGCCCACGACACTTGAGTTGTGACCTGACTGATTAGAAAGAGGCAGAAACGGGGTGATCTGAGGGTCGGGTGGTCCAGGCAGAGGGAATAGAGAATGCCAAGTCCAGAAGCAAGATGAGGGTAAGATGGTTGAAGACAAAAGAGTGGTGGTCGTGGAGGAGCACAGTGAAAGGAGGAAGCGTAGAAGGAGATGGGAGTGGAGAATTGGGCAGGAGCTGGACCACAGTGCTGGCCAGAGAGTTCAGGCTCAGCTCTAGGCACAGGAAAGGCCCACTGCATGGGGATGGCATGGTCATCTTACTCCTTAGCCAGAAGATTAGCCGTTGTGTGGAGGATGGACTGTGCAAAGAGGTGCTAAGTCACTTCAGTCGTGTCTGACTCTGTGACTCATGGACTGTAGCCCACTGGGCTCCTCTGTCCATGGGATTTCCCAGGCAAAAATACTGGAGTGGGTCACCATAACCTCCTTCAGGGGATCTTCCCAGACCCAGGGATCAAACCTGCATCTCTTATGTCTCCTGCACTGGCAGGCGAGTTCTTTACCACTAGCGCCACCTGGGAAGCCCCTGTGCAAGGAGAGGGACAGTGAAAGCCCCAGCCATGCTCTACCTGAGAAAGATGCTCATACCCCTTCTTCCATCTGCGGTGACCTCTACCTGCCCGACACAAGAGCCGCAACCCACCCCTGCCCCCCACCACTTATTCTGTGTCTCCCCTCCCTGATCTCCTCCAGCACCTGTTCATCCTGGAACTGAGGCTTCTCCAAAATCAAATCCCACAGACCTGGCCTTCTCACTTCCTTTATAGACATTTGTGACTAAAACTAACTAAAGTCATAGTATATGAGAAAAAGGGCAAAATCTTGTCAGGTCCTTAGAACCCTTCCAGAACTCTAAGGCCAAAGTCTCATTGTCTCTCGGGGCAGAGGTGGGGTGGAAGGAAGGAGGGGGAGCAGAAGGATGTGGGATGGGGAAACACGGTTTCCAAGCCGGCTTTGCACCTTGTGGACCAGCCAAGGACCGAGGCAGAACATCAGTCCGGCAGCCAAAGACAATTAACGGGACCAAGCTCCTCGGAGGAAATCCTTCCAAATCCTTTATTTCAAAGATACTCAAGAAGCTGGGTATTTTCTTGGGAAAGAGCTGAGTTGGTTTTGGGACTCTTTAAGGGTCTCTTCTCTGCTTCACCTGTGACCTCACACATTCCAGTGCTTTGAAATACCAGCTGTGTGCCAGCGGCTCCTGGATGGACGATTCCGGACAAGTCTTCTCCTGGGAACCTGAGATCGTATGTCCAATGGATCTGTCATAGACATTCCAAGGACAACATGTTCAAAACCGAGCTCTTGGCAGAACTTCCAAACTGGCCCTCCCACAGTCTCGCCACGTTAATAAAGCCACAGCCATCCGCTCACTTGCTAATGCCAGGAAAATGGGGATGTTTATTCATTTCCTTATCTAACATCTTAACAGATCCTCTTGACTTTACCTCTTAAACTGGGCTTGAACCTGGTGATTTCTTCCCTTCTTATCATTCTGATCTCAGTTTCCTCCCTGGATGGCAACAGTGGCCTGATAACTGATCCATCAGAGAGAGGGAATCACATCAGATGGATACTGGAGAATTTGCTAAAATAAGGAATAAGGGATATAAATCTTTTTTGAAGTTTCTTCTGACTTGGGATATGTTTGCACAGATGGGATTTCTACATCCGTCGATTTCAAAATAGTCTGTGAATATAGATAGCTTGAATGATGAACTTTGCAGTTGCAGAATATTTAGGAAATAGAATATTCTAGTCGTCTGAAGATGTGGGTTAATTAAGAGGTATGACATTTATCACCTCTTAGAAGATTTCTCTCACTTGTCTTAGTTTTTTATTACTTCTGATTCATCAAATTTGCACAAGGCCTATTCATTTTTTAGGAGGGCTTCCCTAGTGGCTCAGATGGTAAAGAATCTACCTGCAATGCAAGAGACCTGGGTTCAACCCCTAGGTCAGCCAGAGAAGGGAATGGCAACCCACTCCAGTATTCTTGCTTGGAGAAACCAATGGACAGAGGAGCCTGGTGGGCTATAGTCCAGGGGTCAAAAAAAGTCAGGCACTGTTGAGTGACTAACACTGTCACTTTCATTGTTGAGGATGAGAAGATCAGGGCCCTTAAACCCCCTTCATATTCCTCACTCTTCCTGCCTACCCTTCCTCCATCTTCTCGAAACTTCTGTAGGCCACTTCACTGCCAACAGAAGGAGGAAAGCTTCCGGGATCTTAATCACACTCCCACTTGCACTTCTCTGGCATCCATTCTCCCAACACTCTGGGAGGCGCCTTTCCAGGCCAGGAGCACACCCCAAACCTTCCAGATCTGGATCTTCGCATCCGCTCCACCCTTTGTCAGGACCACCCTTTCCCTGCATCACTGAAAGTTCAAGTCCCACTCATTAGTCTTTTCACTATACTTATTACTTTCATTTCACTCAACAACATGCAGTGTCCTTCCATTAAGTCCATAAGTTGTACACCTAATGGAATCTTGTATTTTTCCTGAGCTTTAATGCATATGGGCACATGCCCATAAATGAGATGACACTGTACATGTTTTTGGTCTCACAGATCTGTTTTCCCTCCTTTCCCTTTTTGCTTCTTTCCCTCCCTTCCCTTTACAGGATGAGCCCTCCCCACTCCCAACACCGCCCTGAGCAACCAGTGTCACCAACTTGATGTGCACACGCCCTGTCCAGTCTGCTCACAGAGTCATCCACGTGTGTGTACAGAGTTTTCTGATAGCTGTTTGCTTTATCCGAATGGCATAATACAATACAAAGATATCTCTTTGCGTCTCACTTTTGTCACTCAGCCTATTCCTACTAATCAAACTGATATCATTTAAATATATTTTTTAAATGATCTCATAATGTTCCCTGGTACAATGTAACTTTAGAGTTGACCCTTGAACCATGCAGGAGTTGGGGCATGGCATCCCCACAGAGTCAAAAATCCATGAATAACTTTTTGCTCCCTCCAAGTTCAACTACTCATAGCCTGTTGTTTCACCGGAAGTCTTTCCAATAGCATCAGTTCAGTTCAGTTCAGTTCAGTCTCTCAGTCGTGTCTGACTCTTTGCGACCCCATGAATCACAGCACGCCAGGCCTCCCTGTCCATCACCAACTCCCAGAGTTCACTCAAACTCACGACCATCAAGTTGGTGATGCCATCCAGCCATCTCATCCTCTGTCGTCCCCTTCGCCTCCTGCCTCCAATCCCTCCCAGCATCAGAGTCTTTTCCAATGAGTCAACTCTTTGCATGAGGTGGCCAAAGTACTGGAGTTTCAGCTTTAGCATCATTCCTTCCAAAGAACACCCAGGGCTGATCTCCTTCAGAATGGACTGGTTGGATCTCCTTGCAGTCCAAGGGACTCTCAAGAGTCTTCTCCAACACCACAGCTCAAAATCATCAATTCTTCGG
>SJYT01016890.1:183744-428301 GCA_006410635.1 Cephalophus harveyi
CATAGTCAATAAAGCAGAAATAGCATAAATGATCATAAAACATGTATTTGGTCGTATGGGGTCGCACAGTCGGATACGACTGAAGCGACTTAGCAGCAGCAGCAGCATGCATTATATACTATATTTTTATAATAAAACAAGCTAAAGAAATGAAAATGTTAATAAGAAAATCATAAGGAAAAGAAAATACATTTACAGGACTGCATTATGTTTATTAATACTGTAAGTTTATGCTGTTTGTTGAGCAAGATGAATTTTCTATCAGTATCTACATCAATATTTTCTTATATGATGTAAAACACTGTAGGTATTTACTAACAATAGACCTCAAAAATAGAAAGATAATTTGAAGAAGAAATTCACATTTATGCATTCATATTTAAGGATTCACATGTTGATAACAAAGAACAGTGATGTGATCACTATGGTAGGCGAGGGTAGGTGACCTGATTGCTTCACGGTAGCCTGGCCTGTACGCTACTGAATACATTGTCATCAAATTTTTATGCCATGCCATATTACAGTCATATTCATAATACAATGTTGGAAACATTATTACTTTATAAAGAAAACACTTGATCATAGGCTAATAGGCAGTTTCTCCAATTATCAGAAAGGCAGACTGTACAGTAATGCTATTCTTTGAAAGCAAAGTTATAAAACAGTAAGAAAATGAACATATTATTAATGTTATATTAAAACTTTGATTCACTTTCTGCCTATTGTGTAGTACCTACATATATTTTAGGCATTCGTGACATTTCTAATTTTTTTCTTAATTTTTAGATATTTTTAGGCTGCATGTGTATTCTGTATTTTCTTCAAATTATCTCAAATCTCCAAAACAATCTCCAATATATTTATTGAAAAAAATCTGTGTGTAAATGGATCTATGCAGTCCAAACCCATGTTGTTCAAGGGTCAACTGTATTTAAACATTCACCTAAAAGTATGTTCACACATGTGAAAACAGAATCAGAGAGATTCATTTACTCCCCAAGGTCACAGGAAGGGCAGAGTCAAGAAGTGAACCTGTCTGGTTCTAAAACCTGGTTTTTCAGATGTTCTCCACTGGTTCCTATGCACATCTGAGACTCACAGCCACCCCGAAGATTGGGAGGCAGGCTCCATCGTTCCCTTTCCTAGATTCAGAAGGGCTGAATGATTTAACTTTGTCAAAAATGGAAGTGAACTGCAAATCTCTGCTTCCACTGTCAAATCCAGAACTATTTCAACTCCAGTACCTGCCTCTCCTTTTCTCTGGAGCTGGGTAACAGGGTGGAACGGCCGGGGGCAGCCGCTGGCTGAGCCTGTGTCTCTCTGTGGGTTGTCTGCTATCCAGACGAGCAGAGGCATCCCCTGCTTTGGCAAAGTTACAGGAACCTCCTCTCTTCAGTAGATCTTTCCTTTGAGGGCTCAAGTGGGTGGGAGAGAAGGGGGAGACATGCACTGAGTGAGAGACCCTGAATTCCCCAGAACCAAAATAACCTCATTTCCCTCCACCTCCACTCCCACCCTCCATCCAAGGGAACGAGAGCAGCAAAGTTTCAGTTGCCCAATATTTACATAAGAAGCTGCTTACATTTTCCTTTCCTATTTTTAGCTTATGAGCTTGCCCAGAGTCATGGACACCCACCCACGTGTACACGAGGATGTGTGTCCTGATTCACGTGTCTCACACACAGGCTCCATGTGCGTAGGGACCCCACCCCCAACCCCCTGACTACAGACGCAGGAGGGCCTCTGAGTGATCTATGTTCCCCCTCAAGCTGTGAGTCTTTGTTCATCATGCTGCCGACTGAATAAACACGCACAACCTAGAAGTTGAAAATTAATATTTTACTTGACAGACTTCCTGAGCACTGTAGCCCAAGATACAGCCTCTTAGAGGGGCTGCTCTGAAGAGGTAAGGGAGAAGCCAGGATATATAGGAGTTTCTTCCAAAAGAAAAAAAAACAAAAACAAAAACAAAACACAGGTGGTCAAACTTCAAAGATAGTAATCTAATTAAAGAAAAAACAGGCATCTTGAGTTAATGAACTGACACTCTTCTATGTGTGAGAAGATGCAAGAGTCTGGACTGACTGAAATGATTCTCTTAATATGCACCTGGACTTTAGCGCCAGCATCCTGGTTTTCTGAATCCCCTCAGGGTGCACCACTGAAGGACCCCAGGACCGGGTGGGGAGGCTGCAGTGGCTGATGACCTTATGGCCTCAACATTCTTTGTTGACTGAAATGACAGGTAACTTTCTTTGTCCACAATATGAACGCGTCTACATTTGAGTTTCTTCAGAAGAAGCTCCTGAGATGAGAATTCAAGGACAAGGGAAGTATTGGGAGGTAATTTGGGGAATCCCACTAAGAGAATGGTCAAGCAACCCTGCAGGGACCATAACAAACATTATCAACCCACAGTGATGACCAGGTAACAGGGTCCCAGCTCTGGGAGGCGGTGCGGAACCTGGCTCAGAACTATCTCATCCTCGGAGGGAGGAGGCTGGAACGTCTATCAGTCAAGTCTCTTTCTGTCACAGTAGAGGGCTGGGGTAGAAAGAGGCAGAGGCAGTCTGATGCCCAGGTGCAGGACACAGCCGGCCCAAGACGCTGCCCGCCGCATCCCCCCAAAAAAGCCTTCGATCCAAGCTCCTTTCCATCCTCGTCCGATACCTGGGGTCCTTCTTTTCTTCTCTCTGAGCTTCCACTTCCCACAGCCGTAACCTGGGGAGAAGATGAGGGGTGATGCCGTGGTAAACTAATGCACATCGGGCATCGGCAATTTGCGTGACTCAGTTTGCTTGAGAGTCAAGTCAGACTCTTCAAAGAGACTCGTTTCCCATCTCACCACCGCAGCTTTCTTAGTTCCTTTTCAACTTCTTGTTAATGGCCCTAGGCTCAGTTCTCTGGAGTCTTTCTTCTCTATGACACACCTCTCAGGTGATCTCGTCTAACCTGAAAGTTTTGAACATCCTCTGGAATAACTCTCAGGCATCCGCTCGTATGTGCTCTCTGCCTCCTCCAAAGGGGATCTGGACTCTGACTCCCCTCCTTGCCTTCTATCACCTAGGTCTACACCCCTCCACTGGATCATGGCAATAGCTTCTTAATGCTTAAAAAAAAAAAATTGTTTATAATTGGAAAATAGATGATTTACAATATCATGTTAGTTTCAGGTATACAGCATAATAATTCACTTACACATAACTGCATATGTATATATTTATATATATATATTTCTTTTTCAGATTGTTTTCCCTTATAGTGTATGTGTTAGTTACTCAGTGTATCCAACTCTTTGTGTCCAGTTCCACCTGCATCTCTCTTTCTACCTCATGGACAGTAACCCACAGGTCTGTCCGTGGGATTCTCCAGGCAAGAATACTGAAGTGCTTAGTCATTCCCTTCTCCAGGTATCTTCCTGACCCAGAGATCGAACCCATGTCTCCCTGATTACAGGTAGATTCTTCACTGCCTGAGCCACCTAAGCCCACTTTTTCTTTTGCAGATTCTTTTCCCTTACAGGTTATTGCAAAATGTTGAGTATAGTTTTAACTCTTCTCCTTTTAATTCCTTGTCAGTCTTTTCGCCACACAAAAGCCAAAGGAATTGCGACCCCTGGACTGCGATCCACCAGGTTCCTCTGTCCATGAGATTTTCCAGGCGAGGATACTGGAGTGGGTTGCCATTTCCTTCTCCAGGGGATCTTCCCAACCCAGGGATCAAACCCGGGTCTCCTGCACTGCAGGCAAATTCTTTACCGACTGAGCTACAAGGGAAGCCCTCTTTTATAATACGAGCTGGATTGTGTCACTCTATTCAGAACCTTCTCATGCCTTCCCATCTCTTCTAAAGGAAAAGCCAGCATCTTAACACTGGTTTACAAGAGCGATTTGACCCCATGACTCAAATCTCAAGTCTTATCCCCTCCCACGCTCGCTCCTGATGACGGTTCAAGTACCTTTGGCCTCGGGCACTTTGCATGTGCTTCTCTCTCTGGGGACATTCTTCCCCAGATGTTCTCCTTCACCTCCTTCAAGACTTTGCTCAAATACACTGTCTCGGTGAGGTCTGCCGAAGTGCCCTGTTTCAGACGGTGATGCTCTTCCACCTTACCTCCCCTTCCTTCCCTGTTATTCTTCACAGCACTCATAACCATTTATTTTACTTTATGATGTTTGTATTTCTTTAACTCATCATCTATTTTTAACCCACTGACCTCCATTAGAAAGTAACCCAAAGAGGGCATTTCTTTTCACCTGTTCTGATCACTGAGGTATTCTAGAGCAATGCCTGGCAAAAGAAGTACTCATCGTTCATAGAGTGAATGAATGAATGGTGTGATGTGGGATCATAGACATCAATTCAGTCGTATTTTCACAACTTGCAATCTGTTACCTTGTACACATTACTCACCTGTCTAAATCTTAGTTTCATGATCTGTAAAATAGGACAAAAATTAGTGCCTCCCATCTATGGCTGCTGTGAAGAGAGATAATATAAGGTATGTCAAACACAGCACCAAGACATAATATGCTAAAAAGATTTCCAAAAAATAAATTTAAGTTTCTCTTTCATTTTGTTCTTTGATGTCTTCACAGATATCTTAGTGGGAAATTCAAAGAACTCATGGTATAACAGTAGATGTAAGAAAACAAAGAAACAGAAAGCAAAAAGGGATGCAAAGTGTACGTAAAAAGCTAGCATAATTATGTAAAGCTACACATACCCACACACAGAGACAAAAGGTCTGAAGAAAATATGTCAAAATATTTACCATGCTTGTTTCTGGCATTTCTGAGGGGATTGTGGATGACTTTAAAGTTTCTATTCACATAATTTTTACATTTGTAAAACTTCCCATGGCAAATTTGTGTAACTTTTACAATTAAAAAAAACCAATGAACATCTTAAAGGAAAAAACAAAATTGAGACCTTCTCCGAAATGTGTCTCTCTTTTCTTAGGAAGAATTTTTTATTCTTCAAAACATTAGAAATTCTGTGGATGTCCAACATAGAATATGAAATAGAACTAGAAATAGAATCTTAAGATAGACTATTACACAACCCTGAAAATGAGATTGTACAGCATTTGTATGTAAATATATCCTAAACGTAACTGTACTAAAATTGACTTTTTAACACCAAGTTCTCATACCAGTCAAGAGTGAGTTCAGGTCACATTTGAATTCGTGTCTGTCACTCATTCACACTTGGATTTACAAATCCACATCTGTCTTCTCCAAAACTCGTATTTCTATTACATATCAAGTAGTAGCTTCTGTATACTGAAGCCAGATATTCTCAAATGTAGAATAACTAAAAAACAAATATGCAACTTCTAATCAATTGATTGATTGATTGCGTGTTTCATTTCTAGTAACAAGAATGGCAGGTGGGGGCCAGAGGGCTGAGTGGCCCAGATTTGCCTCTCTCACCTGGAGCGAAGACTGCCCCACCTATTTTCCTGAGACCTCAGCTCCCAAAGATCAAACTCTGGAAGAGAACCTTTACATCGTGTGGGCATCATTCGGTGCTTCCCAGGTGGCTGAGTGGTAAAGAATCTGGTGGCCAACGCAGGAGATGGCGGTTCAATCCCTGGGAAGACCCTCTGGAGGAGGAAATGGCAACCCACTCCAGGATTCTTGCCTGAAAAATCCCATGGACAGAGGAGCCCGGTGGGCTACAGTCCAAAGGTCGCAAAGAGATACAACTTAGTGACTGAGCATGCACACACAGGCATCATTAGGGGACAGCTGAGGACATGGACAAGACATCCAGTCCACATCAATGTCCAGAGATCCAGGATTCAGGCAACACCTGGTGGGAGAGGAGGCTGGGGAATGTCTGGTCCTGCCTGTTCACCCCAAAGAGTCCCCACAGGTAGTGGCAGGGACTCAATTTGTCAAGAAATGACTGCATTGTGTCATTTTCTGTTATCTGGCAAAAAAAATGGGGCCTCAAAATAAGCTTTAAATTGAACTTTTTGACCTCTTTGGAGGGAGTGAAATTCAGAACCCACTGTCATGATAATCAGAACGTTCCTCAGGCGGTAACAAGGTTCCTGTCTGAGGGTTTTCAAGCAATGATAACACAGCCTGTAAGGAGAACAATTATGCTCCCAGGGTCCAGCTTTGTTTCCCCGAGTCAGCGTCCTCCTGAGCTGTGTGGAGGTCCACGCTGGTTTGCTCTGGTCATTTGAAAGAGCATCCTGAAACCCGGAGAAGCAACTGAGGCTTTATGTAGAAATCAGAAACAGACACGGGAGGGAGGGACTAGACTGTGGATACACAGAGGAGCTAGGAGAGGATTATTTGGGAAGACAAGGCTGCGTGGCATTTCCATTTGGCTCTGTTCACCATCTATTAATACCAAGAAGGAAGAGGGGACTAGAGGCAGAAGGAGACATTGTAGTTCAGTCAGAAGGAATTGCTAGCCTGGGAGGCTTTTTGGGTGTCTTAATGACCGCGAGGCTCCAAATGCATGAGCAATCGTAGGGGGCGGTGGACAGGTGGTGGGGAGAAGGGACTCCCCCCCTCGCCCCGCCGCTTCGCCAAGGGAAAATAATCAGTGACAGCAGGGCCAGTGAATCAGCCGTTCGGCATGCTAGATCACCAGCATGGTGGTCCCGATCCCCTCCAGGCAAATATCAGAACAGGTTCTCCCCAGAGCAGCAGAAGGTACACCTGTGAAATTACAGGGTGGCCTCTGCTCAGGACGACCCCCTGCACATGGGGTGCAGTTCCCAGCACAGAGGGTGGCCCCACCCTGGGGCCCTTGGATGTGGCCACTCGGGAGCTGCCTTTCGCTGCATCAGGATGTCCGGGTCTGACTGGCCACCTGCTCTGCCGACTCGGTGTGCTTCCAAACATCCCCCAGCCTCGCCCCAGGTCCCCAGCCGCCGCCGCCGCCGGGGACTCTCACAGCAGGGTGGGGGCAAGGATCAGGAGCAGGGGAGGGTCTTGGACAGGGTGATGGTCTGGTATGAAAATGTGCTGTTTTGATTTCTCTGCTGGACGCAGTCTCAGCGGCCCTGTCTTAGCAGAGGTGATGCTGTGCCCTGCCGACGTGGCCACCAGGGCCTTTGGGGCTTCGGTGACACTCCGGGCCCTCCTGGGAAGGCTCTGGTTGGGGGCATTTTGAACACAGAAGGCAGAGGTGGCAGATGGAGCTGGGTTCTGGGGAAGGGAGCCGGGCTGAGGGGGAGTCTGGTGATGGAGGTAGTAAAGGGTTTTCACGGCCCTCCGAGCCTTGGGGAGGGAACCTGGGTCCTCAGAGGCACCACCTGCAGGCAGGGGCGAGCCGGCCGGAGGGCAGGGCTCCCAGCCGCCAGCGGTGGGCCTGCGGGCTTTCAGAATGAGTCAGGGCCTGGCCGCTGACACTGGTATTTTCCATCCCAGGCCATATGGGCTGATTCTGAGTTTCAGAGGAAGCCACTTGGCAAGAGGCAGCCTGGGAAATCTCAAATCATATACAAATGTCTCCCGGTCCGCCTCCGACCTCCATCTCGGGCGAACGTGAGCACCCACACCCCACCTCCAGCCCAGAACACAGATGGTCATGTGAGCACACACACACCACTTCCAGGACTAGCACGAGGGAGCACGTGCATGCACACAGCCTCCAGCCCTGTCATACGTACCCACATGTATCCACACACACACACAACACACACTCACATGACTTCCACCCCACCCTATGTATCCACTCTCCCTGCTAAACACATAAAGAAACAGGGTTTGCTCACTCATTCCTACTGTGCCAGTGTGAAAGGAAAAAGCTTGCAGAACCCATGACCAATAGGCACCTCCACGGGACCCGGGGCCCTGCCTGAGCGGCTAGGGGCAGGTGGCCGGGGAGGGGCAGGGTGGCAGCCCCTCGAAGGGGTGCCGAGGGACTCCTGCAAAGCCTCTGAACTGTTCTGATGAACAGGAGCTACAGGTGGGAAAGATGGAAGGGGGATTCTCTGGCGGTCCAGTGGTTAAGACTCTGCGCTTCATGCAGGAGGTGCGGGGTCCATCCCTGGTCGGGGAACTAAGATCCTGTGTACTGTGTTATAGCCAAATGAAAGAAAAGGCGGAAGGGATGATGTAGCTGACCATGCTGGGTGACACTTTGGTTTAGAAAAAAGGCCATCGAGGGCCTTTTGGGTCAAGACAAGCACAGACCTCTTCCCACCCTACCCCTCGCCCCAGGACGTGGCAGCAGAGTGAGTAAAGATGACTCACCTGATACCGTAACAGGAATTCCAGAGCTTTTCTGATGGGCAGGGAGGGAGAGGCCAGAGTCAGGAAAGACAAGAAGAGGAGGATATCACAAGAGTTCCACGGGTGAGCAAGTGGGCGGTAAGCCTGGGGAGAGGCTAGGAAAAGAGGGCCCAGGGTGTGATGGCCAAGAAGCCCAAATGTCTAGGGTCCTGTTTCCAGTTGTTCCTTATCTGTGTGGGTGGTGTTCACGACCCTGACCTGTAGTACAAGTCTGTCAAACAAGCAGGTGGGGTTCTCA
Source organism: Cephalophus harveyi (assembly GCA_006410635.1). Classification (NCBI taxonomy): domain Eukaryota; kingdom Metazoa; phylum Chordata; class Mammalia; order Artiodactyla; family Bovidae; genus Cephalophus; species Cephalophus harveyi. The sequence goes on from SJYT01016890.1 coordinate 192,247, forward strand.
CATGAACAGGGTGGGGAGATACCAAGACGTGCATGCACACAGCCTCCAGCCCTGTCATACGTACCCACATGTATCCACACACACACACAACACACACTCACATGACTTCCACCCCACCCTATGTATCCACTCTCCCCGCTAAACACATAAAGAAACAGGGTTTGCTCACTCATTCCTACTGTGCCAGTGTGAAAGGAAAAAGCTTGCAGAACCCATGACCAATAGGCACCTCCACGGGACCCGGGGCCCTGCCTGAGCGGCTAGGGGCAGGTGGCCGGGGAGGGGCAGGGTGGCAGCCCCTCGAAGGGGTGCCGAGGGACTCCTGCAAAGCCTCTGAACTGTTCTGATGAACAGGAGCTACAGGTGGGAAAGATGGAAGGGGGATTCTCTGGCGGTCCAGTGGTTAAGACTCTGCGCTTCATGCAGGAGGTGCGGGGTCCATCCCTGGTCGGGGAACTAAGATCCTGTGTACTGTGTTATAGCCAAATGAAAGAAAAGGCGGAAGGGATGATGTAGCTGACCATGCTGGGTGACACTTTGGTTTAGAAAAAAGGCCATCGAGGGCCTTTTGGGTCAAGACAAGCACAGACCTCTTCCCACCCTACCCCTCGCCCCAGGACGTGGCAGCAGAGTGAGTAAAGATGACTCACCTGATACCGTAACAGGAATTCCAGAGCTTTTCTGATGGGCAGGGAGGGAGAGGCCAGAGTCAGGAAAGACAAGAAGAGGAAGATATCACAAGAGTTCCACGGGTGAGCAAGTGGGCGGTAAGCCTGGGGAGAGGCTAGGAAAAGAGGGCCCAGGGTGTGATGGCCAAGAAGCCCAAATGTCTAGGGTCCTGTTTCCAGTTGTTCCTGATCTGTGTGGGTGGTGTTCACGACCCTGACCTGTAGTACAAGTCTGTCAAACAAGCAGGTGGGGTTCTCACATGAACAGGGTGGGGAGATACCAAGGAGAGGAGGGCATTATGGGAAGGAGGTGCAGAAAAGCAGGCTGAGTGAGGGGCAGGGGACCACACTTGGGGGGAGCCTCCAGGCTCTACATGTTGGGCCACTGTTAGGGAGTCATTGGAGTTGGGGATAACGGCCACAAGGTCATGGACATGGGATTGGTTTTCTTGCCAAGGAGAAACTTCTGAGTCTGGGTTGGCACGAGGAGAAGACAAAGGAGGCCAGCCTCCTATCACCCCACAGAGGCAGGGGCCACGGCAGCAGGCTGGCTCTGGCTCCCAAGGAGGTGGCTGTCTCTCATGGTGAGAAAGCACCCTCGTCGGTGGGGCATTGCACGGGCTGCCAATGGCCAGGAGGTCTGCTTTCAGGGGCAAACCGTTTACAGATGTTGTCTAGGCAGCTAGCTGCCAGGGCTTGGGGAGCTCGAGGACCATGGGAACCTGGTTGCCCAGACAACAGCTGCCGTGACCGGAAGACCAAGTCTAGAGTGTAACCCAGCTTGGGTGTGGTCCCTCAGACCAGGAGGATGAGGGCCCCAGGTCTAGGTGGCTCATCATCCAGGTAATTGGGAGTGAGTCCCTAGGCCACTTTCAGACACGTTGTTCGTGGGAGGGCAGTGGGCTTCCTGAAATCTGAGGGTTGGAAGCTTGAGCCATTGATTCCCATTAAAGAAAAAAACACAAAAAAATTGGGAAGTTAGAGGACATGAGGTCACTGACAAAGGCTTTCAAGCTACAGAAATCATTAAGACACATTTCCAGCCTTTGAGCCGCTCACCACCCAGAGATGAAGGCAGGCAAGTTACTGACTGCAAGTCAGCAATTTCCGTGCTGACGGGACAGTGAGTAAAATTCCGTGGAAGGTAAAGGAGAGAGTTCCTGAGGGCCCAGAGGGGCTGAGGCTGACTTCGCAGGAAGGGAGACAGGAAGGAGGGAGAAGAGCTCCCCAGGAAGAAGAACAGAGAACATTCTGGAAAGGGCAGGGGTGGAGGTGACAACCGCCTGACCCGGGGGCTTTGGCTGACCACAGGAGGGAGCAGTTCTGCAGCTCTGTTCTTTCTTGATTTCCCCCGAGCTCATTGCCTGCAACAGAAAAAACTGACATTTCAGGCAGAAAGTTCTAGTTTTGGATGTTCAGCAACCTGATGGACCCACCATTTTCTCCCATTTTCCCAGCAGGATTGAGGAGCGGGTGGCTTGGCTGGAAGAAATTCTGCATCTTTAAAAAACTTGAACAACAGACTGGGGAGGGAGAAGATGACTCTTAACAAGTACGTGTCCAGCCAGGGCGATAGAAATCTGTAGTCATCAGCAGAGAACTCGGTTGAGCGATGCAAACAAGCCTTTGTATCTGGCGGGGGGAGTCTCATTCTGCACAGCAGCATCGGCTTAGCCCCTGCCAGGCAGAGAGCAGTGGCTGAAATCCATCTCTTGTCTGTCACCAGGCCATGAACCGACAGGGGCCTCCCCAGAGTGGAGCACCTTGTCCTAAGTAACATAAGTGCTTTATATGGACGAGCTGGGCACCCAGAACATGGCCCTGGAATTAGGAGCCCTATGTTCTAATCCCACTGTGGGACCCAGAAGGTACTGCCCTAACTACTTCCAGAGAAGTGGCTCTATTTCTCCATCATCTTATGAAACACAGCGTGACCCAGTGGGTGAGAAGAAGTGTGCCAAAATGCCCTGGAGTTGGTATCAGATGAATGATCCAAGGAAACCCCAGGGACCAGCTCTGTGATGGTGGGCAAGTCACCCAACCCTTCCGAGCCGAGTGTCCTAGCTGTAAAAGGCAGATGAGCACTGCTCTCCATACTTGCCTGAGCTGCTGTGGCGATCAGACAAGTTAATCAATACCCGTAGCCTGTGGGCACTCCCAAGACAGTCATGTTTGTATAAAAGAATCCAGGAGCGGGAGTCTGGTGACCCCACCCGGCCACTCAGGGACCATGCGAGAAGCTACTGCTGAGGCCAGGTGACATCCTCTCCAGTGTCCCCCCCAGCCTCACTCGAGGGCCCTGATAGCATGTGGCCCAGCCACTGATGACCTGCTGGGGGGCCCCTTCCTCTCCTCCAGCTTCAGTTCCAACTAGAAAATGGCAGAGGGGAATGAGATGATCCCAGATGCTCCTTCAAGCACTGCCCTTCCGTGCAGCTACGGTGCTATACAACACGGTCTCTGTGGTGTGACTGTTCAAACCCTCAGATCTCCTTGGTCCTCACTGAGGAGGTAAAATGAGGTTGCTCAGTCACTCCGTCGTGTCTGACTCTTTGTGACCCCATGAACTGTAGCCCTCCAGTCCCCACTGTCCATGGGATACCCCAGGCAAGGGTACTGGAGTGGGTTGCCATTTCCTACTCCAAACTGAGACTGAGGAAGGTCCAAAATGGTGAAACTGCATCATGTTTTCATTTAACTTGTGGGTAATCAGCTCTATGCACTAAGTAATTAATAATAATATTGGTATGATGAAAATAGAGAAGTATTTTGAACCAAATGCCTATAACTACAAGCCATCTATTTCTCTTTCATGTTCAACCAAAAAAAAAAAAGCCAAAAAACAAAAGAACAGGGATCTGCTCCAATATCAGAGTAAAAGTTTAGCTTTGAAAGGTCATATTCAATACAACTGTGGGCTTCCCTGGTGGCTCAGACGCTAAAGAATATGTCTGGCAATGCAGGAAACCCAGGTTCGATCCCTGGGTTGCAAAGATCTGGAAAAGGGAATGGCAACCAATTCCATATTCTTTCCTGGAGAATTCCATGGACTGAGGAGCATAGAAGGCTACATTCCATGGGTTACAAAGAGTCAGACATGACTGAGCGACTAACACATGCCACACCACACACAGTCTATACAACTGTACCAACTGGACCCTTATAGGAGATTTTCAAGATCAGTATGGGCTGTATATGATTTTTACTCAAGATATCAGAGCCGAACCTCCTTCTAATACTGCGAGATTCAGAGTCATAGTAGCACTAGATTCAGTACTGGAGTAATACTAGTACTAGGTTCAGTACTAGAGTAATACAAGAATTCTTTACTGGCTGAGCCACCAGGGAAGCCCCGGGATTAAAAATTACTTAGCAGAATAATTAACGATGCAGTTAAGTGCCCACATCTGATTTAAAAGTTTTGTTTAAAGTAAGCTACAAAACAGTACCTATCATATGTGCCATTTTTGTTTTTTAAATGTGTAAATAATTATATGCTGTAGGACTATGTTTGTAAAAACTCTGAGTAGAAAGGTTTTTGTCTGTGTACTGAGGTTTGCTGTGATTCCATTTCTCTCCTTTGGCTGGTCTGCTTTTAGTAATAATTCTTATGCCTCTGCAATCCAAGTTGTAAGTCGACGATTCATTTAAGAAGCTGCTGGGAAGAATCTTCAGAGGGTTCCAGAAGAACAGCGGTGGCTGGCCCTGGAGGTCCCATGACCCTGCTTCCCCTCTCTCAACTGCTAACATATGTTGGAGCTCTTTGGGGCCTGTGATGTCACCCGGCGGGCCGGCCCACTGCTGTGGTTATGATGTCATCTGCTGTCTGGCTGTGTGGGTCTGTGGCCATAAAGTGGCTGGAGAGGGGCAGTCCCTGGAGGCGGTCCCTTAGTCTCCTGCACAGGAAGCTACCCCTACAACTCAGTCCACAGGAATGTGCCGCCATAGCCCAAGAAGCTCTGGGGCTTCAAAAGGGAAGTTGGCTAGGTCTGGGGGCATGGGGATTTTGGCCTTAAACCTCTACTTGCGTGGAGGCTGAAATGCCTGGGCCCTCCCTGGTCATCCCAGCCTGCCTACCTCCTGCTGCTGCATCACTGAGAGGGCCCAGCTCATAACCATATCTACTGGATTTTGCAGGAGGTTTTTTCAGGTCAGTTTTGATGATTCTCCAACATTCTCAGCATTCCATGATGACTCTGAAATTTGCCCCATGATAGGCCCTCTGGCACAGCCTCTGGTACCCCAACATGGTTAATATCAGCCCATCCTTTAAAGAGCCAACTGCAAAGTCCCCTCTCCTCCTGCCACAGGGAGGCTGCCAGGTGAGACATTCAAGGCTTGAGCCCTCGTGCCAGACTTCTAGGTCCAAGTCCCTCTTACTGAGTGTGGACTTGGGCAGGATTTCTCATTCCTCTAGAGTTGGGTGAAATGAGTTTTTCACTGCTCAGTTTGCATGAGAAGGAAATGAGGAAATTCATGTATGATCTTGGCAGAGCTCGACCTCGGTCAGGTTACTGATTGCTACGGCACGTGACAAATAATCTTCTTTTGTGTCTCACAGGAGCTCCTCCTGGACATTTCTGGAACTTCTGCCACCTTATGTAAACCCTGCCAATTTCCTTTCTCATCAGTGAAAGGGGGGTGGAAGTAACGATTAAGTCAGGACAGGTATCTAATGTTAGGGGTTTCCTTCATGGCTCAGAGGGTAAAGCATCTGCCTGCCATTCGGGAGACCTGGATTCAATCCCTGGGTGAGGAAGATCCTCTGGAGAAGGGAACGGAAACTAACTCCAGTGTTCTTGCCTGGAGAATCCCATTGACAGAGGACTAAAGTTCATGGGGTTGCAAAGAGTCAGACATGACTGACTAACACACACACACACACACACACACACACACACAATTCAGAATGGACTTGTTGGATCTCCCTGCAGTCCAAGGGACTCTCAAGAGTCTTCTCCAACACCACAGTTCAAAAGCATCAATTGTTCGGCTCTCAGCCTTCTTCACAGTCCAACTCTCACATCCATACATGACCACAGGAAAAACCATAGCCTTGACTAGACGGACCTTAGTCAGCAAAGTAATGTCTCTGCTTTTGAATATGCTATCTAGGCATATCTAATGTTAAAACTGGAAACAATCTCAGAGAGGGACAGCTGGTCTACCTTCTCTCCCAGGCACCTGGAGATCTTTATGAATAAAGAGGGAGGTCACTGAAAGACCAGGCAGTGTTTCTGGGTCTTTCTGGTCCAGCTGACTGAGTTTGCCGTGTCTTATTCTAAACCATTATGCACCCAAATCTTTGAACCAGTTTTAGCCCGTGTGAGCAAGAAAAGGGGTGAGAAGAGAGGAAAATGGTTGGTGACTTTTACCTTAGTGGCATGAGAGACCACAACTAAAGGATTTTTGCCCCAACGTGTTGGGCATGATCTACTTAAGATATCGAAGTTCAAGATGGAAGTAGCGATAAGCTGTCTTCCCAGCAAAGTTTTCTCCACCTGGTCCCTGTCTCTACCCTTCCTCCACTCATAAATCCCCACCTGTCTGCATGACCCAGCAAACAGATGCAAGGTGTTACAGAGTTGGAAGGAGTGCCATCAGTGAGAAAGATCTCAGGACGATAGTGTATCATGGGGCTTGTGAAATCTTTAGGGAAAAACGACTTTGTTTGGACCATTATTTGATTCCTATTGTATAGAATATGTTTACTTCCAATAAAATTCCCCCAAGATTCTCCCAGCCAAAAGATCTTGGCCTTAATTTATCCTGCCTGGTACCCTAGGGGCCCAAGGTCTAACGGTCCATGGGCCTTGGTAGCCATCAATAAGCTATCTTGAAGGGTGATATGACGTTTTTAGGAAGAGAGGGATGTGGGAGCCACAAGCATGGGGCCTGGATCTCAGCAAACACAGAAATGGGAGCAGTGGCTGTACTTCCAATATGCTTGGTAAACATATATGGTAGCCAGAGAGTTTAGTTTCTGACTTCTTCATGACCTGGAGGCACTGTGTATTGGCCTTCTATTGCTGGCATAGCAAATCAGCTTAAAACAATACAGATTTATTTTATCACAGTCTCTGTAGGTCAGAGGTCTGTCACAATCACCCTAGGCTAAAATCAAGGTGTCACTGGGGCTGCATTTCTTGCTGGAGGCGCTGGGGAGGACTTCACTTCCAAGTTCCTTCTGGTTGTTTGCAGGATCCTAGATCCTTATGGTTGTAAAACTGAAGTGCTTGCTGGCTGTCGGCTGCGGAGGGCAGTGGGGGCACCCTTAGCTCCAGAGGCCTCTGTCTGATCCTTGTATGCACTGCATCTCAGAGACATTGACTCCTTCTCATGCCTGGAATCTCCGAGCCCTCTCTTTCTGCAGCATTTCTTCTGCCCCTGGCTAGAGAAAGTTCTCAGTTTTTAAGGGATCGGGTGACTAGATTGGCCTTCACCCAACTAGATACTCTAGAAATCTTCCTGTATGAAGGCCCCTATCCTTAATCACATCTGCAAAGCCCCTTTTGACATATAACAAGCTATTCATGGAGTCCTGGTACCAGGGCATGGCTATGTTTGCAGGGCCATTATTCAGTCTGCCACAGCCTGCAGTGAGTTCTGTGCCCACATGAGAAGTCTGTCTGATATGGTGAACTGAATTTTCCCTTATTCCTCTGAGCACTCCTTGTGCTGGGAGCTTTCTAAGTGCTTGGGCTATGAAACGGAAGTGATAATACTACCAAGACGAACGAGAAAAAGAACCTGACTTCTGTCGAGCATCTGTGATGTGTCTGGGACTTCCTGCATTTTCTCAAATGATCACGAGCATCCCATTATACAGATGAGAAAGCTGGGGTTGAGGGGTTCAACAATGCATCCAAGGTCATCCAGCTTATATGCTGCACAATCGGGACTCACCTGCTCATTCTTTCCGGGCCCTCCAGGTTCTAGGCCCTCCAGTCTACAGAGGGGGAAGCATCACACCTGCTGGGACCAAGCCCTGGACCCTCCCCACCGGGGGCCACTTCCTTCTTCCCTAGAGTGTGAGGCTGTCTGCCTTTGTGACCTCCCTGAGTGACCCTGGGGTTTTCCCGGGGCAGTTGGAACAGGGAGCCAGCTGGCCTGTGGCCCTTGACCTGGATGCCCAGAGTTCTTATACAGAACCAAGAGGGGAGACTATGGTGCTGGGTGGGCTCTGGGCCCTAAAGTCTCCTCTGGCCAAATTTACATGTTCTTGACTCCCCAGGTGTGCGTCTTCCTCTTTTTGATGACCCAATGTATTTATAACTCATCCTTCAAAGGGTAATGAGTGGCTGGCTTCAGACTACAGTCTTGCAGAGAACCAGGAGCAAATTAGGTGTTAATACCTTCTATTGAACTAAGTGAGAAGGGCCGTGGCAAAAAGGCAGAAAGATTGAAATATAAAAGTCCCGCATTATGAGTCATTCACCTCTTGTTACTAATTATTCCTAATTATGACAATTGCCTCTTGATCAGCTGCTGCCTACAGAAGCTTTTAGGTGCCGTTGATAGCCGTGAATTTATTTACTCTTCATGGGGCTCCTGAGAGGTGTAGATATGGGATTTCATCACTAACTCTGGAGGTGTTCAGTGATGTTAAGTAACCTGCTCTAGGACACAGATCTGGCAAGGCACAGAGTCTGGATTCAAAGAGGCAGGTGTGACCTCTGCCAACTCACAGCCAGCCAGGCCAGGCAGAGAGACCAACAAGGCCTTTAGGTCCCTGGTTTTATTGTAGTCTCACAACTCCTGTGTTATTGGTCATTTTCTTCCCCCATTTTACAGTGAAATAAACCAAGCTTCAGAGAAGTCAGGGGCTGTGCACTAGAAGGGCCAATGGAAAGAGGAAAGAATAGTGGCTTCAGCTTTGGCATTTCTATGCTGCCCTGTCCTGCTCTGAGACCACACTGGTCCAGACACTGGGCTGGTGTCTGAGGTCACACTGACTTTTCCACCATGGAACAAGCTGGGAACTCTGCTGCTGGGGGTAGAGAGGGGCCTGTCTTTTTTGTCCTGGTTTGCACTTTTTTCTTCCTCACTCTTCCCCCAGCTCCTCCAGGACTGGCCCGTGCATTAGAGACACACAGAAATGCCATGTCCTCACGGAGGGCCTCTGGCCAGGCACACCGCTGGACTAGAGGGTGCTTGGGGACAGTGGAACAGGGGTGAGGGAGGAAGGGGGAAGGTCCATTCAGAGGGAGGGGAGACCCAATAAATTTTAGTTTGAATATATAGAAAAAGAGGAAGAGAAGACGCCAGGGGTTATCTCAGAGAAGGACCAGTAGGCAAAGGCCTGGGATGAACTCTGGGTCCCACTTCCCCTTTCAAGGTGGCCCACAGCCCTGTCCAGGCAGAGCCTCAGACACTGGTCACTGCGCCCCTGCTCATTGGCAAAGCCCCCTCCCTTGTCTCTTTCCCAGCCCTGACTCACTTTCCAACCTTGGAAAGGCCCAGAAGCCTGGCTCCCGTGGGCACGACCGGGACAGGGGTCCCAGCTCGGCATTCGAGCCTTGCTCCAAGGCTGGAGGCTGAGCACTTGGTTGGAGGGTAGAGGCAGAACCATCGAGGGTGGGGGCAGGTAGGTAGCCCTGGAGTCCTGGGCAGATGGAAAGCTGATGGGCAAGGGATGCAGAAGGGACCTGGGGCGCCCCTGGCAAGTGAGGAGCTGCCCGAGCTGGACGGAGGCAGCTCCTGAAGGTGTGAGCTCACCAGATGTCGTGCTTTGAGGGCTCCTGTATGACAACTGGGAACCAGCTGTGCTTTACTCCTGCAGGGGATGGAGGGGGGCCTGCCTAGAACACCATCCCCACCCAGCCAAGCTGTCTGCGCCAGGCTTACTTTCATTCATCCTGCGTACTCAGCCTGGGGCCACCTTCCTGGAGAACATTCTGCTGTCTGACGTAGACGCCCTCTCTGGCTCCTAGGACCCTGTTTTGTCTCTATCATCACACTCGTTGCCCTCAGTTGAGACTTTGCTTACTTGTCTGAGCTCCTCTAGGCTCGGAGCTCCTCCGGCATTGAGACTGTTTATCTTTGTATTCTGCCTGACCCAGCATAGGGAATGAACTGAACAAAAGCATTTATCAGTCATGAAAACATCTTCCACTGATTGTCTATCTGTTTCTAATTATGCAGAACGGTGGCTTCTCTGGCCTCACAGGAGCCTCACAGCCCTGCCAGCGAAGTGATGACTTGTCCACATTTCCCAGATGCAGCTCAGGCCCTATTGCTGGAGGGGTTTGGCTCATTCAGTGGGAGAGCTGCTGAGTCAGCACTCAGACTCCCATCTGAATCTGAAAGCCAAGTATCATCCTTAAGGCAGTGATACCCAAACCTGGCTGAGACCCATCAAGGAGGATGTAAGAATACACACATTCCGGGAAGATACTAAAAAAAAAAAAGCAAAAAGAAGATGGAGGGAGGGAAGAAGGAAAGAAGGGAGGGAGGAAGAGAAGGGAGAAACGAGAGGAAAGAGATTGCAAATGCTAAATAAAGCAAGAGGCTAATGTTATGGTCTAAACAGAAATCACTCTAAAACGTAGCATGATTTTAAGGAACTGATAGAGTCTCATAAAAGAGAAGCTATTTGATCTTGAGGCTGGGCATAATACTCTTGAAATGCCCAGGGGCTGCACCACAGACCAAACGTATAATTCTAACTCATGGCTTGGCCTGCAAACAGTGTCTGTCAAGTCTTAACCGGGTAAATGATGTGAACTGTGGGAACCACCCCTAGGGAACAAAACGTGGTCGGCTCTGTGAGGCCGAAGGACAAAATGAATCTCAGGGCATGCACAGCGAAACAGAAGAAAAGGAAGAGGGAGTGTCGGGAAAAAGCACGCTCATCATTTACAGAGCAAGCTAGCAGTTGTTAGAAAATGGACAGCATAAGAAAAAAAAAAGATCTTGTTCAGAATTACAAAAATATCTAAAAGAAGAAATAAGAATTGCACTGTTACTGAGCTTGTGGAGGTCTGTGAGGGGAGGCTGGGTGAGGCAAAGTATGCTAAATCTTCATCTTTCTCAACAGGAAATCAACAGTCCTAGTACGAAGCTGATAAATTACAAATACACACCACAGTATGTAAAACAGACAGCTAGTGGAAGTTGCTGTACAGCACAGAGAGCTCAGCTCGGTGCTCTGTGATGACCTCTAGGGGAGGGGTGGGGGGTAGGAGAGGCTCAGGAGGGAAGGGATATATGTATACGTACAGCTGATTTACTGTTGTTGCCCAGCAGGAGTTAACATCATTATAAAGAAATTATGGTACAACAATAGAATAAAATACTCTTGGAAGAGAAATAAAATAAGCAGGCTGTAAACATGGCTAAAAAGTAAAAAAAAAAAAAAGAAAAGAAAAGACATTGTCTAGAATCATGGGGGAGATCAGACTAAAATGAAAATGAGATGAAGTTGGGAAAATCGACTTAAGGCAGACTGGGGACCAAGGGAGGGCGTTCCTTAAGAACCCAGAATTTCTTAGATTTAGAAGCCCCCGAGACCTCTGCAACCTCAAATATTTGGAAACAGGAACTTCAGGTCATTATCAGGCACTGTCCAGACCCATCTTGGACAAATTGCTTGATTGCCTTGAGTGATCTGGGAGGAGCAGGGAAGCCAGGAGTCCCTGAGTACCGACAATCCGGGCCCTCGCAGCTCGCAGCTGTGTTTCAGCTTCCCTTTGAGAAGGTTCCTCACCTCATCCCCTTGTCCGTCCGGGTTGCTTCCAGCTCAGACGGAAGCTGACTCAGACTAGTGCAGGGCTCCTGGGAAATGTCGTCACTTCCCTTCCTGATTCCTGCTCCACTGACCCCCAAGGTCACTCTGGGTCTCAGGGGGAGGTGCTGCCCCCTTCACCTCCTGACTCCTGGGTGACCCTCGACTTGATGTCGAGCGTTCTGGGGCCTTCCTGTCCTTGGCAGAGAAGGAGAAAGTTTGTGACGTCTTCATGGTTGCCCTGACCCACGTCAAGCTGGCCCGGCCCATCTGGGAACAGACAAGGACTGGCAGAGGCATCTGTGTTGTGCAGGAAAAAGGGCCGGAATGGGAACTGGGCCCGATGAGTGAGTGTAGCTCAGTCCCTTCCTTGTGATGCGGGCTCAGGCCTCCTCCAGCTCAAACAGTGTAGCTACCATATGTGTCTCTATGGCCAGGCATTTTTTTGAGAGCTGTCTCAGGGCAGGATGAAGACGGCCAGGTCCTTGGACCATCTGATTCCTCGTCCTGCCTTCCTAACGGGCTGACTCATGCACAGCGGGTGCCCCGAGTCAATGGGTAACTGCCCGGGCTCTGGGGACGTCGCATCAGTGCTTTCTGTTGGTGCACACAGCACCTCCGTCAGTACGGTGAACCTGCAGACTAGGCATTATGATCATGACAGGATGTTCAAATGGGATGTTTTCTATCTCAGTTTTCAGAGGCTGAGAACGAGTAGCAGGTGGCATCCGGTGCCAGGCCCTAAGTGCAGGGCTGACAAAAGGGGAGGTCCGGGTGGGCTCTGTGAGCAATTAGTCCATCGCTCACCCCGACCTTGTTGGAGAAAGGGAATGCTCCATTTTCTGAGCTACCGATGGTGAATTTGGGGTTTTGATATTGGACGGCTGAACTTAGGGAAAATAACGAGCTGTGTCTGAGCTTTGTTCCAAGAAGGATAAAACCTAGCTCTGAACAAGTGCAGTAATTTGTTACTTTTCTGTGGTTGCTGTAACAAATCAGCACATGTTTACAGACTTAAAACTACATGAATTTATTATCTTACAGTTCTACGGATAAGAAACTGACGTACGTCTCAGCAGGCTAACTGAGCATCAGCAGGCTCATTCCTCTCTAGAGGTTGTGGGGAAGAATCCATTACCTGCTTTTTCCAGTTTCCAGAGGCCACTCACATTCCTGGGCTCATAACCCCTTCCTCCATCTTCAAAGGGGCTTCCTAGGTGGCTCAGTGGTAAAGGAATCCACCTGCCAATGCAGGAGATGCGGGAGATATGGGTTCGACCCCTAAGACAGGAAAATTGCTCAGGAAATAGCAATCCACTTCGGTATTCTTATCTGAAAAACTCTATGGGCAGGGGGGCCTGGCAGGCTACAGGTCGCAAGAGTCAGACACGACTTAGCAGCTAAAAGCAACAAAAACCAAAACCACTTTGGGCGTCCCAGATGGCACGAGTAGTAAAGAGTCCACCTGCCGATGCAAGAGATGCAAGAGATGAGGTTCGATTCCTGGGTTAGGAAGTTCCCCTGGAATAGGAAATGGCAGCCCACGCCAGTATTTTTGCCTGGAAAATCCCATGGTCAGAGGAGCCTGGAGGGCTACAGTCCAGGGGGTCTGGTAGAGTCAGCAAAGAGTCAGACATAACTGAGCGACTGAGCAATGCAAAAGGTGGATATGAACTTATTTGGAAATATGGGATTTGCACATATAATCATGGATCTCAAGGTAAGATCATTTAGGATTTAGAGCATCCTTGTAAGAGAAAGGAGAGGCAGGTTTGATGCGCAGAGAAGTCCGTGTGAGGACAGAGGCAGAGATGGCAGGGAGCCCCCAGGCATTAGCCACCAGAAGCTGGGGGAGGAGCATGAAATGGATTATCCTTCAGGGCCTTAGAGACAGTGGCTCTGCTAGCCCCTTCACATTGGATTCTGGCTTCTAGAACTGAAATCATTTACTGCTGTTGCTTTATGTGTGACAGCAGCCACAGGGAGCAAACAGAGATCTCATTCATTCCCACCTCTGGATCCCCCAGGAGACCCAGACAAGGCCTGGAAAGGCAGAGCGCGCCTCCTGCGGCTGTGCCGCCTGCCCCCGCCCCCTGTCTGAGCCCCCCAGGCCCAGTAACCTGCTCCTGAATTAAGGGTACCTGGATCCACCAGGGCCATGACCCCTGACACTGGGGCAGTTGGGCTCATCGGATTTCACAGTCCACACTGGACTGAGGAAGTAAAGAGGTGCTTCAGGCCAATTCCAACCCTGGGCCAAGAAAGAATGGCCCCAAGGGTGAGAGGGCGGGATCAACTCTCAAAGTCTTGGGAGCAAAGCTAATTTTGCGGCAGAGTGACAGCTGTCTACCCAACAACTATCTCTCCACTTGTCTCAGCTAACTGCACCCCAGCTTTGCTGGAACAGCAACATCTCCTATTATAGGAAACAAATCATGCCTAATCAGATCATGGTAAGCCCATTCCCTACTGTTTAAAAGTCTAAAGTAACTGGTCTAAAAGTGAGAACACAATTCCATTATGGACAATGAGATGTAAAGGGAAATCTGCTAGGAATTTCCAGGAAAGATTTTCCTCCAAGAAAAGAAAGAAGCACTTGAAGGCAAGGCCCTTGGTACTCTGTCCAGGGGATGTGATGTCTGGAGCTGTGGCAGCCATATTATGTTAGTGAAGTGAACCATCATCCATGGACTAAAGATAGCAAAGAGGAAGGCTACACAGAGTCTGGGTCCTTGATTGCACCACTGAGCCATTGGTCAATCTTGGGACTACTTGCCTCTGGAAGTATCCTTTAGTTAAAGCATTGTAGTTGGGTACTTATTTACTTACATGGAACCATGTTTGCAAAAAAAACAAACAAACCTATAATGCAGATTAGAGGTCACCTGGGGTTTCAGTTCTATCAATAGGCTTTTACAAGACACATAGACTTATCTGAAGTCCAGGAAGCGCAGGGAAACAGAAATCAGAAGACTTGAGTTGAACTCTGATCCTCCACCTCTTCCCTGCATGAATTTAGGCACCATATAAGCCTTTCTGAGCTCCGCCTTCCACATCTGCAGAATGGGGGTGATAGTCCCAACATATGAATATTCACTGACTTTGGTCTGAGTTCAAATGAGATGACGTGTGAATACAACTTGTGACATGTCATGTAAACGACAGACTGTGAACCAGCTCCACCTGTTTCAACTTTGGGTTAATTGTGTATGTGTATAAAGTAGGGAAGCGAGGGGAGAGAAACAGGAGAGAAAGGTTGGGGTGGGGGTGAGGGATTTAAACAGAAGATAACAAGATTTGCCTTCATAAGTATGTCCCACAGGAGGTGAATGATAAAATCAGGTGCTTACCTGGGAATGTAAGTCAACCAAAAACTAGGGAGAACTCTGCATCCTTGCACCTCTTTCCTCTCACAGTCAGGTCCTGTCGCCTCTAATTTCTGAAGCGTTCATGGATCTGTACCTTTCCCCGCTCTTACCCCATCTTTTCTGCCTCCATCCAGACCTCACCACCTCTCATTCAGAATACTGTCCCAGCCTGAGTTGGCCTCCCACCTCCGTTTTGGGATCTTCACAAGAGAATTCTTTCCAACACACAGGTGAGACTGTCTCCTTCTGGGGTTCGCCCTTGATAGATCACCATTCCCTGGGTCACTGTTGACCTGCCTGCCTCTCCTTCTGGAGGGGAGGGTCCTTGCCCCGCCTCCCACCGCCCCAGTACCCTGCACAGGGCTTGGTGCAAAGGGGATGCTCCATCAATATTTGTCAGAAGGAAACAGCACCCTGGGATTCAAACCTTGGGAGGATAAGGACATAGTTTGGTGTCTCCCAAGTGAGTGAGTGAGTGAAGTCGCTCAGTCGTGTCCATCTCTTTGCGACCCCATGAACTGTAGCCTACCAGGCTCCCCCATCCATGGGATTCTCCAGGCAAGAGTACTGGAGTGGGTTGCCATTTCCTTCTCCAGGGGATCTTCCCAACCCAGGGATCAAACCCAGGTCTCCTGCATTGCAGGCAGATGCTTTACCCTCTGAGCCACAAGAATCCCTGGTGTCTCCCAAGGACTGTCTGAAATTAATGAATCTGAGTCACACCAATGCTTTTCTGCATGTAGACACTTTATTGATAGCGGCTATGTTGGAGAATAAGGTGTCCAGGGTGGCATTTGGGATGGGGCTGGTCACTTGCTGTAGGTCTTGGAGGCTAACTCTGGGAGACCCAGGAGGTCCTCTGTCAGCCCAGAGCCAGCTGGCTGGTCCTCCTCTTCACTCTCTGTTGACAGCCCATTCTTAGTTTCATCTGAAATAGGAGAGACAAGGCTGGTCCAACCTGGATCCGATTTCTCCCTCATCTCTTCCCCTATGACCCAAAAGAGACCCCAGTCTTTGATGGGAGCTCCCTAGTGATGCCCCTCCAGAGGGACATTTCTGGGGCAGGGCACCAGACATATAGCCTGACCCTAGGGACATACTAAGAGCACGTTGGCCTTGGGTTCATCAACTGAGAAGATAAAATCAGAGTTGAGGACTTCCCCTGCAATCCAGTGGTTAAGAATCTGCCTGCCGATGCAGGGCACACGGTTCAATGCCCGGTCTGGGGAGATTTCACATACCGCAGAGCAAGGAAGCCCATGTGTCGCAATCACTGAGCCCATGACTCAACTACTGAGCCCATGCCTCAACTACTGAGCCCATGCCTCCTGGAGCCTGTGCTCGGCAAGGAGAAACCGGCACACCGCAGCTAGAGAAAGCCCGTGCAGCTACGAAGACCCAGCACAGCCCCCAATAAATAAACTAATAATAAAAAGCAGAGTTGCCAGTCTAAAACGTATGTTGGCCAAGTTGCTTCCCTGCTGAGCACTCCACCCTTTCGCTCCCCACAGGAGGAGCTCCTGTCAAGCTGAAAACCTCAGCTCCAGCGTCACCTCCCCCAGGAAGCCTTCCCAGAGGCTCCAGGGAGATGCCAGCCCTCGCTCCCTTGGGACCTCCCTAGTGAGGGGTCAGGCTTCCATCATGGCACCACAAGGCGGAAGGGCATGCGCTGGTTATGTCACTCACTCCCCCACTCTTCCGGAAGCTTCTGCACCGCTCTCTCTATTTCCAGCGTCCTCATGATTCACTTCCTCTCAGCATCTTTGCAACAGGAAGTTCTCTTCGACAGGAAGAGATGAAATGCCCACTTCTCCCCTGGCAGAAAGCCCTTTCTAAGCTGTTTCAGCCAGGCCTCCGAGGGCAGCGAGCAGGAAGTTCAAGGTCTCTCCCCACGAGTGCTGCCTGCTGGCGGCTCCCTTCTCAACCTTCCCAGCCCTCCCAACCCCGGGCCCCCAGGGTCTTCTCACGGTGCCGCCATCAGAACAGGAGGCCTTGGCAAAGAGGACCCACTCCTCCTGCCCCCAAACTGAGCCCCTCACGGGAAGGGGTGATGTCAATGGCATCCCAGGGGCCCGGCGACCCCTGCTCCCCACCTGCCGAGGCCTTCAAAGACTGGATGTACTTGGACCAGAAGGAGCAGTCGGCTTTTTTCAGGCCCTGTCGGTTGGGAAGCAGGACACTGAGCTCCTTGTAGCTCTCTGCACCATCGCGGGGGACAAAGTCAGGCCAGGGGGCTGCAAATTCAGGCGCTCTCCTGGAGAACTCATGAGGGTAGTTGGGATTTCTGGGGAAATGAGAAGAAAGCAACACCCATGAGGAACGATGCTCTTTCCTTTCATTATCTGAGATCACTGCCTGCTCGCACACAGTCTCTGAGGACCTAGTCACACATCTTTAGGTGTCGGAGCAGGAGTTGAAAACCCGCCCCATCTGATTCCAGGGCTGTGCTCTGAACAGCTGTGTTACACATGAGTAAGGACACAGAGGCCCTGACTCACCCCTCTTAGGCCATTTCTGGAAGAGGAAAAGACATGAGTTCAGGACCCAGCAGTGTTTCCCAGGACCTAGCCCTGCCCTTCTGACTTTCTGATCGCTCAGGAGGTCACATGTCCTTTTCAATTCTGGTGGTCTTTGCTCTGCCAGTGCCTCAAATGCCTTTGTTGGCCCAAGGCCTGGGCAGGAAGGTGGGCCTGGAGCTGGACAAACTTGGTGGCCACCTACAGGTCAACTCGTCCTCTGAAGTTTCCAGGGGGCTGAGCGCTGAGCTCGGTGAGCGCTGCTGGTCTGGTGTAAAGGGACAGAGGTAAACCACAGAGGGGCGGGCAGTGAAGCAGGAACTGGTTCCAGGAGAAGGAATGGTGAGCACACTAGCTGGGCTAGAATAGAGGTGTGTGAGAAGGCTGGAGGGAGGCAAGGAAGGGTCTTGAGCACTGGAACTTCATCTGATCATCTAAGATGGCAGTCCTGCACTTGGGGTGATTCTGCCTTCCAGGGGGGCATTTGGTAATGTCTGAGATACTTTTGTTTTCATAAATGGAAGGATTGATGATGAAGCTAAAGCTCCAAAATTTTGACCACCTGATGTGAAGAGCCGACTACTTAGAAAAGACCCTGATGCTGGGACAAATTGAGGGCAAGAGGAAAAGGGGATGGCAGAGAATGAGATGGTTGGATGGCATCATCAACTCAATGGACATGAGTTTGAACAAACTCTGGGAGATAGTGAAGGACAGGGAGGCCTGGCATGCTGCAGTCCATGGGGTGGCAAACAGTTGGACACAACTGAGTGATTGAACAGCAACAACATAACTGGAACACGGGTGAGGTGCTCCTAGCATCTAGTGGATGGAGGCCAGGGATGCTGCTAGACAGCCTACAACGCCTAGGAAGCCCCGCCACAAAGACTCACCCAGACCAGGGTCAACAGTGCTGAGGGTGAGGAAGTCTAGAGCCATCCAAGGGAGTATACGATTGGGATGTTTCTGTACCAAGGTCACTTTGGATGGAAGGGGAGATTGAGTCAGGGAGAACACTGGCAGGGAGGCAAGGGTGAGTCCATCAATGCAAAGTGTGACCTGTGCGTTCAGAGGGAGGGAAAGATGCACACGACAGCCTCCAGGCGCACACGGTCCACTCACCCGGATCGGATGAAGTTGGAAAAATACTGCATGATTTTCAGGGAAAGGCTTTTCTCCTCCAGAGTAAACTGCCCCTCGTAGGCAGGGTAGAAGGGAAGCCCAAAGGCATACAGAACATCTGTCAGCAATTCCAAGCTGGGAAAACACACAGAAACAACAGTTACAAGAAAAAACAAAAGTTAAAGGAATATTAAACTGCTGGAAGAACCCACATGAGCCAAAATCCAGTATTCATGCCCCAGTGAAGATTTTCTCTCTTTATGTCTTAGATTCCTGTGTGGTGCTTAGTTGAGTTGAGATTTTGCTTGGCTCTTAGTCCAGTGGCCCCTTGGGCAGATCCTCGGCACATAGGTTGAAGAGTACCCAACCCTGAGAATGCAACTCCCTGGAAACATCTGTAAGACTAAGCAGTTTTCTAAGACAATGTTCTCTCGACTGCATTCCATGATACTTAGAACACTATCAATTGAACATCTGTTTGTTCATAGCAACTTGTGTTTTCAACCCCTTCTCTGTGCTGGTCCTTATAATCATATATGGCTTATACTCTCCAACTTTTCTGGGTTGACACTCATCCATGTAACCCACTCATTACAATGCCTGGCACATAACTGGTTAGTAATACATATGCTACGCTTAACTGGAGATCTAATAAACAGCAGGCAAGAGGGAATAAAGATTTGGAAGCCCAATGAGTGGTTGAAATGGACTGAGCTGGTGATGGGGAGATGAGTCCAGGGGTACACAGGTCCATGGGAGTGAGTGCTGGGAGAAAGGCTGGAGGGACTTTATAGCAGTATAGTAGAGAATCTGACTTTTCCCAAGAAGTCTGGCCCATGCCCTCCGGTGGCTGGGAAGTAATCCATGCCATACCGATGTGAGTGTCTTTCTTTAGGGCAGCACTTTGTTGGCCTTGCTGGACCTTCCTTAAATGTAGCCGTATCAGCACAGGGGCTGGCCATGCCAGATCAACCACGTGACTTAGCGTGGGGGCTCTGGGCCATATGATAACAGTCAACCTGGAGACTGAGGTTAACCACACGGGCAATCAATGAAGCAGTCAGTCACGTAAAGGGGCTCCTATCAGACCTCTGAGCGCCGTTTGAAGGCACCTCCCTGGTGGACACCACTCTGGGTACATCTTTGTTGTTGTTCAGTTGTTAAGTTGTGCCCGACTCTTTGCCGCTCCATGGACTGCAGCATGTTAGGCTTCCCGATCTTTCACTAGCTCTCAGAATTTGCTCAAACCCACGTCCATCAGGTCAGTGATGCCATCCAACGATCTCATCCTCCGTCGCCTTCTCCTCCTGTCCTCAATCTTCCGCAG
Organism: Cephalophus harveyi; assembly: GCA_006410635.1. Taxonomy (NCBI): domain Eukaryota; kingdom Metazoa; phylum Chordata; class Mammalia; order Artiodactyla; family Bovidae; genus Cephalophus; species Cephalophus harveyi. The sequence goes on from SJYT01016890.1 coordinate 211,974, forward strand.
CATCAGGGTCTTTTCTAATGAGTTGGTTCTTCGCATCAGGAGGGCAAAGTATTGGAGCTTCGCTTTCACATCAGTGTCCAGAGCATGGCCCTCCCAATTCCACGGGGAGAGGGCAACAGCAGAGCTTCACGTTCGGAAGCCCCCTGGACTCTGCGCTCTGCCGCTCTTCCTTTGTCTGATCGTAATCTACATCCCTCCCTGGGGACGACCTCAACCATGACTACAGCAGCTTTCTCTGAGGTCTGTGAGTCCTTCCAGTGAATTTTCAAACCAGAGGGTAGTTTGGGGAACCCCCCAAATTTGCACTTGTCTTCAGAAATGAGCGAGGTCTTATGGCGAGGCCGTGTTCTCTGACCTTGCACTTGGCCCAATTTATCACGAGAGCCAATTTCTTAACTTTATAGATGAGGAAGGTGAAGTTCAGAGAGGCTTCCTGACTTACTCAGAGACAGCAGGAACTGAACAGCAGAGCCGGGCCAAGAAGCTTGCTAGGAAGGCATGGCGCTAACAGAAGCCCTGAGGGGAGTGGCCCGAGGGCACCGTCCCTGGTCCTGGCTCCTCTACTCTCAAGCCGAGCGATTTCCCCAAAATTACCTGACCTCCCTGATTTCCCGTTTTGTCATCTGGGGAATGAGTGTGAAATACCTGCTACACATGGCTGCAGTGAAGTCTGAAATATGGAGGATGCAGTAGGTACCTGAAAGCTTGGCCCACTTCTTTCTCATCCATCATTCTACTTCCAGATTTAATCAACCATCCTTGAGGTGTCAGTGGTGTCTCTGAACAGGGGTACAGAGTCACCAGTGATTCTCATCAGCGCTGGTACAATGGGCAGATATGCCCAGTGCTGGTCCTGGGAAAGGGCTTAGATAACATGACTCCCATGTAAAGGCGATTTGTGCAGAGGCTGCTGCTGCTGCTGCGAAGTCGCTCCAGTCGTGTCCGACTCTGTGCGACCCCACAGATGGCAGCCCACTGGGCTCCCCCGTCCCTGGGATTCTCCAGGCAAGAACACTGGAGTGGGTTGCCATTGCCTTCTCCAATGCGTGAAAGTGAAAAGTGAAAGCGAAGTCACTCAGTCGTGTCTGACTCAGAGACCCCATGGACTGCAGCCTTCCAGGCTCCTCCGTCCATGGGAGTTTCCAGGCAAGGGTACTGGAGTGGGGTGCCATTGCCTTCTCCGGTGCAGAGACTAAACTGGTCTAAAGCAAGAAGCAAAGCTGAGTGACTAGACAGTGTGACTCTGAGTGACCCGCTGTGATGACCCCAGATATGGGAAGGGAGGCTCTCAAGATGAGGGATGTGAAGGGGGACATCTCCAGCGCAGAAGGGGCCTTCTCTGCTGTTCCTCACCTGCTTAGGCTGGGAACGGCGGTGACCCGCGGGCCTGAGGTGGGGCTGGGGGCCCGGCACCTGGTCTAGCCTGGGGACTTCCTAGTGGCTCGAGAGCTAGAGTGCCTCCTGTGACCATCAGACTTAGCAGCAGGCATACATGTGACTCTCAGCAGGGCACAGAAGAAATGACACGCTACTGAGTCACTGAGCTGAGGCCCTGCTCTCTCTGTCACTTGTCACCTGTGTAACTTTAGATGAGTCATTTGATGCCTCTGAGGCTGAGTTTCTTCATCGTAAAATACAGACCAGTGCATCCATGGCACGTGGAGGCTATTAAAACAAGTGTTTCACAAACGCTGGGAACTAGTGTGATTATGGTTTTTATTGCTCAGTAGCTAAGTCGTGTCCAACACTTTGTGACCCCAAGGACTGCAGCATGCCAGGCTCCCCTGTCCTCCACTATCTCCAGAAGATTGCTCAGATTTATATCCATTGAGTCCGTGATGCTATCTACCTACCTCATCCTCTGGTGCCCCTTCTCCTCCTGCCTTCAATCTTTCCCAGCATCAGCTTCTTTTCCAATGAGTTGGCTCTTCACATCAAGTGCCAAAGTATTGGAGCTTAATCTTCAGTATCAGTCCTTCCAGTGAATATTCAGGGTTGATTTCCTTTAGGAATGATTGGTTTGATCCCTTGCTATCCAAGGGACTCTTAAGAGTCTTCTTCAGTATTGAAATTCAAAAGCATCAATTCTTTGGCACTCAGCCTTCTTTACGGTCCAACATTCACATCCGTACATGGCTACAGGAAAAACCATCGCTTTGAGTATATGGACCTTTGTTGGCCAAGTGATGTCTCTGCTTTTTAATATGCTGTCTAGGTTTGTCATAGCTTTTCTACCAAGGAGTAAGCATCTTTTAATTTCATGACCACAGTCACCATCCACAGTGATTCTGGAGCCCAAGAAAAGAAAATCTGTCACTGTTTCTGGTGCCTGCATGAAAGGCCTCATAGAAGGAACATGAGACAGTGTGAGCCCCCAGGACCAACGGCGCTCAAAATAACAGTCCTAAAGGGTGATGTCTCTTTGCAGCTGTTGTCAGGTACCCCGATCCTCTTAGAAGCAAGGTAAGCTTTCCTTCAGTCCTGAGCAGGGAGGAGGAAGTGGCGCCAGAATTTATAGGTTCTAGGACCCAAACAGCCAAGCATCCACGGTCAAGCTCAGACAAAGTCACAAAGCATCCATGGTCAAGCTCAGACAAAGCCTGCAGACAAAGTCTGCAGTCCCCACCTGGACCGTTCAGCGGCCAGCTCTCCTCAGCGCCCGCTCAGCTACCATCTCCCGAGCACCTGTGACGCGCCAGAGACTGTGGTTGATCTCTGATCAGCAACATTAAGGACCAGCCAGGAAGTCAGAGTAGCACCTGCATCGTTTGCAGGTGACGACCCAAGGCCCAGAAAGGTGATACATCACAGGAGAGCCGGCAGTGTGTGTTGGAATGACCTTCTGCGTTTTATAGATAAAGAGTCCGAAGGTCAAGGAGCTTCACGTGATTTCCCCAAGGACAAGTGGCGGTTGATTATAGAACAGTGAGCTACTCAGCTTCTCTGAGCCCCGGAGAAAACCGGAAGTTTGGGAACCACTCGAGTGCATGCTCATTAAGGTCTTTCGGCTCTGGTCCTGTGAAAGGCGTGAGAACTGAGACCAGAGGAACTGAGGGTCACATCTGAAGGGATGGGGGACATCGGTGATCTCTACACAAGCCAGTCACTGGAGTAGGCTGGGAAGATAGATTAGAACAGAAATCGCAGGGTGGCTGCAATGATCCGGTAGGAATAGAAGGCTGCTTCCTTTAACAGATTGCACCCTGCTCCCCCATCCCCGCCCTGGCCCTGACCTTACCTTCTAGCCAGTCTGCTCACCTAAAATCTGCTGGCTTTGCAGGGAGGCTAACCCTGCATTCCAGCAAGTCAAAAGCAAAGTCACATTTCGGAGACTATTCGCACACAATCTCCTGACCTGAGCTCTGCTTCCAGCATAAGGGAGGCGTCACACATGAACACCAGGGCTTCTGAGGGAGCAGGACTGAGGTGCTGTCCCCAGAGGAATCCTTGATTCTGGGCCCTGTGGACACAGTGACCTGCGCTGGGGAGCAGGGTGAGGGAGGGATGGGTAGGATCTTTCTTGACATAAACAGGCCAGGTGTTTGCCTTCTGGAGGTTGAAGAGGCTTGGCTGCTGAAAGGCCATTGCTCCAGCCTATGTGAATGGATTGATCTGAGTTTCTATCCTTGTTGTTCTGTCTGCAGGAGGAAGTTTGTTGACCTCATCCCCATAAAATATACTCCTTTTCTTATCTTTAGCCAGCATCTCTCGACAACTTCCTCCAAAGGAAATTAGGGAACATGAAGGAATAAAAGTCCTTCTGCTTCCCAGGCCTTTTTTTTTTTTTGAAGGGTTGTTAAATAACTTACAAATAGAAGCTTACCAGTATGCTTCTCTTTGTGCAAATCTAATATGCAAAAGTTCAGATTCTGCCCATGAATTAATCAAGAAGTAATTATATGCTTTGGCTTGTGTTTTACAAAAGGATTCCCTATACAATACTTTAAATAACACAGCCCCATCCATGGCTCCAGATGAAATAGTTGCAATATTTCCATAGCTCCCTAAAGCCAGGCAGAGCTGGATGATATATGCTTTGGCAATACAGGCGACACTTTCAAAGGACTTGCTGGATTAACCTGGACATTTTATTCCCTACATAAGGCATAACAACTGTTGCTCAGAAAAGGCTGAACTTTCCTGGCCCAACACACCTATTCTCACCAGGAAGTTATGTGTCTACCAAGAGCCAACTGTGTTCCTCGCTAATCTGTTTGTGCCTGTTATAGTTCTCACTGTAATTACAGAGATGAATTAAATGCATTGCATATCTCATGGATGTCCCACTTTCAAGAAACCAAAAGTGGACATCACAGAGCTTGCATTATGGTTTTGGTTTTGCACAAATTTCAAAGAGAGAATTCCAAACTGTGTTTTCCTACTCAAACTTTTGACCCTGCATGAAGCATGGCAAGTAAATGTACGTTTATATGCTTACAGTTCAAATTAAATGTTTAAGGCATATACATACCTTATTCATTTTTCACAAGTTCCCATTTTTGTTAACTTTCCTGATTAACTAAATAATCATAATATTGGATAACAGGATTTCCAATGGTTTTTAGTGAGTTGTGTCACGAGTGTGAAAGAAAAGACCATGTGCATTTTACATAATCTTAAAAATCTCCAATGCCTTTCTATCATACTCAGATACAATAATATCTCTGCCTGCCACAGCTTGCAAACTCCTATGTGAACTGCAAGACCCCATCTTTTTCTCCCACATCTCCAACTACTCTCCTCTTCAAAAGACTTCAGTTCTCCATCCCTCTTTATCCTCAGACATGTCAAGCTTTTTTCCTTTTTTCTTCCTAGTGCCATTATCCAAACTTATTCTACTTATTTATCATCTGTTCTTTGCAACCTATTCTTAGACCCTTATCAGCCTTACCCCCTGACAATAGTGTTAGTCCCAAGAGTGTAGCCCTTCTCTATCTTACCAGTTGCTCTATCTCTAGGATTTCCATCTCAGAGAATCTGGGGCATAGAAGATAGTAGTTATTTGTTGTATCAGTGTTTAAAAGGATGCATAGCACAAGCCCTTATATATCATGAGGTTGGCTTCAGTCTCAGAAAATGATTTACTTCCATCTTTACTGGGAAATTATCTTGTTAATCACACAGGATGTAGCCAGGCCAAGGGACTCAGTTCAAGAATTCCGCCTCTTAGTATTTTCTTTGGTTTGCTAATTTCAACTAATCCACCAAGACACATCAACTGGAAAGATAAGACTATGAATCTGGAATGTTAAAGGCCCCTGGAATGCACAGAAACATCTAGAATGCACATGCAGTGGTGTACAAAATGTCCTGAGTTTGAAATTGATGGCTTTGTTTTTCCAGGGTTGGGACAACTTGTGAAAGAGGAACATAAATGCTTTGTTAGTCATTTTGATTTTTTTTTTTCTCAGACCTTATTTTTCCTAAAAGGAAAATAATCCAAATACTGACCAGCTACAATATGCCAAGTATTTAATGTATATTGACAGGAATCTTCACACTATGAGGCAGATGTAACTAAACCCATTTTCTAGGTGAGGAAACTGAGGTGAAGGAACTTGCTCAAATGCAGCAGCTAACAAATGGAAGAGACAGGATTAACATCCTAGTTGGTTTAACGTCCAAGGATGTGTTCTTCTACACTGAATTGCTTCTCCCAAAGGTATAGAACAGTCCAGCATCCTATGTGGAGCTTGGAAAGGTATTTAATCCCAAGAGTCTGACCCCACCACCCATTCAAAGACAAGTCTCAGCTCTATAAAATGTCTTCTGCACTGCAGAGACACGGGAATCACATCTCAGGATCCTGGAGACCAAAAGCTTTGGAATAAGGACCTGAACAGAGCACACGATTCAAGTCTGATGGCTCACACAGTCCCGAGGTGAATTTCCATGTGAATGATGACCTGACTACCTGCCAGGAAGCTTAAGATCATGGGCCTCAATCTCCTTTTTGAAGTGGCCGCAGCAACCCTTTCAGTGGCCAGTTCCCCAAAACCACTTTATCTGTGGTTGCTTTCTTCCTCGCACTTGCTCATTCCAACGTGGGTTCTCCTAGGATCATACATTAAACAGTATGAGTAACATCTACTGAGTGCCAACTTTATGCCAGGCAGCAAGTTAGGCTGTTTGCATGCTTTGTCTTACTTGATACCCACACACTCCGGTACGTGTCAGTACTATTACTAGCTCCATCTGCGGATGAGGAAAGTGAAGCTCAGAGAGGCTGTCACCGGCCATAGGCACACAGTACAAGGCAGAACCAGGCTGAGCCCCCTAAGGACAGGCAATATCAGAGAAAACACCAATGCTCCCTGCTATGCTTGCTGGGGCCTGGCTCCTAGAGGAAGGTTTGGAGAGGACCCCCCAAACCTGAGTCAGTCACAGGGGGGTCCTTTTGCTCATGAGTGGCAGAGAATAAAGCGGGGGCCCATTCTGGGAAGATACTTGGCAAGTGTGTCCTTTGAGAGGAGCTGGTTAGAGAGAAAGACATCAACCATAGTCAACAAGATGGTGAAGCCGGGACTGGCAGGGAGGGAAGAGTCCCAGCAGAGTGTGGGAGGAGATGCTTAGAGACAGCTGGGCAAGAGAGACGACGCCCGTGGCCTGAGATGCAGGAGCAGACGGCAGGCCAGGGCCCTGCCGGATGTGACACCAAAGAGAGCCCGTCGGCTTTCCAGGGCTTTCTAATAGAAGCACCAAAGGTTCTGGTTGGGTGGTACGCTGTGGTCTGCCTGAGACTCTGTGGGGCCAGACACGGTATCTGGGGGTGGGTTGGTCCTGCACTCGTTCAGAGACGGGGTCTGAGGAAGGGGTCGCCACTTCCCTCCAGTGCTGTTAGTGGTAACTGCTGTTTTGAGGGATGCCAGCAGTGCTTATCAACTGAGGAGCATTTCGGCCCCCAAGGAAAGTGGCCATGTCTGGAGACATTTTTAGTTATCACAGCTGGGAAGGTGCTTCTGGCATTGAATCAGTGGAGGCCAGAGTTGCCGCTAAACTCTGCTAAACAGCATGCAATGCACAGGATAGGCTCCCTGCTAAAGAGTTATCCAGCCGGAAATGTCAACAGTGTTCAAGTTGAGACACCCTAGATTATAGTCACCACTGAAAATTCCTCTTCCTGAAACAACAGGCTATATAGATGGAGCCATGGAGGAAACTGGCTCAAAATCTCCGCAGTGAGCAGAACTGAGCAAAAGAAACATTCTAAGTTGGGTTCACTTAGGTTCAGTCACTCACGTGTGTCCGACTCTTTGTGATCCCATGGAGTGCAGCACGCCAGGCTTCCCTGTCCTTCACCAACTCCTGGAGCTTGCTCAAACTCATGTTCATTGAGTCACTGATGCCATCCAACCATCTCATCCTCTGTCATCCCTTGTCCTCCTGCCTTCAATCTTTCCCAGCATCAGGGTCTTTTCCAATGAGTCAGTTCTTCACTTCAGGTGGCCAAAGTATTGGAGTTTCAGCTTCAACATCAGTCCTTCCAATGCATATTCAGGACTGATTTCCTTTAGGATGGACTGGTTGGATCTCCTTGCAGTCCAAGAAACTCTCAAGAGTCTTCTCCAACACCACAGTTCAAAAGCATCAATTCTTCAGCGCTCAACTTTCTTTATAGTCCAACTCTTACATCCACACATGACTACTGGAAAAACCATAGCTTTGACTAGACAGACATTTGTTGGCAAAATAATGTCTCTGCTTTTTAATATGCTGTCTAGGTTGGTCATAACTTTTCTTCTAAGGAGCAAGCGTCTTTTAATTTCATGGCTGCAGTCACCATCTGCAGTGATTTGGAGCCCCCCCAAAATAAAGTCTCTCACTGTTTCCATTGATTCCCCGTCTATTTGCCATGAGTAGATGGGACCAGATGCCATGATCTCAGTTTTCTGAATGTTGAGCTTTAAGCCAACTTTTTCACTCTCCTCTTTCACTTTAATCAAGAGGCTCTTTAGTTCTTTGCTTTCTGCCATAAGGGTGGTGTCATCTGCATATCTGAGGTTACTGATATTTCTCCCAGCAATCTTGATTCTAGCTTGTGCTTCATCTAGCCCAGCGTTTCTCATGACATACTCTGTATATAAGTTAAACAAGCAGGGTGACAATATACAGCCTTGACATACTCCTTTCCCAACTTGGAACCAGTCTGTTGTTTCATGTCCAGTTCTTACTGTTGCTTCCTGATCTGCATACAGATTTCTCAGGAGGCAGGTCAGGTGGTCTGGTATTCCTATCTCTTTCAGAATTTTCTACAGTTTATTGTGATCCACACAGTCAAAGGCTTTGGCATAGTCAATAAAGCAGAAATAGATGTTTTTCTGGAACTCTCTTGCTTTTTTGATGATCCAACGGATGTTGGCAATTTGATTTCTGGTTCCTCTGCCTTTTCTAAAACCAGCTTAAACATCTGGAAGTTCACAGTTCACATACTATTGAAGCCTGGCTTGGAGAATTTTGAGAATTACTTTGCTAGCATATGAGATGAGTGCAATTGTGTAGTAGTTGGAACATTCTTTGATATTGCCTTTCTTTGGCATTGGAATGAAAACTGACCTTTTCCAGTCCTGTGGCCACTGCTGAGTTTTCCAAATTTGCTGGCATATTGAGTGCAGCACTTTCACAGCATCATCTTTCAGGATTTGAAATAGCTCAACTGGAATTCCATCACTTCTACTAGCTTTGTCCGTAGTGATGCTTCCTAAGGCCCACTTGACTTCATACTCCAGGATGTCTGGCTCTACATGAGTGATCACACCATCATAGTTATCTGGGTCATGAAGATCTTTTTTGTATAGTTCTTCTGTGTATTCTCGCCACTCCTTCTTAATATCTTTTGCTTCTGTTAGGTCCATACTATTTCTGTCCTTCATTGTGCCCATCTTTGCATGAAATGTTCCCTTGGTATCTCTAATTTTCCTGAAGAGATCTCTAGTCTTTCCCATTCTATTGCTTTCCTCTATTTCTTTGCATTGATCACCGAGGAAGGATTCACGTCAATAGTTTTAAACAGTGTAAGTTTGTTCTCATGTCAACAGTCTTGGAAGCAAAGCAGCTGGATATCATTGTAGATACACACACCCCCCCCCCAGATGCAGGTATTCTCTCCCTGAACCCTTCCAGTATCCCTATGGGACATGCACTATCACTCTCCCTTGTACAGATGAAGATGCACTGAGGCTCAGAGAGGTTAAGCATCTTGTCCAAAGTCACACAGCCAGCAAGTGGACTTAGCCATGGTAGGGACTCAGAAGTTTCAGGCTGAGGTAGGTGCAATTGAAAGAAAACTGGAGAAAGGGCAGGAGACAGGGTTTGAGTTCAGACTGCCACTTACTGACTCTGTAGCTGGCACATAACTCCAGTCTCCCCTGAGCATTTGTTTATTTATCTGTAAGATGAGTGGGACAAAAATCATCTTACATAGTTTGTGATTCTTTGAATCTGGATCTTAAAATCGCACCTTCTTCCCATACTGTAGATTTTCATTTCTTTGTCTCCTCCCTCATGCATTATGCCTATTCTTTCCTCACAGAATTTCAGAGATGTAAATCTCAGCTACAATCCAGGTAAGCAGGTAGAGGACCAAGCAGTGCTGTGATCAATTGACAAGCGGCTGTGAGAAAGTGGTAATTTATTGTGTTTTGCTCTCTGGCTATGCTAGGAAAGCTAATATATGCTCACAGAAATGGAGGTACCAGACAGATGGCTGAAACCATAAGGCACACACATATATTTTAAGTCTGTAGATCTGAGCCAGAAATAAATGAGACTGTGACAGCTCCAGGGCAGAATGAGGGAGATGTCTTTTCAGGCAGTAAAAGATAAACTTGCCAACAATTAAATGGGTTAGTTCCCGTGACTCATTCATTCATCTACTACATAGATTGAACCGTATTACGGTCGTTGTGGGAGAGATGACATATGCCTAGAAAAATGTCAAGAACGCGTTTTGATGGACAAGAAAAATGAGACACTCTCACCATTTCCTGTTTACCAGGTCCCATGCTATATACAGATGATCATAGCAACCCTCTGAAGTAGACACTATTATTATTATTCCCATTTTCAGATGAAGGAACTGTCACCAAGCAGATTAAGTGACTTGCTTTAGATTCCTGAGCTAATAAGACAAGTTTCTAACAAGGCAGCTGGCCCACAGTCCTTGCTCTAACCAGGACACTCTCTGCCTTTGTACAGTTAGCAACATCTCTGTCTCTAAAATGTATCAGTGACGCAGAGTCTCTGCCCCAAAATTCATAGAATGTGAGAGTCAGAAGGTGTCTTAAAGGTGACTGAGCCCAGACGTTTTTCGTATCTCTCTAAACTGCATGACCTTGAAATTTTACCTGAAGCTCAGTTATTGAGATAAGGGGCTGGGAGGCTCAGCTTACCCCCACCCTCTTCTTGCTGTCCTCCTCTCAGGGACCCTGGGTCCAGGGCTCTACAGAGCCCAGCTAAGACTGAATACTCCTGACCTCTGTCACCACCTTACTCCCATTCTGCAGATGGCAAAACTAAGCCCCAAGGCACCCATAAACTAGAGTGGAAAGGACACTTTCCCACCTGTTAAATGAGGCAGTTGGATCAGCTTCTGTCCTTCAGCATGGTTTCCTGAGCACCTACTATGTGTCAGCACCGACTATGTGCCCTTTCTGTGTCAGGAGGGTCTCTTGGCCCTGAGGTGCTGTGACTATAAAGACCCAGCAGGCACTTTGTGTTCTCATGCACAAACATGTCTTCCTTTTAAGGGAGGTTCTGCGGACCAGCCCTGTCTGTTGGTCCCCAGGAGGGTGTGAAGATGCTCTTCAGCAACACAGAACACCAAACTGGCCATGGGAGACTGAGGATATGTCTTGGACTCTGTTCAAGGATCGCTCCTCCCAGGGCCACCCCGATCCTAAGTCCCAAACAGCCAGCTTTGAATCCTTGTCTCTCAGGAGCCTCCCCGGCAGGGCTGTCATATTACCGAGAAGGGTGGTGCTTCGGGTTGAATTCTGTCCCCCTTAAAAGACATGCTGGAGCCCCTGCCTCTAGGACCTCAGAATAAGACCTTTATTGGGAATATGTTCTTTGCAGAGATAACCAAGTTAAATGGAACTCATTAGGGTGGGTCTTAGTCCAGTAGGACTGATGTCCTTACAAAAAGGAGAAATCTGCACATAGACGCACACTGGAAAGATGATCATCTACTAGCCAAGAAATGCCTGAGGCCCCCAGAAGCAGGGGGTGGGGGTGGGGCTGGAGCAGAACATCCCCTCCAGCCTCCAGGAGGAGCATGGCCCTGCTCCCGCCTTGATGCCCGACTCTGGGCCTCCAGAACTGTTGTTCTAACCACCCCCACATGGAGGAAAAGAATTCAGATGGGGTCAAAGTATTACTGATTCTGGCTAGAAGCCTATGGATCTTTTCATTATGCTTTGTTTTGATTGTTTCTGTCCTCATATAATAGGTGCAGTGTTTTTTTTTTTTTTTTTTTTTGCTTATAAATTCTGGAGTCCCAGCTACTGAGGTGGCTCAGTGGTAAAGAAAGAATCCACCTGCCAATGTGGGGACACAGGTTCGATCCCTGGCCTGGGAAGATCCCACATGCCTCAGGGCCTCTAAGCCCGAGTGTTGCAACTGCTGAAGTCCGTATGCCCTAAAGCCAGTGTAATGAGAAGCCCGCACACCGCAACTAGAATAGCCCCTTCTCGCTGCAACTAGAGAAAAAGCCCATATAGTGACAGAGACCCAGCACAGCCAAAAATAAATAAATACATGAAAAAAAATTATCAGAAAAATTCTGAAGTCCAAAAGTACATGCATGTGTTGAAGGCTTTTGTTGAGCTTACTTCTGGAGGCTCACAGCTTCTGCTATAACCTCTACCTTAGAAGAGAGGAGGGCAGACCAGACTGAAGAAATGCACTGGGCGCGAATTCCTGAGAGCCCTGGTATTTGGGAGGTGCTGCCAAGGCAGCCCCCACCAACGACTTCCCGCGCCGGCCCCCCAGGACGCGGTGGCCACAGGGTTACGAGGCTTCTTTTCATCTCTGTCCAAACCCGCAACTCCTCACCACCCTCCTCCTTCTCTACTCACTGCCTTCTCAGCAGAATCCTCGCCTGACCTGACGCCCCTTCCCACACCCTGGAGGCAGCTGCTTGACTCCAGGAAATGGAGCAGGCTGACAGACTTCTAAGCAGAGACCACACGTTTTCATGGAAAGAGAACTCTGGGGCTCAGAGAAGCTGAGTAGCTCACTGTTCTATAACCAACCACCGCTTGTCCTTGGGGAAATCACGTGAAGCTCCTTGGACCTTTGGACTCTTCATCTGTAAAATGCAGAAGGTCATTCCAACACTGCTGACCTCACAAAGATGGATGTTCTGTGTGTGTGTGTTAGTCGCTCAGTCGTGTCTGACTCTTTGCCACCCCATGGATCGTAGCCCACCGGGCTCCTCTGTCCATGGGATTCTCCAGGCAAGAATGGAGATGGCCCTGCCTGCCATCTTTCCTCTGTTACCCTGTGGACCGCAGAAGTGACAGGGACCCTCGGCCAGATTCCCTTCACGTGCCGATACCCACCGTGGCCACGCAGCCACCTTACCTGCTGTGGCTGTAGCTTTCTGGAGCGTGGTACATGAAGACGTTTCCTCGGCCCGTCCTTGCCCAGTGGCTGGCCATATCGATCACAGGGCAGATGATAAAGTAGTCTCTGGTGAGAGGAAGACAGAGAGGGGTGTCTAGCCATGTCCAGCTCTATAGACAACCGTGCTGGGTAAAGGTTTCTCCCAGGCAAGGGTCCCTGGGCTACCAGCCCCTCTGCACACACCCGCAGAGAACACCCCTGCTCCTTGCACCCCCAGCTTTCCTCTTGCCCCAGCTGGGCCTCCTGCACAGTCCAGCCTGCTTCATGGATGACCATGGTCACATGCTGTGGTCCATACGACACATCTCAGGGTCAGGAGACCCGTGGGAGAAACATCTTCCCAGAACATCAATTTTATCCAAAAACTTGGTAACAAAACTTTTTATCTTCAAATAAATACAATACACTGTGGAGCTGAACATAGTCATGCATTTAAAAAGAAGATGGAGACCTCAAGTGTCTGGGGCCACCGGGCTTTGAATCCCAGCAGCATCTCTACATCTCCTTGACACTCCATGTCCTCAGCTGAGAAACGGGGCCCATGAGCCCAACGCTGCAGAGATTCCGGTAAGTGATGGACTCATGGACTCATGGAAGTCCATCACTGAGGAGGGCTGCCCCTCCAGAGGTGGAGACCAGCACCTCCAGGGCTCACAGGGAAGGTTCTCAGAGAGCACGTGGCTGGCAGGGTGAGGCTGGAAGTGCAGATGGAGGCAGCCCTCTCCAGCTCACGGGCCCCTGAGGGGCTGTGAGCAGGACAGGGGTGGGAGCAGACCTCCAGAGAGGCCCACCAACACTGTGACCGGGACACTGGAGGCAGGAAGGCCCATGGAGCCTGCTGTATCAGTCTGGCCAGGAGGGAAAGAGAGCTGGACCTGAGGGAGAACTGGAGTTCACCTCGTCAGTGAAGCCTTCCTGGGTTACCTGCTCTCCCTCAGACCTCTGTTCCTGCCCCCAGTTCATGGATTGCTCTCAGAGACAGTTACAGGCTAAAGCTGGAAGAGGAAGGAACATAGGTTTCTGAACTCTAGCCTGAGCTCTTTTCACAACATGGATCTGAGCCAGTCCCGACGTGGCTGTGAGCGTCTCGGGGCCCAGGAGTTAGACATCTGTGAGCCCTTAGGGTCCATTCTGGGGCTGGGCCTCCAGGAACAGCTGCTGGCCATTTGGTTCAAAGAGTTCAAAGCTGAACTCTCCACTGGAGGGAAAATTAGAGCCTTCTTGGGCCCCGAGGTCCCAGGGGGTGGTACAAAGTTTTATTCGGAGGCAGTGATGCTCTGACTGGAAACCACAGACTCTTGGGCAGAGAGACCAAGCAGGGAAGCGTGTCTCAGCACCCTTCAGTCCAGCTCTTTCCATCACAGGCCAGTTCAGCAGGGGCCTCCGAGCCTCGACAGCGGCTCTGTCCCCAGGGACGGAGAGGGAGGGCCAGTGTGGACCTCCCCGAGGACAGGAAAGGAGCTACAGGATGCCGAAACCCCCCGACCAGGCAACCCCCTCGTGGAGCGGGGCTGCCAGGGAACCGGGGCATGTCCACGGGGACTCACAGGTGACTTGAGAGCTAGAGTTCCCCCTGTGGTCTCATTTCAGGCAGAGAGAAACAGCAGCTGGCTGTTTCTTGACTGATGAGAGAGAGGCACGGCCTGCGGACGGCAGAGGCTGCCGTGGGTGGGGGGCATCCACTAACCACTCCTGGGTGGGGGACCTGGGCTGACTTCCCCAGGGAAGGAAGCTGGAGGCAGTGACCTTGAGCAACAAGGCCCATAAACAGCAAGCGGAGAAACAGCATCCTGGGGAAGGGGTCACATGGCCTCAGGAGCCCTGTGTCCTCGACTCTAGGTGTGACATCAGGCACAAACCTTCCCCTGTCTAGGCCTGTGTTTCCTGTGCAAGGTGAATTCTGGCCACAAAGCAGAGTCACTTGAGGGACCCTAGAAATACATTGGTTAGTCACTCTATCTTGTTGGACTCTTTGCAACCCCATGGACTATAGCCCACCAGGCTCCTCTGTCCATGGGATTCTCCAGGCAAGAATGATGATGTGGGTTGCCATTTCATCCTCCAAGGGATCTTCCTGACCCAGGGATCGAACCCAGGTCTCCTGTACTGCAGGCAAACTTTTAACCATCTGAGAGATATATACCAGCATTTATGGGGCCTGGGCTCTTGCCCCACCCTTCGAGTGCTCCCTACACGGTTCTCAAGGGTAGCCTAGGTCCTGACCACTGGATTGGAGGACATGGGGTCCTCTCTGGTGGGTTGGGCTGTTCCCTTCTGCACCAAGCGCCCCCCTCCCTGGTTCTCCATCAGCACCAGCTGAGCTCAGCTTCTAAGCGCAGGGTGTGTCCAGCAGGCACAAGCACCAGGGAGGGAAGGACGGGGTCGCCCCTCGTGTCTCCCCCATGCGGGCAGGGAGCCCGCACTTTGGACTGAATGAAGGAGGCAGCGAAAAGCACCGGCAACGTGCCCCGGTTCTCCCCAAATGGCCCGAGCATCCCCACGCCTGCATGCAGGCAGACCCGCGCGCCCAGGGCGCTCACCGCGTGGCCTGCTCCAGGGCGCGGGAGAAGGAGGCGTAGTCGTCCGAGTCGTGCTCCAGGGAGTAGTACCACGTGGCCGCAGCCTGCACCCCGGCGTCCGCTGCCTCGCCGCCCAGGGAGTTCTGCAGCGCCTGATAAAAGGCTGTTTTGCTACTGGTCCGGCCTTGACTTTCCTCAAATTGCTTGAAAAAGAAAAAGATACGGAAATCGCCCGATCAGATTCTGAAAGGCCTCGAGTCAGTGTCACTCCAACACTTGGTTTAGAATTTTCTCTCTGGAAAGCAGTGGCAGATGGTGTGAGGCCCATGGGTGCTAGAGCCAGACTGCCTGGGTGCGAATCCCAGCGCTGCCTCCTCCCAGCTGTGTGGCCTTAAACAAGCACCAGTGCCTCTGTGCCCCCTCTCCCAGCCTGAAAATGGACAGGGCGGAGCCTGCCCCACCAACCCAGGCAGGGCTGCAAGGAAGAGTAGAAGGTGAATATACGTGAAGCACCGAAAAGCACGCCGGCAACAAGCAAGTGCTCACTGAATGCCAGGCTTTGCTGCAGGCTGCTCTTGGGTCTCATGGTGGGTGCTCAGCCAGCTTGTCATGTAGTCTCATTAGGACAGCAGAATCCTGTCTCCTTCACTGACTCAAGCAGTCAACATAAGGATGTTCTCTGTACCCTCTTCCACTGATAAACCCACTCCTGGTCCAGGGCCAGCTGCTTGCCAGGCCTGGGAAACAGCCCTGAGCACGCTGTTCAGAGAGCCCTGATCAAGCTTCCCTGCTCTCGCGGGCCTCATGTTCTAGAGAGGAGGTGGAAAATAAGCAAATAGTTACGCCGTTCATCCGGGACAGGTGCTATGAAGAGAAACAGAGCAGGGTGAGAGGGCGAGGGCAGGGCGATTTCACAGAGGATGGGTGGGGACGGGGAGGGGTCCCCGGGCACCTCTCTGGGGATGGGCGTCCAGCTGGAAATAAGTCTTTCCCCTTTCCTTCTTCCTTTCTTTCCTCTGTTCCTACCTTTCTTCCTTCCTTCCTCTTTCCCTCTCTCCCATCTTTTCTTTCTTTCTTGTTTTCTTTCTTCTCTCTTCTTTTCAAAAATTGTTTTTAAACTGCAGTATCACTGGTCTATAACGTTAGATGAGTTTGATGTGTACGACAAAGGTGAGCTCACCACCAAAGGTTTAGTTTCCATCCCATCACATACGCTTGAGACAGTAAATGAAACTGAAGTCAATGCCTTCTTCCCGCTTTGCCCTCTCCCCACGCTCCCGCTCCGGTCACCGCTGCTCTGCCCCCGCTGTGCCTACGTGTTTATTGCCGCTTGGTTTGTTCAGTTGTTTGTTTCGCCTGCGAGTAAAGTCATATGGTATTTGTCTTCCTCCTCTTCCTTCTTCCCTTCCTTCCTTGTCCTGTCTGCCTGGGAGAGTCTGGGGGAGGGCCATGTCTTCTCCCCCAGGACTCAGTTTCCTTATTTCTGAAGACAAGGGGCGGAGGGAGATGCAGCTCCCGCGTGTGAGGTCCAGGCCACTTGGCCCTTGTACAGTCCTAGGATGTGTGTTTACATATTTCTAGACTTTTATGTCAACACCAACATGTGCTTATCAGGACTGCTGGCGTGTTTAGATTGTTTTCCTAAACATTCCCAAGCACACTGGACCTGTGATTTGAATTCAAGGAGTGGGTATGATCAGTAAGGAATCCCTGCTCTTTGAGACACAACCCACTGGGGTCACGGGCTGTGCTGTCTTCAGCCTGGCTCACCAAGAGCCTGAATCAGTGGGTGAATCGCTGATCAGAAGCACGTCTGCTGGTGGCTACACACCAGCTTCAGGAGAGATAAAGAAAGGAGATAGGGAGAGGTGTGCAAAGATGACTTAGTCTGAATTCTATCTATAATGGGTTATTTCTTGGAAAAAGATCTGAAGAAAATATGGCAAAAAATACTAATACTTGTTAAATCTGAATAGCAATGTGATTACTGTATCAGTGTGTATTATATCAATATGGGTTTATTATACAATGCATATATTATCAAATTAATTCGGATCGTGATCTATAATAAAAAAGATATTGGATACATGCAGAATTCACACACACTCACACTGAAAGGCCTGTAGTAATGTTCACAAGTAGCACTCATTCTAATTGTTGTTAACATCTATGATACATCTGATAGTTTTCATTGTATTGTATTGAATTGTATTCTAGTCTAGTCTAATCTAGTCTATTCAAAATGCTTGCCTGCAATCTAATTGACTTCACAATCTTCTAATAGTTTAGAGGGAAACCATCATGCTATTATCTGCCCTTTTCTGAGTTTTTGAACTATTTTATCCCCTAAATTATATTAGTCACCATTCACATAACTCCGATTATTGCTAAACATTTAGCATGTGTTTTTCATTGAAATATCAAAATCATCATGAGTTGGGCAGTTGCATAGGATCACTGTCACATTCCAACAAAACTTTAATATACAGGGCACAGCACAGCTCTGGGCAAACATGGTCAGTAGATGTGAGTGATTTTTTTTTTCCTTGTCCCAGATGCAGGCAGGGGCCCCTGGGTGCCTTCAGGACGCTTTGCTGAGTCCCCAGGGGCTATTCTTGATCTATTCTTGTTCCAGTACCACTGAGGAACCCCTGAACCACAGGACTCAGTGCAGTGCTTAGTAAGTGCTGGGCAAAATGAATAGTGAAGACCCTGACCTTCGTAGAGACAACACAGGAGAAGCTGCAAGTCCAAAGTCAAACCTCCTAGATTCAAATCCCCAAAGCTGGAAAGACCTGGACTTGAATGCCAGCTTTGCTAGGTATTAGATATGCATCACGGGCAAGTTCCTGGACCTCTCTGCCTTTGTTTTCTTCTCTGTGCAATGGGCACAATAATATCACCTTCTTAATTAAACTGTCCTGAGGTTAAACATGCACACTGTTGGCATGATGCCTACTGCTGGATGCATGCAGATTCAACCCTGGGCCCAGCTCAGCTGGCTCAGAGGAGCTCATGTTTTACAGTAAGACCTGATACGTGCTGGTCCCCCTGGCTATGGGTCCAGACCCTTGGAACTCCTCTTCTGAATCACTGCTGGAGAATGACTGATCTTGTCCTGGTGCTGCGGAAATTCTTTCCACAAAGAGGCCGCTTTTAGGAGCAGCACGCCATTAAGCCCTGGGCCTTACTAAAGCAGCTCGAACAACCTGAACAGTTCCACAGCTAGAATGCTGAAGGGAAGGGCCCAGTGTCTGCTGCCACGAGACTGCAATTCATTTCACATTCTATCAGGACCTGAGTCACTCAGATGAGCTGGGACATGACAGTGTCCACGGTCACTAGTCTGGAGAGAGGGCTGGAGTGTGGACCAGGGACCCAGGGGGGCGCGTGTGGATGTGAAGGGGCCTGATTTCAGCAAGACCCAGGTCTCTTCCTGCTTGGCACGGACAGAAGCACAGACGCCGTTGCTGGTTTAATTAAAGAGGCAGCGGGAGGGAGTGGGGCCACCACGTGACTGCCAAGCCAGGGACCAGTAGCACAAGCTGTAATTACAGGCAGGACCTTCCTCAGAGGCGGGTTTGCTGGGCGTGGGCTCATTTAGGGCCATCAGGGACTGGCACATCTGAGCTGCGCGGTTTTAAAGGGCCGCCCTGAATATGCCCCACAGAAGAGTTAGAGGAGCCCTGGGGAGCATTTAGAGGCTGCAGAGGGGTCCAGAGTCACCTTGCATGCTGGCGGCCTAGGGAACTGAATGTGGGGTTCAGACCTGGCTTGGTGTGCAGCCTAAGAACATTCATTGCCCGTCGGTGTCCCCAGCTCCACAAAGCCCCAGCAGGGAGCCCAGGAGCCCCTGGATCTCCCCTCCTTGAAGTTATGCAAAATGGTTGTGATGTTGTAAGCTGGAGGAGAAGGAGACCCAGAGCGGCATCTCCAAAGGCAAGCAGGTGCACGCTGAAAGGAGGAGTGAATGGACAAACGTCCCCAGAATCTCTAGAGCTCCAGCGTATCTGGAGACACAAATCCTCCTTAATTTAATGGGCATACGTTAGAGACCTACTGTGGCCAGCAGCTGAGGGGTTTGAAATGAACAGGACACAGACCTTCCCACAGAACAGCGTGGTAAAGTCGAAGAGGTAACTTGTCAATGAATGAAATGGTCGTGAAAATTGTCAAGGGTTGGTGTCCAGCGAAGATGGGGATGAAGCAGAAAGAGGGTGGGTTCCTCGATCGCTTCCTCACTCCCTCCTCAGCCTACCCTCATCACTCAGGCCTTCCTCTCACCCCCCTGAGACAGCCCTTATCAAGGGCCCCTGGGACCTACATCTTGTCAGGTCCAGGGGTCAGATCTCTGCCCTCATCTCACACCACTTCCAATGACGTTCTACCCTTAACCTCAGCTTCCTTTCACAAACACGTCCCTTTCTTGGCTTTCTGTGATATCAAGATTTCTTGGTTTTCTTCCAGATCTATAGCTCTGAACTCGCTCCTGAACTCCCAGCTCACCCACCCAACTGCCGATCCTACATAGATCCGCACTCCGGGCTTGTCTCCCCTCCACCGTGTCTTTAACCCTAACTTAACACACCAGCTTGCCCCCTGGACTTCGCAGTGGACCTCAGTCTGGTCTCTCAGTCCTACAGTCGGTTTTCAATAGAGCTGCCAGAACGCTCTTCAAATTCACTGATCAGGAGTATCGCTTTCTAGCTTAGACTTTCTGATGACGGCCCCCAAGTAGAATCAAGTCACTGTTCAGATGGCCTAACAGATCTGCTTTCCTCTCTTACTGCCCCCTCCCTCACCCACTGGATTTAACAGCATCTGGCCTTCTCGTCCCCCAAACCAGCCCTGCCCCGGGGTCTTTGCACCAGCTCCTCGGTGCACGGTCTTTGCCGTGGCTCCACTCACGGCAGGCTCTTCTCACCACTCAGGACCAGAAGTCCTCTCCCCGACCTCCCTGCAAAGTGCTTTCCCCCATTGCTTCCCTTCTTCTCCTGTTACTGTTACAGCTTTCTTCAGAGCACATTCCGTGATCTGAAACTCCTATTTCCTTTGTTTATACACCACTGCCACTGTCCTTTCCCTGGAACATAAACTTTATGAGCCAGGAGCCTGATCTCTTTGGTGGGGGCTGGGGGTGGGGGGCTACAACGTTCCCCAGAGCCATGAGGTAAGCCCTCAGAGAGTTTGTATTGACCCCTGCTGCCCTGACTACTGGGTGTGGAAGTGACCAGACCAAAGGCTGACTTCACCTTCCAGCAGGCCTCTTCCCAGGCCCCACCATAATTGTAGGGGCCATGATAAAATGTTCCTTTTAATTTTTTTTTTAATCAGAAGAAAAAATAAATAATAATAATGAACATATACTAATGAATCCAGGGACCTCCCTGGCAGTCCGTGGGTTAAGACTTCACCTTCCAATGCAGCGGGTACATGTTCATCCCTGGCTGGGGAGCTTGGATCTCACACAACCCAGGGCCAAAAATCCAAAACATAAGACAGAATCAATATTGCAACAAATTCAATAAAGACTTAAAAAATGGTCTGCATTAGAAAATCTTAAAAAAAAAAAAATAATGAATCCAGCCTGGCTTACATTCATCTTTTACTGGCATGGTCAGAAAATATTTTTACTGTTTTAGGGGAATGAGTCAAACCCGTTGATCCCTGGTTTTCTCTTCACAGATCACAGGGGATACTGAGACTAGGGACATGGGTGAGTGACGATGCTGAGGGTCGGGTGGTTACAGCACCAGCGTGGAGGGGTCTCGGGACAGCTCCCACAGTTGGGTGCTGTCACCTTCGCCTAGAAGACCTTAAAAGACAGGACTAAAACCACCCTATGACCCAGTAATCCTACTACTGGGTATATATTGAGAAAACCATAATTCAGAATGACACACGTAACACAATATTAATAGCAGCACTATTGACAATAGCCAGGGCATGGAAGGAACCTAGACGTCCATAGACAGATGAATGGATAAAAAGATTGTGGCATATATACACAATGGAATATTACTCAGCTGTAAAAAGGAATGACATTGAGTCAACTGAACTGAGGTGGACGAACTTAGAGCCTGCTATACAGAGTGAAGTAAGTCAGAAAGAGAAAAACAAATACAATACAGTAACTCATACATACGGAATCTAAGAAAATGGAACTGATGAACCTATCTGCAGGTCAAGAACAGCGATGCAGACGTAGAGATGCAGGTGTAGACACGTGGACACAGCAAGGAAGAGAGAGGGTGGGGCGAACTGAGAGGGCAGCATGGTGGTGGTTTAGTCACTAAGTCGTGTCCGACTCTTGCGACCCCATGGACTGCGGCCTGCCAGTCTCCCCTGTCCATGGGATTCTCCAGGCAAGACTACTGGATGGGGTTGCCGTTTCCTTCTCCAGAGTAGCATAGAAATATATGCACTACCATATGTAAAATACCTAGCCAGTGGGCACTTGCTGTATAGCAGAGGGAGCTCAGCTCGGTGCTCTGTGATGACCTAGAGGAGGGGGAGGGAGGCTCAGGAGAGAGGGGATATACATATACATATACACACACACACAAATAGCTGATTCATGTTGTGTATGGCAGAAAGCAACACAACATTGTAAAGCAATTATCCTCCAATTAAAAACAAATTTTAAAAGAAGGAAAAAAAAAAAACAAAACAGACATTCTCACTTAACTACAGGGTTGATTGCCCTGTGCCCATTCAAAGACTAAAGAGATGCTAGCTCCAGACTGGTTCAGCTGCCTGCATGGCACGGCTAAAGCAAGGAATCCCAGCCTGTTTTTTTGATTCTGGGTCCTGGCTTTCCAGAGGGCCCCAGGACGTCTAGGGTCTGTGCCCTCGCATCTCTTCACCCCAAAGGGCCGGGGATTCGGCGCAGCAGTCCCCCTCTCTCTCCACAGGAAATCCATGTGCTCCCTGAGACTCTGGCACGCCCCTCTGCTGTAATCTGTCACCAAAGGCTTGGTTTTCCCAGGCTGGGGCTCATGCCAGCTCCTGGGGCTGCCAGGTGCCACTTTCCAACTTTCAGATGGGCTGCCCTCCCCCTCCCCGCTCCCTGCAGGGCCCCCACCCCACCTGCTCCTGGACGAGGCCAACTCCCGGCCAAGCTCAGGGGCAACGCGGCGGGGGCCGATTGCGGTTTTTTTTCTCGCCTTCCTTGGAGATGCTCGTGCTTGGAGGGGAAGGCAGAGCATCGCCTCTTGGAACAAATCTGCTTTTGATCATGCAAATTAATGCCCGGTTAATGTAGGCAGACTGTCAATTTCACCAGTTAGAGAGAAAGAGAGAGAGAGAAAAGAGGGAAAAATCCCCACTACGGTGACTGATGAAGAATTTCAACGGAAAGCTGCTACTTCAGAAAATAAGATCGTTCTCTGTGAACAGAGCCATCCCAGGCATCTCAGGGAGCGCCGATGCACCACGGGTACGTGGTTAACTCTGCTGGTGTCATTAAGGCTCCTCGGGTGGGCCACAGGCGGCCTGGGTTGCTGGGGGCTGAGGGTCTTCACGTGGACTCGCTGGAAGCCCTACCCACTCTCTTTGGGCTGAGGGAATTTATTGGGTCTCTGCTGCTGTGATAGACGGGTGAGTCTGGGGGCTCCTTTGGGGTGGGAGGGACGTCTATCTGCCTCTCTATCCCTGGGAAGCTGGATGGTGTGTGTTTGGGGTTGGGCTCTGGATGGTACTGATGCAAGGGTGGAATGAGAGGCAAGCATGTGTATGTATCTGCCACAAATTGGAAAACTGGCTCAGGTCAGGTGAGGTGGTTCAGTGATCATCCGCTCTTTGTATTCCTGCCTCCTTGGGATAATTCTCTGGACTGGGGACAATAGCTTTGATATTGATTGTCATAGCACAGTTAAAGAATCAAGGGAAAAGCTAATATTTATTGAGCACATGCTACTTATTGCCTGTATTTTTTTCTTTCAACATCTTTATGGGGATATGTACTGATAATCTCCCGATTTTGCAGATAGGGAAACTGAGGCTCAGGCTCTAGTGAGCTCAAATTCTCCTGATCACAATCCGTGGACACCCAAGACACTCTCCCGCTCTGTTGACGGACAGCTCGGGGGACGGGGTACTGGCCAGTTCCGTCATCACTGGGTCACTTCTGTTTTCGGTGCTACTGCGGGTCCAATGACCCCTTCTTCCTCAACTGCACAGAGGTCCTGCAGTAGGTGTCTGTCTCTCCAAACTGTATCAAACTGCCTTTTAATGATTTATTTTTGCTCATTTTCTATTCTGGTCCTTGACTGTGAGCTCCTCGAGGGCAGGAATTTAATTTGTATTTATGCCACAAACACCTAGCACAGTGTTGGGGGCAGAGTAAGTGACCTTGTTAAGTGTCGCATGACTAATTGAACAGGCCTCTGTGCTGGGAAAACATGCTTGCGACTCTGTTCTAGTGGATCTGTCCTGCTTCTCAGCACAGACAGGGTGGGAGAGGCAGGGCCGATATGGATGGAGGGAGAAGGAATTGGTGGGATGAAGGTCCTTGGGGATATGCCACCCAGGGCTTCTCCCTGACTAACGGCAATTGGATTCAAGTGCTACAGAGCCCTTCAGGGGGAAATGGAGAAACCCACAGCCCAGCCCTGAACGCAGGTCACAAGCAGGCTGAGACAAGGCAGCGTAGCCTGGAGGGCAAGCGGGCGCAGGGTTGTTGGAAATAAAAGAGGAAGTTCAACACCACATCCAGAGGGCAGCTGGTAGCGTGATTCCCACTTGGGTGTCCACGCTGGTCCATGGCAGCTCTGTGTCGGGCAGGATTCTTTTTTTTATATATAATTTTTATTTTTACTTTATTTTGCTTTACAATACTGTATTGATTTTGCCATACATTGGCATGAATCTGCCACAGGTGTACATGCATTCCCAATCCTGAGCCCCCTTCCACCTCCCAGCCCATCGGGCAGGATTCTCAGGACTCCTCTGGGCTATGATCTGTCTGTAGGGTGTAGATGATGCTAGTGCCTTTCCACCCCCCAATTTCCTAGAGTTGGATACAGAAAGCACCCCCAGCTACAGCCAGAAGGCCTGCAGTGGAGTCTCGGCTGTGCAGATGACTAGTTAGGTGGCCGGAGAAGGCAATGGCACCCCACTCCAGTACTCTTGCCTGGAAAATCCCATGGACGGAGGAGCCTGGTGGGCTGCAGTCCATGGGGTCGCTGAGTCAGACACGACTGAGCGACTTCACTTTGACTTTTCACTTTCATGCATTGGAGAAGGAAATGGCAACCCACTCCAGTGTTCTTGCCTGGAGAATCCCAGGGATGGCGGAGCCCGGTGGGCTGCCATCTGTGGGGTTGCACAGAGTCAGACACGACTGAAGCGACTTAGCAGCAGCAGCAGCAGCAGTTAGGTGGCCCGTCGTGCGTGCACGTTCAGTTGCTCAGTGGTGTCTGACTCTGTGTGACCCCATGGACTTTAGCTCACCAGGCTCCTCTGTCCATGGGATTCTCCAAGCAAGAACACTGGACTGGGTTGCCATTTTCCCTGCCAAGGGATCTTCCCGACCCAGGGACTGAACCCAGGTCTTCTGCACTGCAGGTGGACTCTTTACCATCTGAGCCACCAGGAAGTCCCTAGGTGACCTTAGGACAATATCAATGCTCTCAAAACATGTTTCTTCCTCAGTACAATGGTGTTAAATGTTGCTTCATGAGTATGGACCTCATAGCGTTATGGCTGAGATAAAAGAAGAGTGCGGGAGGAACTGCAAAGCCCTTTGCATTGAGTGGCCCTGATTCTACCTGAGTTCCTGTCCGTGTGAGCACCCAGCACGCGGTTATTGGTGGACAGCAAGCTCATGAAGGGAAGGCTGGCTTTTCCCAGAAGGCTAGGATAGAAATAGAATGCCTGTGGAGTTGGACAGACTTGGATTTGAATTCTGACTTCTCTCTGAACTGGTTTCTCATTGAAAAATTAGTGATAAAAATCCCTGATCCTTAAGGTTGGTTGGGGATGAATTATTGGTTTTGGTCAACCCAATATTTTCTTGAAGACTCCTAAGTCAGATCCATAATTTTATTCTTTCAAACTAATAAAGATTCATCGAGCACTTACTGTGTATCAGTCACTTTTATAGGCACCAGAAATAGAGCAGAAAGCAAAACAGATACAGTCTCTGAGCTCAGGGCGACTTATATGTGCTCACATTCTAGTGGAGGAAGAAATATGATAGACAAATAGATGACATTCAGGGGTATAAGTGCTGAGGATGGAGAGCAGGATAAGGGAGAGAGAGAATGCTGGGGGTGTGATGCCCTCTCCACCAGGGTGGTCCAGCAAGTTCTTTCTGAAGAAACAGGCTCTGAAGGAGGTGAGGCAGTGAGTTACCTGGAGAACATCCTAGCTGGTCTAGTGGTTAAGAACCCACCTTTGAGGGTTCAATCCCGGGTCAGGACCTTAAGGTCCCACATGCCACAGACTACTAAGCCAATGAGCCCCAACTAGAGAAGCCTGCACCCACAAAAAAGAACCAGCACAGCCAAAGAACATTCTAGAAGAGGGAACGGACAGTGCCGAGATCCTGAGGTGGGAGTGTGCTCGGCAGATCTGAGGACCGCCACAGGGACCAGTTGGGTTGAAGCACAGTCAGCAAGAGGGGAGTGGCAGGTCAAAGACTATATCAGATAGTGGTCGTGATGGACTGGGGCTTTTCCCCTGTGCGAGCTGAGGCCACTGGAGGACTTGGAGGAGTGAAGGGCTCTGACTTATCCTGTGAAGGGATTACCCCAGCCATGGTGGTTCTTATACCTCATAAGAGGCAAAACCAGAAGCTGGACAATGGTTGGGGGCTATTATAAAAATCCTGGAGAAAGATGATGGCATGGGTCAGGGTGAAGGCAGAACCAGGGGAGAGACAGGGCTGGAAATGTTCTGAAGATAGACCCACACAGACGTGCTGATGGAAAGCTGGGAGCAAGAAAGAGAGGTTTGGAGCCTGCGCCTGCAGAAGCAGGAGTTGTTTATTACTATGGTAAAGACAGTGGAGGACAAGCTGGTTGGGGATGGGGGAGGGCATCAGTGGAATTAGCAGTTCTTTTGGCCGTGTTAAGAGTAAAAAGCGATGAGACCTCTAAGTGAGGATGCCAAGTAGACCCTGGGCTAAGCCAGTCTAGGGTTCAAGGGAAAACCCCAGGTGGGAGATAAAGAGTTGGGCTGGAGGTACTGGTCAGTCCAGGGGATGCAAGCATGTACACGTGATGGCTCTGCAGGTGTGCATTTGACTCCAAGCCTGACTGTTACCCCATCCTTCTTCCTCCCAATCTTCCAGTCAAGTCGCTCAGTGGTGTCTGACTCTGTGTGACCCCATGGACTTTAGCTCACCAGGCTCCTCTGTCCATGGGATTCTCCAAGAAAGAACACTGGACTGGGTTGCCATTTTCCCTGCCAAGGGATCTTCCCGACCCAGGGACTGAACCCAGGTCTTCTGCACTGCAGGTGGACTCTTTACCATCTGAGCCACCAGGAAGTCCCTAGGTGACCTTAGGACAATATCAATGCTCTCAAAACATGTTTCTTCCTCAGTACAATGGTGTTAAATGTTGCTTCATGAGTATGGACCTCATAGCGTTATGGCTGAGATAAAAGAAGAGTGCGGGAGGAACTGCAAAGCCCTTTGCATTGAGTGGCCCTGATTCTACCTGAGTTCCTGTCCGTGTGAGCACCCAGCACGCGGTTATTGGTGGACAGCAAGCTCATGAAGGGAAGGCTGGCTTTTCCCAGAAGGCTAGGATAGAAATAGAATGCCTGTGGAGTTGGACAGACTTGGATTTGAATTCTGACTTCTCTCTGAACTGGTTTCTCATTGAAAAATTAGTGATAAAAATCCCTGATCCTTAAGGTTGGTTGGGGATGAATTATTGGTTTTGGTCAACCCAATATTTTCTTGAAGACTCCTAAGTCAGATCCATAATTTTATTCTTTCAAACTAATAAAGATTCATCGAGCACTTACTGTGTATCAGTCACTTTTATAGGCACCAGAAATAGAGCAGAAAGCAAAACAGATACAGTCTCTGAGCTCAGGGCGACTTATATGTGCTCACATTCTAGTGGAGGAAGAAATATGATAGACAAATAGATGACATTCAGGGGTATAAGTGCTGAGGATGGAGAGCAGGATAAGGGAGAGAGAGAATGCTGGGGGTGTGATGCCCTCTCCACCAGGGTGGTCCAGCAAGTTCTTTCTGAAGAAACAGGCTCTGAAGGAGGTGAGGCAGTGAGTTACCTGGAGAACATCCTAGCTGGTCTAGTGGTTAAGAACCCACCTTTGAGGGTTCAATCCCGGGTCAGGACCTTAAGGTCCCACATGCCACAGACTACTAAGCCAATGAGCCCCAACTAGAGAAGCCTGCACCCACAAAAAAGAACCAGCACAGCCAAAGAACATTCTAGAAGAGGGAACGGACAGTGCCGAGATCCTGAGGTGGGAGTGTGCTCGGCAGATCTGAGGACCGCCACAGGGACCAGTTGGGTTGAAGCACAGTCAGCAAGAGGGGAGTGGCAGGTCAAAGACTATATCAGATAGTGGTCGTGATGGACTGGGGCTTTTCCCCTGTGCGAGCTGAGGCCACTGGAGGACTTGGAGGAGTGAAGGGCTCTGACTTATCCTGTGAAGGGATTACCCCAGCCATGGTGGTTCTTATACCTCATAAGAGGCAAAACCAGAAGCTGGACAATGGTTGGGGGCTATTATAAAAATCCTGGAGAAAGATGATGGCATGGGTCAGGGTGAAGGCAGAACCAGGGGAGAGACAGGGCTGGAAATGTTCTGAAGATAGACCCACACAGACGTGCTGATGGAAAGCTGGGAGCAAGAAAGAGAGGTTTGGAGCCTGCGCCTGCAGAAGCAGGAGTTGTTTATTACTATGGTAAAGACAGTGGAGGACAAGCTGGTTGGGGATGGGGGAGGGCATCAGTGGAATTAGCAGTTCTTTTGGCCGTGTTAAGAGTAAAAAGCGATGAGACCTCTAAGTGAGGATGCCAAGTAGACCCTGGGCTAAGCCAGTCTAGGGTTCAAGGGAAAACCCCAGGTGGGAGATAAAGAGTTGGGCTGGAGGTACTGGTCAGTCCAGGGGATGCAAGCATGTACACGTGATGGCTCTGCAGGTGTGCATTTGACTCCAAGCCTGACTGTTACCGCATCCTTCTTCCTCCCAATCTTCCAGTCAGCCCCTGGGTGAGTTCCCAGGGGGACACAGTCTCCCAAGACCCTGCCAATGGCTGCACTAGTGCCTGTTCACAGGAGGACAAACACAGAAGGGAAGTAAGATGGGGACAGTCTAACCAGAACAAAGGCGCTAAGGGAGCACTGGCTGGGATGGGGTTTGGATACAAGCAGAGACCGGAACAGAGCTGGGTGCTACTCCACCCTGACCTGCCGGCCAGTTCCCTGATCTGGAGCCTGGCCCCCTACCCACCTCCTGATGTAGGCAGACAGCTCTCGTCAGCAGACACCATCTTTCTTTGCAAGTGGACCAAGGAAACAGCTCCTTGAAAGCCTCTAAGGGAAACTCAATGAGAGGAATGGAAACACATTGCTGGGGAGGCTTCCCAGTCCTCTGGATCTGGGCTGCCTGCCATGAGGGCTCTGAGAGTCAGGGCAGAGCTGGCAAAATCCCAAGATGCTGCCAGGAGAGGAAAGACCAAGGCCGCCGCAGGCCATCCTCTTACACTGGGCTGTCATCACCCCCAGAATATAAACCTGAGCTGCCCTACGGTCAACCCCAGCACCAGGCCCATCAACTGGGGATCAGCGTGTCCACACTGCTATATTTAAAATGGACAACCAACAGGGACCCGCTGTAGGGCACAGGGAACTCTGCTCCATGTCATGTGGCAGCCAGGATGGGAGGGAGTTTCAGGGAGAATGGATATGTATGTATATGTATGACTGAGTCCCTTCGCTGTCTACCTGAAACTCTCACAACAGTGTTAATCTGTTATTCTCCAATATAAAATAAAAAGCTTACAAATTAATAAATAAAAGCTCCCCTCCCCCAGTTCCAGTGGATGGATGGCTTTTCCACCAGGAGTTGGGGGTATCTAGGAATTTGCTGCTGGGGCCTGTTTCCCCCCACCTGTCTAGGATGCTCCCGAGGCTCCCAGGAATGCAGTTCTTCCCCTCTCTCTAAGGTTGGAGATGGGCTAGGATGCATTGTCAGTGCATGGTCCAAAGACTTAGAGCTTTGAGGATAGAATATCTTCTGCACAAAGCTTCCCGTGTCCTCCCCTGCCGGGTCACATGAAATGAAGAATTGTACAGAAGGGAATCCAGGGCCGATGTGCACGTCTTTTCAACCTGCCCGTGCTGTAGGGCATTGTCTCCCACGTGGAGTATGTAGAGCGTGCAGCAAGAAAGGACATTCATTTATTTCTCATGCTGTAAAACGTTCTGTTTTTGTGAATCTTTTATAACAATTAGTATAGGACTATGCATGTATATTATTTATACTCGAATGACTAAGCTTACTATTTAACTGATGACAGACTTGATCAAAAGTAATCTGAAGAGCCGCTGCTTTAAAGAAAAGCCCAGGGCTAGTGGTGGAAAGTGGCCTTGTTTCAGCATTTCCTCAGTGAATCCGTCAGTCTGGTTCATAACCAAGTTGCAGACCCTCGAAAGAAAGGGCTGAGACATAGATGGTTGCTTGGCAGAAAAGTGTAGAGATGGATCAGAGGCAAAATTCCTTCTCCACGGCTGTGAGTCAACCGATGGAAGCTGACAGTGACTAAGCTTTGCTGTATGCCACCTCCCAATACACATACACACACACACACATACACACAGCTCTCTGTTTACATACATATACATAGTATTGTTGTTCAGTCACTTAGTCGTGTCCGACTGCAACCCCATGGACTGTAGCACGCTAGGCTCCATGGGGTTCTCCAGACAAGAATCCTAGAGTAGGTAGCCATTTCCTTCTCCAGGGGATCTTCTTGGACCAGGGATCAAACCCATATCGCCTGCATTGGCAGGTGGATTCTTTACCACTGAGCCACCAGAGAAGCCCACACATACCTGTACAGGCACACATATATGCATATATGTTCTAGATAATGTGTACATATATATGTTAGTAATGTTCATAATACTAAATTCATAGTATTATGAATATTCTTTTTCACACCGATGCACCTCCTGAGATAGTCTATGTTAATTGTTTGCTGTGTATTCTTTCATATAGAAATATATACCATTATACACACTTACATATTTATAGATATACCCTGTTTTTTTAAATATATGAATACTACCTTAATTTCACACTCCTCTGGGTTCTGACTTTTGTTTTCCATTCAACAACATACCACAGGCATCCTCAAGACAGGAGAGATGGACCTGGTTAATTCTTTTTACCATCTACATTATATATATCCAATAGTTTGTGTGTATCTTCATTCAGTTAACCATTTCCCTGTTCATGGATATTTGAGTTGCTTCCAATGTTTTACTATAACAATTAATGCTGTGGTTAATACCTTTATATATTAATATATCTCATCTCAAAATGGTAGTTTGCATTTTTTTTTTCTTTTGCTCTAAGATAGATTCCCCATCAGGAGGTAGATTACCCAAGGGAATAGAATAATCCAAAGGAAGAGAGATCCCATTCGGTTAACGATCCTTATTTGCTGTTATTAATTCCAATGATATTGCCTTATAGTCAATAGAGTCAAACTGAGCCAACATTGAGTGTCTGTCCTCTGTGTGTGTCATGAGCTGGGACCACCATCCCAGGTTGACAACCTAGAGGGCCATCAGGAGCAGCTGGACAGGGAGAGGGGGTGGGCCAGGGGCCAGTGTGCCTGACCCCTTCCCAAGGGTGGCCACATCCTAGTGAGGAGTGATGGCTTCTCTGGTCTGAGCAGGAAGCATATGCTCAGGCAGATAAATGACCCCACGAGTCCCTCACACTTTGCTGTGTTTCCAACAAGCCAATACAAGGCTCGCATTTGGGCTTCCCTGCCAGACTCCCTTCATCCACCCACCTCTCCTTCTCCTAGGCTCCGTGGGATAAGCATCCTTCGTGGGTACAAGGGGTACGCACAGCCTGGAACCCTGAAGCTACAGAGCTCTTGAGTCAGCCTTGCTGACGGTTTCCCACTGTGATTCATACATTCACAGATGTAGTTTCTGGATGTGTCTGTGTCTGTGATGCTCACAACACAGCAGGTGTCTTATTTCTGAACCCCACCCCCACTACCATCTCCTAAATTCCTTACAGAGCTTTTGTACATGTAGTTTTTCATTGACTGTCTTGAAAATAACAAGCAAGCAAGTCCATGACTCTTGACCAAGGTTGTGCGTAGGTCCAGAGTCACTGGGCCACACTCCGAGGCCCCTCCTGCCTACCTTCACAGCTTTGGCTCTGTTGATGAGTCCGTCGTCCTGAGAGCTTCCGATGAGCAGGTCCACCTTGACCCGTGGGGCCCTCTGCAGCGCGCGGGCTGGGGCCTCTCGGAGGTACTGGCCGTCGACCACCGGACCCCAGTAGTGGAAAGGACCACTCACAGCCAGCAGCTGCATCAGGTGCAAAGGGGTGTCATGGTTTATATAGACTTCATCCTCAAAAACTGATACTGAAACAGCCAGTTGTATTGCTTCACCGGGGGCTTCCCAGGTGGCTCAGTGGTAAAGAATCCCACCTGCCAATGCAGGAGATGCAGGAGATGAGGGTTCAATGCCTGGGTAGAGAAGATCCCCTGGAGAAGGAAGTAGCAACCCACTCCAGTATTCTTGCCTGAAAAATCCCATGGACAGAGGAGCCTGGCGGGCTATAGTCCAGAGGGTCACAAGAGTCAGACACGACTGAGCCACTGGGCACAACACAGTTGCTTCGCTTAATCAAGTCTTAACCGTAATGAGCACCAATGCTGGCTATTCACCCAAAAGCTTGCCTGGGAAATAAGGGTAACGTGGCCAGAACAGCAAGCAGGCAGGACACCAGGCCACAGGGCCGGGGTCAGGATGGCGAGTCTTACTCGGAGCAGTGACTAGTCCCTAGGGGAGCATCCCAGAACCTCCCACCGAGGTGACAACAGATCCACTGGGAGGAAGGGTAAGCCTGAACCTGCAAGAGATATTGATCGTGGTGGTGGCCAAAGGCAGGACTAGTCACGATCTAATTAGCCCATATTTGGAGGAGCTGAGGATAAGACCTGCTCCAGGTCCATGAGTCCAGGCCCGCTGCAGAAGGGATTCAAGCTTCAGCTCAGATGACAAGTTATTCTTTCTGGAGTCCTCTTTGTCAATATCAGGGCCAGGCAGGGAGCCTGGGGGCTGTGAGGACCATCTTTATAAGCTGGAGGAGAAGCACACAGCTGCCATGTCTAAGGGGCGTGGTGGCCTTGCCGCACTGCAGCCCTGCCCACAGTCCTCAGTACACCCTGACCGGGTGACACCACGATCCCAGCAGGACCCTTTACAGATGTCACTTCATCTCCTTCTCCTACTCTCTAAGAGTCCCATTATTAACCCCATGCTGCATGCATGCTCGTGTCTGAGTCTTTGGGACCCCATGGACTGTAGCCCACCAGGCTCTTCTATGAAATTCCCCAGGCAAGAATACTGAAGTGGGTTCCCATTTCCTTCTCCAGGGGAATCTTCCCAACCCAGGGATCAAACCCGGGTCTCCTGGGTCTCCTGCATTGGCAGGTGGATTCTTTACTACTGAGTCATCTGGGAAACCCTATTATCCCCATAGTACAGGCAAAATCTGATGCACAGAGACCAGTCGATCCTCCGGACCCGAGTTTGGTCCATGACGTACTGCAGCCCAGGTATAGCTCGGGGAGGGGGTGGGGCGGTCAGGGAATATGCTTTCGGCCCCAGCTGGTCACCAGCCTACTGCGTGGCCTTGGGTGGGTCCTATCTCCTTTCTGGCCTGGTTTCCATTTGTAAAAGATCCCTCCCTCCCCAACTCTCACACAAGTGCCTACCTTGGTCTGGGCATCATTGAGGATGCTGGCCGGCTCCTGGCGGAGGCAGGACACCATTTCTTGGACAGATGAGCTGGGGCAGCCAACCTCCTTTGCCAAAGCAGCTGTCTGTTGCTGAGCCCTCTCTGGCCTGATGACCGCAGCAGGGGAAAGTGCAGAGCCACCCTGGAAGAGAGAGCAGACTCAGAGCCCAAAGTCTAGATCATCTCCCACATCCTGCTCAGCCCAGAGACCCCAGGGCTGCTCCAGGGCTCCCACACCTTCTTCTAGGTGTGGGAGTCCCAGAACCCTTCCCTCGAGTGCCCACAGGCGTCTGGGAGATCAGGGCTGATCAATATCACATCAACATGCTGTGTGCTCTTGAATGAGTCTCTCTGGGCCTCAGGTTTCTCACCTGTGAAGTGAGGACAGTAGACAGAGTGTGTGTGTGTGTGTGTGTGTGTGTGTGTGTGGTAGTCCAGTTCTTTGTGATCCCATGGACTGTAGCCCACCAGCTCCTCTGTTAATGAAATTCTCCAGGCAAGAACACTGGAGTGGGTTGCCTTGCCCTTCTCCAGGGGATCTTCCCAACCCAGGGATGGAAGCCAGGTCTCCTGCATTGCAGGTGGATTCTTTACCATCTGAGACACCAGACAAGCCAGAACTAAGGTTGCATATTGAGACAAAGAGTTGATGGTGGTTGAGCAGGGACAAAAATCAGAACTGTCCTCTGAGAAGAGGACTCCGCAAAAGGTGGGTACATCCCACCAACGCCTCCTGAGGATTTCTTAAATAGCAAGCTTTCCTGGCTCAGTTAAGATAGAGTCAGACTTTAAAATAGATGCCCACCTAGAAGGTGATGGAAACACAGTCATCGTGCAAGTAAATTGTATTGGCAGTCATTGTTTAAGTCTCCATAAAATCTTTAGGTCTCTGGAAGCATTTTCTAAGGAGGCAGGTGGTGGTTGCTGGGTCCTGGGCAGTGGGTCTCTGAGCCTGGACAGTTGGTGGGATTGGATCTTCCGCCTGGGGTAGAGAGCTTAGCTGAGCAGGGTAGGATCCTGAGGCCTGTCCTCTGTGGGTCAACCCCTCCCTCCAGCTCAGACATAGGCTGGGGCCCACCACGGAATCCGAGACAGCCAGGGCGGGACCGCTGGCATCACTACCATTACTCACAGTGCTGTGTCTATCAACAGTAACAGAAGGGCCACTGACTGGGGACTTCAATTAACTTGAGTTAATCTTGTTTTATCTCATTGGGTCCTCACAATAGCTGTGTACCTTAGCAGCTGTTACTGTCTCTATTTGCTAAACATGGAAATAAAGAAACAGGGAAATGAGCAACTTAGCCAAGCACAAAAATCTTATCAGAGGCGGAAACAGCCTATGGCTTCAGACAGTCAGGCTTCAGAGCATGCTGTGCTCAGGACCCCAGGAAGAAAGTAGAAGGGTCTAGATCGATTCCTGGGTTGGGAAGATCCTCTGGAAAAGGGAATGGCTACCCACTCCAGTATTCTTGCCTGGAGAATTCTATGGACAGAGGAGCCTGGTGGGCTACAGTCCATGGGGTCACAGAGAGTTGGACATGACTGAGCATGGACCCACACAATTTACTTAAACCTCACAATCATCCCACGAGGCAAGGGGAATTATCACCCGATTTTGTAGATGGGGGTGTTTAAGGCACAGAGGGGCTCTGTGGGTCTCCAGTCAAAGATCTGCTCTGAGCTTCAGCATCTGTTAACTAGGGCAAGTCCTAACTCCGGGCTTAAGCAGTAATACAAGGAAAACACCAACCAACCCAGGGCCTGGAGGTCAGCAATGGTGGCAGTGAATAGATTCACGATGGTTGAACCCTCACCATCAAGAGGAATCGAGTCCCTGGGCCCTTGGGTTTGTTTCCAATGATGAAGACCACGGCATGCGCTCAGCCTTAAGGGAAAACACACACACACTAACACACACTCAAGATATTCAAGATCAAAGCCCCATGTTCTAAATTACTCACTGAGCTGACAGAGTGCAGGAGGCCGAGGTGGGCTGGCTTGACCCACAGGTGGGCTGTGGGGAGACGTGGGCTTCAGGAGGGGGCCCTCTAATTTTTCTACATTTTCTACAGATATAAAAAGCCAGAGTTCCTGATACGGTGAGGAAGTGGTTAACAGCGTGGGTTACACTAATATTGCAAGATGCCTCAGAGAACGTTTTTCTCTGCAAGGACTTTGTCTTAATCGATCTTTCTGAAGGAAACCACGTTCTTCATGGAAAATCGGTGGTTAAACAAGCCAACGGCCGGCCCAGCCCTCACTTTGAAGCACTTGGTTGAAGACAAAGAACTGGGGATGGGAGGAGGGGGTGGTACACAGAGTTGTGCAGAGAGAGGGGGCTTCAGGGGCAGAAGAACCAGGTTCAAACCCCAACCCTGCTGCTTACCAGTGAAGTGACCTTGGGCCAGTGAGTGGCCCCTGGGGCCTTGCTTTCCTCATCTGTAAATGCGGACAATGAAGTGACCTCACAGGTCACTATGAGGATGCCCAGAGGAGGCGGCAGCGTTCTCCCCATGGAAGGCAGAGAGGCCTCCGCTGCTGTGGGCACCACGGGGCTCCAAGGACCCGGGACCAGCAGTGGGGTCTCTCCAGCCCACCCTGTCACAGCAGCCAGCCATCCGCAGCTCTGGGCCCGGACTTTATCTAAATCTGACCTAGCTATCAAGTGGCAATGAGTTTCCGCTTGTTTTTTTTTTTTTTTTTTTTAACTTTAAAAATAGCACAGGGCAAAAACCACAAGTGCTGACCACTGCTTCTTCGTTCTGGAGCCTCCAAACATGGGAAGGTATCTTGACCTCAGTCAGCCACAACGGTCGCTTCAGAGTCAGGACCTGCCCTCGGGCGAGCGCGGGCACAGACCACACGGTCAGACGGAGAGGCAGCTCACGGTAGAATCACACGCACACACTTACCGAAACACACCCTCACACAGAGAGACACAGATAAAGACACACGCAGACACACTCAGAAACACACAGGCACTCAGCCACACACACAGACAGCCTCTTGACTGGGACACTGCAGTGAACCCCTCACAGGCCTTCCCTGGAAAGCAACAAGGAGGGGTAGTTTCTGTGATAAACGTGCCATCCAGGGAGGGCCTGGGGGCCCTTCCTTTCTTTGGGGCATGAGGAGGGGGGCTCTGGGTGGCAGGTGAGCCCTCCAGGAGGTGCAGGCTCCTCTCACCGCCTCCCTCACTGTGCATTTCTCACCCGTGAGGTTGGGGGCGGGGGCGGGGGGTGGTGGTGATGATCACTCGTGAAGAGAGAGGGGATGGGTGGGAAGCTGGGTGCCCGCTGGGGCCACAGTGTGGAATCAAGGAGTTAATTCACGCTGAGCCCTTGTGAAGGCGCCCTGGAGGGAGACATAAAAAGGATGATGGCAATTCTCATTTAATCAGCACTCACTATGTGTCACACGCTCCAGGACAAAGGTTGATTTACCCACAAAGAGCAACCCTGCAAGGTCGGGCGGGCGGCGGGTTGGCGGGGACTGGGTTATCTGAGCCTTACAGGTGATGAAGCTCAGGGCGGAGATCAAGCCCCTTGCCCTGTGGCTGGAGAGGGACAGCTCCGGGATTCCAGCCTAGACGGCTGGCTCCTCAGCAACCTGCTCTAACCTTGTGCATCCTCAGTCTTATGCCTCTGGTCGCTGGTCCCTTTCCACCCCTGTGTGGATGTGAGGTCAAAGCAAAGTGGAAAGGCATGGCTCTGGGGTGTGGGCCCACCAGGGTTTTGACCTTAGCTCTGCCTGTGGCCATCTTGCCAATTCCCTTTGTCATGCTGGGCTTCCAGCTCCTGATCTGAAAAATGGGGCTCTCTTCGTGAACATTCAAAGAGCTGGTATATGGATTAAATAAAATAATGGAAGCCAACTACCTAACATGGAATTATCACTCAGTAAAGCTAGTTGTAATGATCACGGTGGACATTGTTATCCACGTGTGTAACTCCTACAATTTGACTTATTCTCAAGTCACTTAAGCCTGCAGTTACACATCAAGTGACAGGTAGCAAGTCCCCTGTGATCTCTGTCCTGCAATTCTGCTCAAGCTCACTTCCTACTTGTTGAAAATATGGACTGTATCCAGCAGGATACACATATTAGTGGCCTCAACATGAAGGTCTCTATCATAAGGGTTAAGAGAACAAGCAGAAATTCGTGTGCTTTCAAAGCTCAGAGCGGGGAGAGATTTCTGGGCATGAGAGTAGTCCAGAGGAAGCTACCCAGATGTAGGACTTGAGCAGGCTTTGATGGGAGGAAGTGATTAGAGAAAAGGAAAGAGGGCAGGTGGCCACTCTTGGGGAGTGGGCAGGGATGGCAGGTGAATCCAGGGGTCTGATCACCCCAAGCAGCCAAGGGGAATGGGAGTTGATTTCAGGAATCCCAGAATCCCCAGATTAGGACTTCAGTCAGTTCAGTCACTCAGTCACATCTGCCTCTTTGTGATCCCATGGACTGCAGCACACCAGGCTTCCCTGTCCATCACCAACTCCTGGAGCTTGCTCAAACTCATGTCCATAGAGTCAGTGATGCCATCCAACCATCTCATCCCCTGTTGTCCCCTTCTCCTCCTGCCTTCAATCTTTCCCAGCATCAGGGTCTTTTCCAATGAGTCAGTTCTTCCCATCAGGTAACCAAAGTACTGGAGCTTCAGCTTCAGCATCAGTCCTTCCAATGAATATTCAGGACTGATTTCCTTTAGGATGGACTGGTTAGATCTTCATGCAGTCCAAGGGACTCTCAAGAGTCTTCTCCAACACCGCAGTTCAAAAGTTTGACTCAGCCTTCTTTATGGTCCAACTCTCACATCCATACATGACTACTTGACAAACCATAGCTTTGGCTAGACAGACTTTTGTCGGCAAAGTAATGTCTCTGCTTTTTAATATACTGTCTAGGTTGGTCATAGCTTTAAGATTAGGACTTAGAACTCAGAAAAATTAGGTACTAAATGAGTTAGCCAGCAACTGTGTAAGTGAATGGATGGATGAATCAATGGATGGATTAGTTAATTCTCCTGAGTAAGAGAGGCATGTGCTCAGAGAGGTAGTGAGGAACAAATGTGAGAGAGCTTTAAATTCAGCCTAAGCAAGATAAGTGATTAGAAAGCAGTAAACCCTGGGACACAGGCAGGTATCCCACAGGCAACAAGGAGTTAGTAAAAGCTTCCGAACGGGGTGTGACAGAAGGTATTTTAGGAATATTCTTGGGTCATTTATTTTTGCATCTCAGTGCTGAAAATGGTGCATAGCACTCAGTAGCCCCTCAGCAAATGAGCATCAAAGCCTCTGGAAGATGAAAAATTCTGATGGCAGAGGTTGGGACGGGTATTCCCTTACCACCAGAACCTAGCACAAAGCTTGGTGCACAGCAGGCCTTCGCTAAAGATTGGTGGGCAGAATGGAACTCAAGTGAATGGCTGGATAGTTGACTGGCCTCTGCGTGGGATAAACAGGAGAGGTCCTGTCTGAAGCAGGGATTCCAACAGAGGTTTGTGTGGGTGGAGAAGAGAGGGGTGAGGCATGAACCAGAACATCACTGCCACTGTTCTGCATCGGACCCTCTCCTGGAAACGGACCCAAACCTGAAAACTTGCCACCAGAACATCATAGACTGGCTGGGTTTATTGTTACTGTTTGGGCTCTAAGTCATGTCCAGTTCTTCTGTGATGCCATAGACTATAGCCCACCAGGCTCTCTGTTCATGGGATTTCCCAGGCAAGAATACTGGAATGGGTTGCCATTTTCTTCCCAATCCAGGGATCAAACTCGCATCTCCTGCATTGCAGGCAGATTCTTTTTACCATTGAGCCACCTGTGAAGCCCCCTAGCTGGACTGGGGGACATCACTGAGGCAGACAGCTCAGAGATAACTCTGCAAGCTAAAGCAAGAGATGGACTTAAAAAAAAAAAAAATCTTCTGTATGTGCCAGTTAATATTAATATTGCTTTTAATCTTTTATACACTGAAATCATCTTCTTTTCTTGATCCCTAAAAGCATGAGTTTCACTCTGATTTGTAACACTTTGATTTTGGCAAAATTTCAGTCAAAGGGATGATAATTAACACAACTTTCATCCGGAGACCCTAGTCTTCAGGGCATCGGCGCACACTGCCCGCTTCCTCTGCTTCTTCGGAATCAGCAATTCTTGGTTTTAGTTGGTGGGAGCCCAGGGAATTTGGATGAAGGAAAAAGGGGGTATCTTAACCCTTGTTGGAGAACTAAATGGCAACCCACTCCAGAACTCTTTCCTAGAGAATTTCATGGACAGAGGAGCCTGGCAGAATACAACCGAGGGGGTCGCAAACAGTCAGACACGATTTGGCGACTCACGTACATAGCTCTTGTTAGTGTCCTTTGAATATCAGACAAAATGATGCCCATGAACATCTTAACACCAACTGCAGGGATGAATTATAGCCTAGGAGAGCTCGTGAAAGACAAAGCTGTGAGTGCTGCTTCTTTTGTGGAGAAATGTGTGTGCACAAAATACGTCACCTCTCCAAGCCTCAGTGACCTCCACTATAAAGCACTGGCCTCACAGTCTTGCTACCAGAGGTATCAAGTATGCTGCGTGGGGAACTCAGCATGGGGCCGGTGCAGGAAAAAAAAAAAAAATCTTCTGTATGTGCCAGTTAATATTAATATTGCTTTTAATCTTTTATACACTGAAATCATCTTCTTTTCTTGATCCCTAAAAGCATGAGTTTCACTCTGATTTGTAACACTTTGATTTTGGCAAAATTTCAGTCAAAGGGATGATAATTAACACAACTTTCATCCGGAGACCCTAGTCTTCAGGGCATCGGAGCACACTGCCCGCTTCCTCTGCTTCTTCGGAATCAGCAATTCTTGGTTTTAGTTGGTGGGAGCCCAGGGAATTTGGATGAAGGAAAAAGGGGGTATCTTAACCCTTGTTGGAGAACTAAATGGCAACCCACTCCAGAACTCTTTCCTAGAGAATTTCATGGACAGAGGAGCCTGGCAGAATACAACCGAGGGGGTCGCAAACAGTCAGACACGATTTGGCGACTCACGTACATAGCCCTTGTTAGTGTCCTTTGAATATCAGACAAAATGATGCCCATGAACATCTTAACACCAACTGCAGGGATGAATTATAGCCTAGGAGAGCTCGTGAAAGACAAAGCTGTGAGTGCTGCTTCTTTTGTGGAGAAATGTGTGTGCACAAAATACGTCACCTCTCCAAGCCTCAGTGACCTCCACTATAAAGCACTGGCCTCACAGTCTTGCTACCAGAGGTATCAAGTATGCTGCGTGGGGAACTCAGCATGGGGCCGGTGCAGGGCAAGGGAACGGCCCACTGGCTCTCTCTCCTGTCTTCCCAGTAGGACATGCCAGCCTTTCACTGACTAATTCTGAATTGCCGTGCCCTTTAAAACTTTGAAAACAACTTCCAGTGTGGAAAAACTGGGGGAGCAATTTGTGAATCAGGGCCGATGGCAAGAATCAGAACCTGCAGGAAAAGCAAGCAGCCCAGTTCCTCTGAGGAGCAAGGAACTGAGAGGAGGCCTGGCTTCCCGGCCAGTCTGCTTCCTCCCTGCCACAGGACCCCTGCTGGGTGCTCCTCACCCTCTCTTCCCCTTCCATCTCTCCACCTTTAAAGTATACAACTTTTAAGGGGAGGTGGAAGAAAAGGGACATTTTATAAAGTAACTTCTAAGAGCCAGGTCATTCTTGCATATTTTCTCATGTGATCCTAGCAACAGCCCTGTATGGATTACCATCCCCACTTTACAGATGGAGAGATTGAGGCCCAGGTAGGCAAGTACTTTGTTCAAGGTCTTGGGACTGAAAGCAGCAGAGCCAGGGTTATAAAGCTTGCACTGTCTCCGCTATACCGTCCTACCTACAGGCAGAGACAAGAGCTCAGCCCATCACACTCCTGGCTTTCCACTATACTCGGGAGTGGTCGATGGGTGGTGATTTGTAAACAAGACGTTTGCAAGGTGGTCATGACAGAGAGAGGAAAGGCAGGGAGAGCCTGGCTTCATCCGCAGCAGGAGTGGCGAATGGGAAACAGTCTCACAGGCCGGCTTGTAAAGGCCCCTCCCTTGTTGTGACCTCATTATGCCTGCAGCATGGAAAAGAAGCAGATGTCCTGTGAAGTCCACGGGCATCCTGACTCCCTCATCTCCCCATCATCTATCACTGCACCAGGTTCTTTGGATAGTCCAACTTTATCAGTTCCCAGAGTCTCCTATTAATTCAAGATGAGGGACTGATGAGTGATTTTTTTTTGGACTTTTTATAGTTTTTAAAATATTCTAACTTTTCTCTAAAGAATTTTATAACATTTAATTAGAACAAATTTTAATTACATTTAAAAGAGTAATTCCTTACGAAAATATAACCTGACTCTTGTTGAGAGGAAAGCAGGCATAACCACTGATCTGTGGACTAGTGGCAAGGTCAAAACCACGTAAGAACACTTGGCAGGGGGAAGAAGAGATGGGGCAGAAGGAAGACCACTGTGGGCAGAGGGAGGTGGTCCTAACCAATGGGCGTGGTCCCCAGAACGACCCTCAGCATCATCACATCCCAGGTTTGCCAAAATGGCAATCCTCTTCACACCCAGAAAAAGGCCAGCGTGACTGACTCTTGTTGAGAGGAAAGCAGGCATAACCACTGATCTGTGGACTAGTGGCAAGGTCAAAACCACGTAAGAACACTTGGCAGGGGGAAGAAGAGATGGGGCAGAAGGAAGACCACTGTGGGCAGAGGGAGGTGGTCCTAACCAATGGGCGTGGTCCCCAGAACGACCCTCAGCATCATCACATCCCAGGTTTGCCAAAATGGCAATCCTCTTCACACCCAGAAAAAGGCCAGCGTGCATCGTTCTGAGGCCATCAGTGTCACCCCGGTTTCGTGGTTTAGTCGCTCAGTCGCGTCTGACTCCTTGAGACCCCCTGCAGTGCTCCTCTGTCCGTGGGACTTTCTAGGCAGGAATACTTAATACCATTTACTCCTCCAGAGGATCTTTCCAACCCAGGGATTGAACCCACGTCTCCTGCACTGCAGGTGGATTTTTTGACCACTGAACCAGTAGGGAAACCCAACTTGTCACCTCTGTTTAGTTAAAGGTAAAAGAGCGACTTTTGCAATTTTAAAGCAAAAATAGCAACAGAAATCTATGGTAGAAAATAAAGATGAGCAAAACAATGGAGACTTAAAGTAAATACAATTTTGCTTTGCTAACAATAATTGCTAGCCTCTCAGCATGTCTCTTCTGTGTGTGTATGTGTATGTGGGGGGTCTATTTGTATACTTATATGTAGGGAATAAATTAGATCATACTGATTTTGAACTTGTCTTTTCCACCTCTCCATCCATTGTGCATATCCTTCTGTGATGGTACCTAGCCATTTATGAGACTTTCTAAAGTCCACAGCGCATTGGGTATTTAGGCTGTTAGGGAGAGAGTCATGGACAGGTTAGGAGCGCCTGCAGCTTATACTTGAACACAAAGCACAGCTCTGATTGGTACTTTTTGATCTGGACTCTTCCTTCATCTGCAAGAAGGAGTATAATGATGCTGATAGCCTCTCTAGAAGACCTCAGACAGGATAACTGACTTGCCCCAAATCATCTACTGTTACCAAGTTGGATTCAGGATGCTTTTCTTCAAAGCCGTCAGGTCACCTGGCCCTGCTATGCTGAAGGGAGCAGGGGACCAGGCTTCTGTCTGCTCTCAACCTCCCTTCTCCTGACATCTCTGGCAAACACTCCTTCCCACGTGGCTTCCTTACAGATCGCTTCTGTGCCTGCGGATGTGCTGTGTGGAGGCCTTGCCCAGGCATCCGCTGGGGGCAGCCTTCCTGTGGCGGGGGGCCTCCCAGGCACTTGGTCAGCCTTGGCTTTGCCCCTTTAGAACCACACTCACTCTCCTGTCATACTTGCCCTCCATGCTCTTGGAAACTTGACAAACGCCTTTTATTTGTCACGACCATTACATCCAACGGCCTCTGTCACCTTCTGCCTGTCAGAAACCATTTAAACGCTTGGCAGTCGAAACGTACTGCTGTCCCAGGCAAAGCTTTGACCCTTTATAAGGGAAACCCTGACTAATGGCCGAGGCAACGGCCACCTTCTGATTTCAAAGGGAATGGAAAAGGCGGGCTCCTGAAGCTCCCCCTCTGTTCTCAACGAGCAATTCATGCACACACGCAGTAGGGAAGTGTCGCCTTTGAAAAATAATTTCCAAATTACAACTGGTAAAGGTGCCTAGGTGTCTGGATGTTTCTGTCCAGCCATTGCTCCTGTGGCTC
Organism: Cephalophus harveyi; assembly: GCA_006410635.1. Classification (NCBI taxonomy): domain Eukaryota; kingdom Metazoa; phylum Chordata; class Mammalia; order Artiodactyla; family Bovidae; genus Cephalophus; species Cephalophus harveyi. The sequence continues at coordinate 255,405 of SJYT01016890.1, forward strand.
GGTTTCAGGGACCGGCTGATTTAGAATGAATGCCTAGGACAGCTGGGACTGTATGGAGGAGAGGGCGAATCTTAGACTCGGGAGGTCAGTCTCGGCTTTCCCACATTGTTATGCTTTGGCTTTGAACAGATCAGTCACTTCTTCGAGCCTCAGCTCCCTCAGCCTTACAGCCTTGCTGCCAGAGATATAGGAAGTATGGAGTGTGAGAACTCAGCAGGGGGCCACGTGCAGAGCGAACTCAGCACAGGGCCGCGTGCAGAGCGAACAGCCCACTGGCTCCCACTCCTTCAATCCCTGTTAGTTCTCTGGGCCCTCCCAGCGGGAGACACCAGCCCTTTGCTGACTAATTCTACGTTGTCATGCTTTTAAAAAATTTGTAAAGCAAAGCCAGTGTAGAGAAGTGGTAAAAACACAGACTAAGCAAAAAGAAAGACTTGCATTCGAGCCTCAGCTGTTAGTGCCCTTGTCCTGTTGGGTAAATCAGTTAACTGCATCCTGTCCATTTTGTAAAGTTGGAATTTTATTTCACTTTTTAATTTTCTCCCCATGTGCTGCACAGTGGGTTCCTGTTGGTTATCCATTCTAAATATAGCAGTGTGTCCATCCTAAAGAAAGAAAGAAAGTGAAGTCGCTCAGTCGTGTCCAACTCTTTGAGACCCCATGGACTGTAGCCTACCAGGTTCCTCCGTCCACGGGATTTTCCAGGCAAGAATACTGGAGTGGGTTGCTATTTCCTTCTCCATGGGATCTTCCCAACCCAAGGATCGAACCTGGGTCTCCCGCATTGCAGACTGACGCTTTACCATCTGAGCCACCAGGGAAGCCACCCATGTCCATCCTAAACGGCCTAACTATTCCTTCCTCTCAGCCTTTCCCCTGGCGACCATAAGTTCGCTAACCCTGTGAGTCTCTTTCCGTTTTGTAAGTTCATTTGCATCACTTCTTTTTAGATTCCACATATAAAGGATGTCATACGGCATTTCTCTTTCTCTGACTTACTTCACTCAGTACGACAGTCTTTGGGCCCATCCATGTTGCTACAGACGGCGTTATCTCATTCTCTTTAATGGCTGAGCAATAGCCCGTTGTGTCTTCTTGATGCCCTCCTCTGTCGATGGGCATTGAGGCTGTCCCCATGTCTTGGTTACTGTAGACAGTGCCGTAGTGAACACTGGGGTGCAGCTACCCGTTCACATCATGTTCTTCTCTGAATAGACGCCCAGGAGTGGGGCTGCAGGGTCATATGGTAGCTCTATTTTTAGCTCTATGTTTGAGGAACTCCCTTACTGTTCTCCACAGCAGCTGTACCAGTTAAAGTAGTTGGGGATTTTATTCATCCCTCTGCTTGGTTGTATGGATCAGTATACAGAGATAACTGGAACTGGTGGCAGATCTGGGGGTGGGGGGTTAGCCAGCTCTTGCCCAGGGCTATATTCCCACGTCTAATATCAAGGTGGAAAGACAAAGAGTGAGGGGCACGGAGGGAATTTCTGGCCCAGAGGAAGTTGGCCTGGAACTGAAGCCTGGCTGCTCTGCCCCTCAGGAGAGACTGGGCAGCTTGTTTTCTCTATAAGTGTGGCTCTGCAGTCAGCCATGGCTGCCTGTTTGAACTATGCCTCCAAATATAAGCATCTAGAAAATAGTAGGGAGCCTCCCAAGTGGCTCAGCAGTAAGGAACCCAGCTGTCAAAGCAGGAGATGTGGGTTCGATCCCCGAGTCAGGAAGATCCCCTGGAGAAGGAAATAGCAACCCACTTTGGTATTCTTGCCTGGGAAATCCCACGCATAGAGGAGCCTGGCGGGCCACAGTCCATGGGGTTGCAAAAGAGCTGGACACAACTTAGCTACTAAACAAGAAGAAGAAGACGGTAAGGCCTAGCCCAGTCATCTAGGAGTGAGAAAGCCTTGCCTGGTAACTGGTTTCCTCCCTGTCACCTGCGATCACCTCCCTCTGTCCATCTCCTCCTCCTTTGCTTTCCTCCTCCTTTCCTTCCTGGACTAGGTGGCACTGGGAGAAAGGGCTCCCCGGGCTGCCCTGGAGAAGCACCGTGTGGGTTCTGAGACTCTGGTGGGTTCTCAGAGTGTTCTGAGACTCTGGTGGGTGTGGATGGTCTTGTGTGTGCAGAAGGGGAACTGGCTGGGAGACAGGGTGTCCTCCCGGGGACAGTGTCACCAGCAAGGGTAACCGGGGCCGCACGGACATGACTGGGGATGCCTCTGTCAGAGGGAGCAGAGCAGAGAGGAGGGACGTGGCCCGGCTCTCATCAGACATCCCTGGAGGGGGCCCCTTGGAAGGAGGCTGGACCGGGAGACAGGGCACTGACCCAGAAGGCCTTCCTGGGCGCCCGGCACAAAGGTACAGGTGAGGGGGCCGCCCTGGGGAGGTCAGTCACAGGTACTGGAGTCCGGTTCTGGGCTGGAGGCCCTGTGCTGGCCACAGCTGTGCGGAGGCGGGAGGGGCCCCCACCGGAAGTGGACGGTCGAGGGCTCCCACCTCGCGTCCAGACCACAGAGGTGGCATGGAGCGCCTGAGGGCAAGCCGTCTGCACATCCAGCTGGACTGAACCCTGCAGCCCTGGGCTGTCCTGGCAGCTGTTCTTCAGACTTGAGCCTCACACCCGCACGCTCCCGCACTTGGCCTTGTGTGCTCAGCGGGGCCCTGCATTCTCCACGGCCCATTTCCTTATCCTGTATTAGCTCCAGCTAATGGGTGTGTGGTCTGAGCTTAGCCCCCTCCCTGTAACAAGGGTAGCCCTCGCAGGCCCTGGGCCCATCACTCTGCCAGACCCCTCCCCAACTCCCCCATGTGAGCAAGGCCATGGGACTCTTGCTAAAGTGCTGACGCATCGGTATGAAGTAAAAAGGCCTGCTTCTGAGCCCCGCCCCAGCTGAGCTCCTGGAACCCATGTCACGCCATTTGCAACAACATGATCCCCTTCAAATTTGTCAGGGAGAAACAAATATACATTTTTATATGGTGTAGAAAAAGAATGGACAGAGCTTGGGCTTTGGGATTGGAGAAATCTTATTGAATCTTGAACTGACAACTTGGTAAGTGGTTCTACTACCTGGATTTCAGTTTCTCCACCTGTAAAATGGGTACATAATAGTGTCTCAAGGTACCGCATCAAAAGCATGGACCATGAGTTCATTATTAATGCACATGCAAGGTCAGTATCTTCTCCTCCTATGAGCTGTGTGTACTTAGGAAAGCTATTTAAATCCCCTGTGCCTTAGTTTCCTCAAGTGTAAAATGAGGGTAAGAAGGATATTTCACTAGATTGTTGAGATGAATTGATGAGGTAAAAGGTAATGTGCTTACATGGGTTAGGTTTCCAATAAATGGTAGCCAATATTAAACTCAGAATTGATATTTCAAAGAGCTCTAGCAGGAATTAAATGAAATAATAGGTTTGAAAAATACTTCAGAACCTGTACAGCACTGTCAGAGATCGGTTATTATGATTTACAATATTATTGCTGCTGCTGCTAAGTCACTTCAGTCATGTCCGACTCTGTGTGACCCCAGAGACGGCAGCCCACTAGGCTACCCCGCCCCTGGGATTCTCCAGGCAAGAACACTGGAGTGGGTTGCCATTTCCCTCTCCAATGCATGAAAGTGAAAAGTGAAAGTGAAGTCGCTCAGTCTGTCAGACTCTTAGCGACCCCACGGACTGTGGCCTATCAGGCTCCTCCATCCATGGGATTTTCCAGGCAAGAGTACTGGAGTGGGGTGCCATTGCCTTCTCCAATTATTACTGCTGCTGCTGCTGCTGCTAAGTCGCTTCAGTCGTGTCCGACTCTGTGCGACCCCACAGATGGCAGCCCATTGGGCTCCGCCATCCCTGGGATTCTCCAGGCAAGAACACTGGAGTGGGTCGCCATTTCCTTCTCCAATGCAGGAAAGTGAAAAGTGAAAGTGAAGTCGCTCAGTCATGTCTGACTCAGCGACCCCATGGACTGCAGCCTACCAGGCTCCTCTATCCATGGGAGTTTCCAGGCAAGAGTACTGGAGTGGGGTGCCATTGCCTTCTCCAATTATTACTGCTACTCAAACTCAAATTTAAAAAATAGCCAAATCTTCTCCAATCTAAAGAAAGCTTTGGGGATTGCAGTTTTGTATTGGCCAAGGATACTTTAAGCAGCTGGCCTTGTCTATCTTCTGTCCCTGCTTGGTGGCCCCGTGCTGCTGAGTGTAATTAGTCGTGGCTCTGTGGGTGATAAAGTAAAGCCTGGCTGACAATTTCACACCCACCCAGCGGCTTAGAAATGGATGACACCATTCTAAATTGCATTAAGGCCAGTTTTGAGCTTGCTCTTCAGAGGACGACCACGGAATCTTGTTTTGAGTGGAAAGCCTATCTCACAGAAGTATTAAGGCATCATAAAATGAGAGAGAAATTATTAGCAAGGGGACTTTAATAAAAGCCATCATCATGCTATGAGAGATGGCAACCTCATTTTGTTCTATTAACGCATACTTTGAGGTGTTTGGACAAGTTTAATTGTGACTATTGTTTATGAGATGAAAATACAGGGGTGAAGCAACGAAGAGGCCTGACTCTGCTCGCGCTCGAGAGCTGATCGCAGAGGCCTTATCTTTAATGTTCATCCAGCTCTTCCTATCAACTCTGGGACACAGCCAGCTCTGCTACCGGAAGCTGGTTCTTCACCAGAATAACTCCATGGGCGTCTGCGAGCATTTCCGTATGCAAGATGCTGCGTGGAATGTGAAGGTGATTAAAGCCTAGAGTAGGAAATGGCAAACCCACTCCAGTATTCTTGCCTGGAGAATGTCATGACAGAAGGGCCTGTCGGGCTGAAGTCCACGGGGTCACAAAGAATCGGACATGACTGAACACACACCCATGAAGGCCTGAAGAAAGTTTGTAATCTACAGGAAGGGGCATTTCTTTGTCTTTCTGGGGTTTTTTGTTTTAAATTCTCACTCCCCCTGTCCCACCCTCCAATTCTCCATCCATTCTGCCCTTTCTTCCTCCTAGCAAATATTTGATGGTTCCTCTGGCCAAGCAAGGTGCTAATGTCAGGTGTCAATCATTGACAAAACAGGTAGCTGCCTGGCCTTCATGGAACTTAACAGTTTTTGGATGACAGATCAACATAGAGGGGTAAAGGGGAGGTATTAAAGAAAAGCTTGAAGAACTTCCCTTCAAAGGGCCGATATCACCTGGTGCCACCACGTACCAAATCGCATTTCTCTTGGTAAGACTGCCACTTGCCTTTGTCCTAAGTGAAATTCACAAGGATCTCTGCGTCCTTCCTGGTTCAACTATACATTTGAACCAAGGAAAGATAACCTGTGATGTCTCAAAACTCCTTGTTAATAATCCTCTTTGTTTAGAAATGGTACTTGTCTCCCTCTTTATGTTTCTACTAGAGTCTTGGTCTCCCAAATAGGGTACATCAGACAATCCATTGGTACACAGGAAGAAATTTCCAGAATATTTACCTATAAATATTCTTCAGGTAGTCTTATTCTTTTAAAACATGTGTTTGTATCTATAATGTATATTTTAGTAGTCATCTACAAATATAATTAATGACTGTGTATATAAAAGATATGTATATTAAAAATGTGCACATATAGGGAATGCTTACTCAAACTCACTCAAAACTTCATTTTACTGTCATGATCAATAAGTTTAGAGATGAGAACACTTGTACTCAAGAACAGGAAGAGGCCCTTTTCTCAATGAACTGAAGGAAACGAAGAGTGGAACGAGCATGCCCCCATGCACCATAGCGTTTGCTCCGCTGGTGGGAATAAAAGTGACCAGCGAACTTCTCGCCTCTAGGACAGTCACAGGGCGTTCTGGCAAAAGGCTCCACTGCAGACAGATGCCACCACTTTTGTCATCTTTCCTCCCGACCAGGGCCACACAGCGGGAGCCAGTCTGGGGAATAGGCCGTTCAGACAGCTGAGAACCTCGCCTTAGGACAGAGGACAAGAACAGGCAGCGGAGAGGGCTTGACACTCCCCCCCCTCCACCACCACCACTGCACAGGGTGACGGAGCATGAGTCCTTCCGCCAGGCTCTAAGAGGACAGGATCAAGCCTTGGCTGGCCCGGACTGGAGACTCACTCCTGATTCTGGCAGATCCTAGAATGAGGGGAACATCGGGAGTACATCCAGGGACAGAGCCAGCAGAGCCCGCCAGGCAGCAGGAGAAAGTGGAAGCCACTGAGATGGCAGGTCGGAGCAGGGAGGGCCGGGGAGGAAGCCAAAGGCCACGCACAGTGAGGGCAGCGGGGGTGGAAGGCTGGGGCAGAGCCGGGCTGAGACTGAACTGCCCCGAGGGGGTCTGCTCGTCAGCCTGTTCCAGGAGCACCGAGAGGGAAGAGGGGATCACAGGCAGTGGGAGGACCGGCATGTGGCCGATACTGACGTCACTTCCAACTCCAGACGAGATGCAACTTATCATCCCACAAAGAGAGAAAAAACAAGAAGGGACCAATGGAATGTCCTGGCCAGCACTGCCAAATGTGTAGCCTTAGTGGACTCCACTCATGTTCAAGGTTGAGCTGAACATCACCCGCGTCCATCAAGGCCCGGGGCCACTGCAACATTCTGAACCATTTCCTTTAGCTTCCCTCATCACAGAACCCCCACTGTGCTGCCCTGTCAACGTGGTTCACTCCTGTCCCTGTTCGCTGACCTCTTGGATGGCAGGACATGAGTCCCAGTCACCCTGGTGCCCCCTGAGCTCAGCCTCATGGTTGGGATGAAGCTAATAGTTACTCAATACAATATTCATTTAAATAAAGAAATACCTGTTAGATCTAGAAAAGAAAAGAGTTTGTATCTTCACGCATCTACAAGAAGTTAGTAGGGAAAGCAAAACTGCAATGTTGCGAAGACTGAAATTGGGGCCCATCTCAGGGAGCTTCCCAAGCTTTGGGAACCCACTGTTCCTAAGGGGGATGCAAAGGAGACGAGTTGAGCAACCCCAGAAGAGAACAGCTTGGGTGAATCAACACATTTGTGCAACTCCTCAGAGTGGAGAAGCCCAGTGCAAACAGAGCTTCTGCTTTTTTTTTTTTTTTTCTCCTGAAAACACTGTCAGCTCCAAGAGGCACCCCCCAGAGAAACACAAAAATTCTGAGGATACACATTCAGGTGCCATTCTAGCTGGACAATTCAGCTCATCCACATGGACCATTTACCCAGCTCAAAAAGACCCTGATGCTGGGAAAGATTGAAGGCAGGAGGAGAAAGGGGTGACAGAGGATGAGATGGTTGGATGGCATCACCGACTCAATGGACATGAGTTTGAACAAGCTCAGGGAGTTGGTGATGGACACGGAGGCCTGGCGTGCTGCAGTCCATGCGGTCACAAAGAGTCAAAAGCGACTGAGCAACCAAATAACAATGTAACAGTTAATTAAGGCAAAAAGCTCTCTGGAAATCAGCTGCTTTTACACTGATGGGCCGGGATGTCTCCATGTGCTCTTGTAGTGCGATTGCCGGACAGGTGGTCACTCAGCCAGGGCTGATCCCATTCTTAAATTAAAGACCTTGGTGGGGGTGTCCCCCTGCCAAGCGTGGGCTCCGGCCTCTACACAATCCCTCAGCCTGGGCCACAGTCCGGGATTCTTTGAAGTGAAGTTGACAGCTTCAGGTACATTTTCTCAAACAGACCCCATTTCCATGCCGGCACCCCAGGGGTGAAAGGGAGGTCGTGAAACAGCAAGGCCAGGGCAAGTGGGCAGCAGCTCCAGGTCGCCCAGTGGAAACGGGCAGAGAGGATCCTGCCACCCGGGCTCTCGTGGCTCCCAGTTCTGGGCTTCTCCTGCAGCAGCCTCTCCTGGGCACCGACCACTCCCTTTGATGGAAACCCGTCTGTGGTCCCTGCCTGCCTGCTGTCAGCCTCCACCATCAGGCCACCGGGAGCTCCCTTAAGCCCGCCGTGCCTTTCCTCCCCGTGCCCCAGAGTCTGCATGAGTCCGTTGTCCTCTAATGTGTTCCAGGGCTGGTCCTTGTCCTCCCGGAGCCTCAGCCCATGGCACAGAGAGCCCCTCCCTCTCCCAGCTCCACACTGGCCATTCTCCTTTCCTTACAGAGTCACCAGAACTGATAGCTGGGTAGTAGGGCAGGGCTTTCTTGCACGGCTGAACTCCAACGCCTAGAAAACGTCATTGAATAAATAATTGAATGAGGGAATGACTCCAGAGTCTAGCTCATAATTGATGCTCAGTGAACATTTTTTGACAAGTTGCCTAAAGCGTCATGCCTCTTAACTATCCATCTAAGCCTCTGCTACTCCTCTGGGTGAGTTCAGGGGGAAAAGTCCACTTCTGCTGCTCCCTGCCTACCCGCTCCTCCCCCTCGAGGCCAAGCACCCAGTCGGTCTTTGCAACATTTCCTCTGTCCCTTCCCAGGGTGCCCCGCACAGCACAGGGACTCTCGCAAGCCGTCTAAGGAAGCATCTCTCTAGTGCAGAGCCCCTGCTAAATTTAGAAGCAGCCCTGGTGTTTTGAATTCATCTTCGATCACAACAGTGAGAGAGGTTTCTAAATGACTGTCCCTGCTGGCCGTGTCGTTCCCACCAGGTTGGGGCCACGCCATCAGCCCCAGACAGTGACCTGACTCTGCTTGGGGACCAGTTGGGTGATGCTGGGCAGCTCATTGGACGCTCTGTCTTCTCCGTGAAGTGGGAGGTGGACCAGGGCTCTCAGAGGGCCGTGCAGCAGGTCATCTGGCATTCTGAGCTCACCCAGGCAACTCCATGACACGCTGTCTGGAGCCAGCATTCTGGCAGCTTCCATCTCTACCACCAACAAGCCCTTGGGCTTCATGTGTTGGGCTTTGCTGATCGAGACCAGCATGCTATGAGTCATGTCCGACTCTTTGTGACCCCTTGGACCGTAGCCCTACAAGCTCCTCTGTCCGTGGGATTCTCCAGGCAAGAAAGAATACTGGAATGGGTTGCCATTTCCTTCTCCAGGGGATCTTCCCGACCCAGGGGTTGAACCAGCATCTCTTGCATCTCCTGCATTGGCAGGCGGATTCTTTATCACTGTGCCACCTGGGAAGCATGCTATAGACATAGAGATATATACCACTACTTAAAAAAATTTAGACCCATCACGAAGTTGAAATAGTACACTGCACGTATTCCCTTCACCTAAACTGACCAAGCATGAACATTTTGCCACATTTGCTTTCTGTCTTTCTCATTCTCTTTTAGTGTGTGTGTGTTTTCTTTCTTTTTTATTAAACCATTTGAATGTTAAAGACAGCGTGCCTCTTGACCTCTAAATACGTTAGCACGGAGTTCCTAAAAATTAGCACATTCTTCACATAACTCGATGTTACTATCATACCCAAGAAAATTAGCCCTGACACAAATGGTCTAATATGCAGTTTGTATTTGAATACAAATACAAACTCCGTCCCAGGAATGTTCTTTCTAGTCCTTCTCCCTTGATCCAGGAGCCAGTCAGGCATCATACATTCAGTTACCATGTTTTCTTAGGCAACTTTCATCAGGAACCTAGGACAGCCGACTATTTTTCATAGTCTTACTAGTTTTATAACCTTTCATAACCTTTCTCGTTTCTTTCGGTTGTAGCACCAGCCAGCCAAGGGGCAGTATGCCTCCCCCGGGAAGGCTGGTGGGCTGCTCCTTTCTGTAAAGGGTCTTTGAGGCCCATTATTTCAATCCTCTGCCAATTAAAAACTGTCTACAGCGGAGCCAAGACCAGAAGCTTTGCTCGGGGCCCACTGGGCAGTGACATCAAGAACCTGAGAAGAGAGAAGCAGCTGAGGCTTCTGAGCCTCGGCCCCCTCAGACCCAGTGAGCTTTAGACCATGAGAGCATCCTCTCAACCTCCTCCACCTTTTAATTAGAGACAAAATGTCCCCGCGTCTGAAAGCTGAGCGTGGCCTGGACACTTAGGATCAAGCTGCCGATATTCCCAAGTGCTCTGCAAAAAAAAAAAAGAACAGTGCTGCTATCTGCCCTGTCCTTGCAAAGAGAAGTCTGCTCAGCGTGTTGCTGAAAACAGGAACCTGTCTCCTGCAAACCCGCGCCTTCCTCGTTTCTAGCAGAGGAAGTGGCAGCCGGTTTAGCAACTGTGCTTCTCGATAGCATGGGCTCCTCTGCACCGGCGGGAGGCTCACTCTGCCACGGAAGCAGCAGCTGAGGGAGCGGTGGTGACAGCACTCCTGATGGTCCCTCCTCTGCGACTCCCAGGGGAGACCGTGCCCAGCTGTTGAAGGTATCTGGGGGGACGTGGCAGGGGCTTTGGAGGGGAGGTATCGGGACCCCTGAGACACACAGCTGGCAGTGGGTGGACTTTCTGGAGACAGACGTGCTCTGGGAAGAAAGGCAGAAGCAGGTCTAAGTGAGGCTCGGTGGCTGGTGAGTCGTGGCTGCTCACTGATGGGGAACTCTATGCCAGGAAGGGCTGGGAGAGCTCAGACTGGGCACGCTCATGCCAGAAGCAGATCTTCCAGCCACAGAACATTCTAGTACAGAGCAGGCTTCTCACTGTGGACATTCTAGCTTGCTATGAGACTTTCTAGAAGTATATCCTTAGGTAAGACATTTAAATCTCTCCAGGCCTTCATTCTCTCCTCTGGGAAGTGGGAATAATGGTACACAGCTCACACAGGTATTGGGCGGATTCAACGAGCTAAGATATGCAAAGTGTCCAGGCCAGTGTCAGACACATAGTAGGGGCGCAGTAAAATGCTATCAGCATGGAGTCACAATGTCTGCAACTGGAGCCCAGGCAGGTGGACATCACAGTAGGGCTTCTAGGTATCTGGGGTGCGGATCTTCTTGGGAAGGTGCCGACAATGACTGATGGTAATACACAACAAGAATCCAAGGTGGTGAGATTTTTACAGTGCATATGATTAAATCAAAGGCAAACATGGGAGGCATATAAAAATCTGAAAATAAAATGCAAGCATTAGGAGATATTTTAAAGAACTAGAATTTTCTAAGGAACATGGCACACTCCTTATCCTGCTAGGTTCTTCCATGTCCAGAGAGCCTGGTGTGTGTCAGGGAAATGGCCTGGGTTTTGACCTCAGAATGTCCTGAGTTGGGGTTGCACACGCAGTGTGAAGGGATGGAGTCTGCCCAGCTGAGTGGCAGGGGAGGCATGTTGCATGAAAAGTTATTTTCCTGCAATCTTTCTAATAATCCTGTTAAGATTACCATGATTATTCGCTTCCAACAAATGAGAAAATGAGGCTCAGAGAGGTTAAGTGATTCATTCAAGTCACACAGCTGGTGAGAGGCTCCAAGGGCTCCAAGGGCTGAGATGGGGGAGGAAGAGCCCCACCGAAGTGAGCCGAAGTGTGGGGAGGACAAAAGTGTATATTTAAAGCAGTGCTCGTAGTATTAAAAGAAGTATGCTCCATCGACTGCAGAGTGTCTTTTTGTAGGTTGCTGTGAGATCCTGTACTGGGCTGTGGTTCTTTCAAAAATAGGGAGGTAAACTCAAGTAAAATTTCTGGCAAAGTTTGGTGCAAACTATAGTCTTCAGTTGGGAAAATGCTATTCAAGAGTACTTAAGGAACTTTCCTAGTGTTCCACTAGCCAAGACTCTGAGTTCCCAATGCAGGGGGCCTGGGTTCGATCCCTGGTCAGGGAACTAGATTCCACATGCTGCAACTAAGACGCTGTGCAGCCAAATAAGTAAATAAATATGCAAAAAAAAGAGTGCTTAATAGGCTCTGAAATATATAATGGTAATAATAGGAAAAGAAGTCTATGGAATAGGCTGAAAGCTATTTAGACTCTTGTGTCTTAAAACAGGTCAGGGAAGTAAGGCCCGGAAAACCTATTTTTTTAATCAGCTCCACCTGGGCCTACATTCTGGGTTGGCTGCCAGTCACTGTGTGACTCTGGGCAAGTTGCTTTGCCTATCTGAGTGTTTGCTTTTTCCTCTTATTATAATAAAAAGAAGACCAGCTTCCTTATGTGTTTGTAAAAAGTTTAAATTATATATAATATGTAGAGGATGCTAAATATTAAATAGCGGCTACTATCACTCCTAACCCAGACAATTAAAGCACCCAAGTTGCTTGTGTATCCATCAGCAGTAAACAGTAGCAGACAGTGTTCAATATGACGGGTCAAATGGCACAGCCAATGACCTGGTGATTCCTTTCTTGATTTTTCTGAATACTTATTTCTACCTGGTGGTCCTCCATCTCACTTAAGTGAAACAGCTATAGGTAGGTTTGTATTGCACTGAAATCATCTTCCTAATACAGAAAGAAAAAAAAATTTCCCCACTCTTTGTTTTGAGAGCTGGCAATGTATTTCCAAGGGGAGTGGGTCTTCCTTAAAGACTTAGAAATTATTCATCTCGGTAAACCCCAGTCAGCTTCCTGCATTAATAGATGCTGCTGGGTTTTAATTTTTCATCTGACATTCAGCAAGAATTTATTCCCCCAGCTCTGAGAAGCTGGAGCTTAAAATTCTCATTAAAATTTTCCAGCATGTCAAGCTAGAGCCTTTGGTTCTTGTCAGCAACCTGAGGGCCCTGTTAGTACATTTATCCATCTGTCTGTCCACCCACTCATCCATCCATCCATCCTTCCCTAATGAACAACGCATTGAGGCCGTACCCTCTGACTGATTTCCTCCCCTCCCACCTCCCCAAGAGTTCCAAAGGAAATAGGTAAACGGGGTACACTGGGTCCCAACCACTTCCTCCCATCTGAGAACCACCACGGGGGGAGGCAGTTCATTTCATTACGGTAACTGGAGCTACAGACAGAAACCGTGGGGCCTCCAAGCAGCTCACTTTTGTTGCCAAACAGCCTTGCAAAGTCACACTTCCCTACTTGGCACCTTTCAGGCAACTGGGACCATGACTGGGGCACTCGGAGTGGGGGTGGAGGGCAGGTGGGGAGACTCCAGGAGCTCCAGACCAAAGTGTGAACTGTCCCCCCGATGGTCCTTGGGGGAAAGGCCCAACCTGAGAGAATAGGGCTGCCCCTGAGAGCACAGCCCTGCCTGTCTGCACTGTGCTGGGTACTCTGTAGGTGATATTTTTAGCCACTCGACTGAATGCAGTGAGCCCCTACTACATGCCAGGCACGTGCTAGGTCATGATTTCTCATTGAGCAATAGACTAAAGAAAAGATCACGTGCTCAGGGAGTTTATAACCTGGGGCTGTTGAAGACACAAATCCATAACGAGGAACTGTGGTGTGAGCCATGAAGGGGCCAGAACGCTGGACAGAGGGCAGAGAGGAACCTGCTGTCAGTGGTCTTTACCTTTAATTCTCATTAGCCCTTGGAGCCAGCCAGGCTCCTTCTCAAAGTACGAATGTGCTATCTCCCCTACTCTTCTGGACTCCCACACCCTCCAAGTCATGTGGACAATCAGCTTAAAGATTACATCCTCTGAACAGAACTGGGAAGAGCCTGGCAGGTCAGGAACCCACTTCCCGATACGCTACTTTAGCAATATACCGACTGGTCTGTCTACTGAACAGCTATGATGCAACTGACCTCCTAGTATACAAGCGCAGCGCCGCAATCTTGTCATGAAAAGGGGTCGCTTTAGCTTCTTGCAACCCTCTGTCTACTTCCTTACGACTCAGAGCAGAGGACTTAAGAGCCGGGCTCTGGAGCCAGATGCCTGGGTTCAAGCCCTGCCTCCTCTCTTATCAGCTCGCTGATAAACCTAGATAAGTTATGCAAACCCTCTGGCTTTGGTTTCCTCAGTCCTACAAGAGGCCTAATGGCCGTGGTGTGTCTCTCCTGGGCACAGGGTCTCCTCAGTTTTCATCTCTTCCTTTTCTTTCCTTTTGGAACATCTAGTGTTTTTCAGGTCTGAGTGAACACAGACCTCTGTCTTCACGGCACTTACAGTCACTCATCAAATCACCACACAGTGAGTGTTAGAATCATAATCCACTTTGCGGGCAAGGCGGGTGACCCTGAGCAGGTAAGGATGAAACCCTGAGCTGTGAAAGTATAGCTTCGGGGGTCCCCACCCCAGGCATCTGCAAGTGATTCACGTGTGGCTCAGCATATGCAAAGGCCGTTAAGAGACAAAAGAACAATTTCCGTCTCCCTTGATAAGCTCGTGAGCCTCGCTGGTGGTTCACGTATCTGTACAAAGAGCAAACTCAAGTCTTGCTGGGAAAAGTGATGCAATACAGGAACCCCTAACTTCACCCCGCCTCCCCGGGCCCAGACGTCCAGATGCCCTCTCACCTATCCATCTGCGTCACCACTGACCTCTACCTTCTGACAAAACCTGCATTTTCCAGGCATCTACGTTTGAAATGAAAAGCCCATTTCACCTTCACTGCTTTCCCATTCTGTGCAATTGCATATCTCTGTGATCTAACATCAAAATACTTGGCTTTCTGACGGTTCATTGCCAAAGTCTGTGATTGTCAGCTTGTAGGTTATGTGGGTATCTAGGACCTGGCCTGACTTCATTTGTAACGTGGTTTTTGTCAGGAAGTGTTCGGTGTTCAACAGACTCACAGATTGGGAGGAACCATATCCCACCAGCCCTGTGTATTGCGGGGCAGGGGAGAGGAGGGGGGCTGTCACTCTGAGTTTGAAAAGCTGATTTAGAAAAAAAAAAAAAGAAATGGGGAAATTTTCAATTTTTATATCAGTGAGATGTTAAAGCCATGCCAGGAATAACTGTATTGCTCACCTCTCCACGCTGGACCCCGCTTTTTACGGATCCCACTAGGCCTGGAGTCAAGGTGCTCACTTGTAGCACATTTATTGTTGGCAGAGAAATGAGCAACAGAGCACTCACTTCTCCTCTCAACACATGCACACACCCAGCAATGTGCTAATCTTGCAACACATACTCTCTAATTCTTTCTTGTGAAAATTCAGCAAGGAAGCTATGGCCAAGCTCAGTTTTAAAACAGAAATGAACAAAAAGCAGTGGAAAGAAGTTGAGCGACTTCCTAAGAGATGAAACTGAAATATGCCCCAGCACTAAGAGGTCCCAAATCTGGATTCTCCCTCTGACATCCTAAAATCACCGTTAAATGTTTTCTAGGATGTGTCTTTCCCGGTCTCAGGGTAAAGCCGAGACTCCCTGTTATCCTGGGGGTATACGAGATCCTCCTCTGGATACCCAAGGGTGAAAGGAACATAGGCTTGTGGACGTATGGTTCAATGCTGACAAATGGTCAGTGGCTCTTTGTGGTAAAAAGAGTGCTGGATGGTTGGAGGGGGTGGTGGGGCGGGTCATAGCACTTATCCAAAATTACTGAGCGGCCTTGAGAACATGGCTTGCCCTCTCTGAGCCTTTTCTTTGTCATTGAGGACACTGAACTGCTCATCTCCAGTTGGTGCTTTATGATATTCTAGGGTCAGAGAGTCCTCTCTGGAGAAGTAAGGGGGCAGGGAGTGCTGAGCCCCCAACCCCCAATAAGCCTGCTTTTATCTATTTCACACGTTGAGCTTCCTGGGGAAACTTTGTTAGAACAGGTTTCAACCAGCCAGCTGGACCGCAGGCTCCTTCTCTGCAGAGGGGCAGGAGAACAAGATGGGCCTGAGGGCAGGCAGAACGGGCCTGTGGCTGCACCTGCCCTGCGAGGAGAGCTGGGAACCATGTGGGTCAGAGGGCTGGCACACCTGCCGAGCAAGGTCAGGATGTGGTGGGGTGCCCCCGGAAATCCTGAGAGATTTTTGGCAGGGGAGCCAACTGATGCTAAGGTCCTGGCCCAGTTCTTAGGGCCCCTGCTGTGGGTGGCAGATGGCAGGCAGCCCCAAGCCAGTCCCAAGGTGGTTGGGTGGGTCCCGGGTACCACTCAGGGTGTGGGGCAGGGGGTAATTGAGACAAAAGAACCTTGAGCCATTGTCTGGCCCAACCCTTTCCCCATCATACTTGAGAACCTGAGGCCTAAAGGAGGGGAAAGACTGCCTGAGCTTGCCCAGTGACCTAGCTGGCCACCCAGTACCCCTGGGGATCCAGTGAGTAAATCTGTAGTGATCCCATCTTACCACGCTTATCTCTGCTTCACATGACCTTAATTTAATCCTCAAAACAACCCCTCAGGGCATGGATTAGAATCTCAAATTTCTGCATTTGGAAAGGGAGGCTCAGAGAAGCCAGCAAACTTGCTAAAGGACACACAGCCAGGAGGTCAGGGAGCTGGAATCTGAACTTCTGCTTGCCTGCGTAAACCCTTTATTCAAGGCACCCTCCTTCTTCGCTAGTTCTACTTCTGATTATAAAAGCAGTTCAGGCACATGGGAGAAAAACTGGGAGATTTTAAAGAGGTATAAAGAAGAAGATATAACCATTATATCTACTACTGCGGGCAAGAATCCCTCAGAAGAAATGGAGTAGCCATCATGGTCAACAAAAGAGTCCGAAATGCAGTACTTGGATGCAGTCTCAAAAATGACAGAATGATCTCTGTTCGTTTCCAAGGCAAACCATTCAACATCACAGTAATCCAAGTCTATGCCCCAATCAGTAATGCTGAAGAAGCTGAAGTTGAATGGTTCTATGAAGACCTACAAGACCTTTTAGAACTAACACCCAAAAAAGATGTCCTTTTCATTATAGGGGACTGGAATGCTAAAGTAGGAAGTCAAGAAACACCTGGAGTAACAGGCAAATTTGGCCTTGGAATGCGGAATGAAGCAGGGCAAAGACTAATAGAGTTTTGCCAAGAAAATGCACTGGTCATAGCAAACACCCTCTTCCAACAACACAAGAGAAGACTCTACACNCTGGTCCCATCACTTCATGGGAAATAGATGGGGAAACAGTGGAAACAGTGCCAGACTTTATTTTTTTAGGCTCCAAAATCACTGCTGATGGTGACTGCAGCCATGAAATTAGAAGACGCTTACTCCTTGGAAGAAGGGTTATGTCCAACCTAGATAGCATTTTCAAAAGCAGAGACATTACTTTGCCGACTAAGGTCCGTTTAGTCAAGGCTATGGTTTTTCCTGTGGTCATGTATGGATGTGAGAGTTGGACTGTGAAGAAGGCTGAGCACCGAAGAATTGATGCTTTTGAACTGTGGTGTTGGAGAAGACTCTTGAGAGTCCCTTGGACTGCAAGGAGATCCAACCAGTCCATTCTAAAGGAGATCAGCCCTGGGGTTCTTTGGAAGGAATGATGCTAAAGCTCAAACTCCAGTACTTTGGCCACCTCATGCGAAGAGTTGACTCATTGGAAAAGACTCTGATGCTGGGAGGGATTGGGGGCAGGAGGAGAAGGGGACAACAGAGGATGAGATGGCTGGATGGCATCACCGACTCGATAGACGCGAGTCTGAGTGAACTCCGGGAGATGGTGATGGACAGGGAGGCCTGGCGAGCTGCGATTCATGGGGTCACAAAGAGTCGGACACGACTGAGTGACTGAACTGAACTGAACTGACTGAAAGAAGAAGTCAAGAAATTCACCTATAAAATCAATCCTCAGAGAGCCCTTGAAAATACCTTGGCAATAATTTCCTTTATTAGTTTTTCACATATAGGTGGATGCATGTTAAAGTTTTGGCCTTCCCCGTTGGCTCAGACAGTAAGGAATCCACCTACAAAGCAGGAGATCCAAGTTTGACCCCTGGGTTGGGAAGATCCCTGGAGAAGGGAATGGCTACCCACTTCACTATTCTTGCCCAGAGAATTCCACAGACAGGGAACCTGGCAGGCTATAGTCCAGGGGGTCACAAAAAGCTGGATACAACTGGGCGGCTAAGCACGCACGTTGAAGTTCCATAACATTGACATAGTATGAGTATGGCTAATTTTTTGTTTGTTTGCTTTGTTTTGAGCTTTTTTTCTCTCCATAGCATTAATACTTCTTCAAAATAGTGCTTTGAAAAGCTGGAAAACTTTCCACACATTCACTCCTGCCCTCTGACCACACCAGGCCGCCTGATAGTGGCCGTGACAGCTCAGCCTGAGCAGACCTTAACTGGACTTCTCTCCTGTCCTTCCTCCTCCCCCAGTTAAAACCCCAGCCCTGGGCTTCCGATCCAAGAGACCCCTGAGAACCTCCATGTCCCCTGGACTAAAGGTCCACCCAACGTCTATGGCCCTCAAAGCTTCCTTTGGCGACCTTTCGAAATCACTTTCGGTTGTGTTCTTGGACTAGATCCGGGGACACGCAAGCAGGACAGCATTCCGTGGTGGTTTTGAGAATGGGTTTGGGAGTCAGGCAGACCTGGTGTAAAGCCTGGCTTGCCTTCTTACTACTCATAAAAACCTGGACACATTACTTAGTTCATGACACCTAAGGGCAGGGCTCTTGTGAGAAGCTGGGTGGGAGAGTGTGATGTCTGTAAAATGCTGGTGCCCGGCAGAGGAAGGCTGACCACCCAGGGGCGGTGCTGGCGATCCTGTGGTGACCGCTGCTGTTGGGGCTTGGAGGTGATGGGTGACGAGGGCCCCCACTAGTGCCACCATGCCTTCACACCTTGGAAGCAGGTCATGTGGACGGACTTGCCGCTGCCACACTCTGTGGGAGAAATATCTGATTGCAAAGGGAGGGCTGCACCCCAAGTGAGTTCTCACCTCCCAAGTGTCGCCATGCTCACCCGACTGTTCTAGATCTGTCTTCCCTGGGTTGGGGCTCCTCGAGCTGCCGCCCCCTTGTCACACTATGAAGGGGTTCAGGCTACTTCCTCTCCCAGAGCGAGGCTTGGCCTTTAGGAGCACAGAGTGGATGAGATGCAGAGGACAGTCCTGGGATGCTGCCCCGTGAGTGGCAGGCGCTATGTCCACCTGGTAACACAGAGCCCAAGATGGAAACATCCCTGATCTGGTCATACAGAAACCAGCCTGAGAAGGCAGGGCCCACATGTGTGCCTTGACCCCTCCACACCAGGGGTCCGCTCAAAGGGTGGCCAGCCATTTGCTGACCAGAGTCCTTTGGGGACCTGGCCTCCTCCTGGTGGAGTCGGCAGCACGGCCCTGGGGAAAGGGCGAGGGCTCTGCAGCCAGGCCCGGTAGGCGGGCCCCCGCATCCCTGCTCCTCGGGGCTCCGGCCCTGGGCGTGTGGGCCGGGGAGCCAACCAGCTGACCTCCACACCGAGAAGGTGAATGCAGAAATTCTGCCTCCCGGGATGCCGGGAAGATGAAAGGCGGTAGCATCTGCTCATCGCCCACACGAACCACCCTGCCCGTGTCCTGAGAGGTGCAAAGACCAGGCTTGTATTTTATTCCATGTAATGGGACTTCGTAAGAAAGCGATGATGGGTCTTTTAGTAATCATTTCCAAAAGGTCACTGAAATTGCTGGAATTGAAAGAGGTTCAGCGGCTCTCTCTTTGGAGATCACCTTTTCCATTCATTTCATTCTTAAGAAGAGTAAACTGAGGCCCAAGTTTTCGTAGAACAAAAAGCAACATTGGTCCAAAGATGGGGGAAGAAGAAGAGGTGAAGGCCAGTTTCCATCCTCTGACTTCACAAAGAAAAGGGATGGAGAAACCAAGACTGTTCAGAGCCAATGTTAATTAACTCATTTCTCTCTGGCCCCTCTCCTTATTGTTTCCAGAAGCAATTATGCCTTTCAAAGCCTCGCTCCCACCTCCAGCCACTGCATAAAACTGTCACAGATTAAATCAGATCGCTCAGCCGTTTCATTAGGGAAACCCCAGTGCTCAGTCTCTCGGGGCACTTTCGCTCTTCTCAAATCAAAGCCTCCTTCAGATGAGTTCACCCCTCCCTGGAGATGACAGGAAATCAGCCAGCAGACCTCCAAGGAGCAGGTGGACTGATGGGCTTTTCTCACTAGCACGGGCAAGATAAGGAGCTTACAGCCCAGCCCAGCCCCTGCTCCCGGCGTGCGCCCACTCGCCAGACGGAAACAGGAGAAGACCAAGAACCCGGGCTCCTAGCATCCACCCCATCTCATCTCAAGACCTTGGGTATGTTTGTTTCCTTGGATGGATCTCAGTTTTTTCATCTGTAAATGCAAGTTTCAAATCTTTTGTTTTCCTGTGTTATAGTTCCTGGGCTTCCCTGGTGGCTCAGATGGTAAAGAATCTGCCTGCAATGCAAGAGGGCTGGGTTCAATCCCTGGGTCAGGAAGATCCCCTGGAGAAGGGGATGGCTACTCACTCCAGTATTCTTACTTGGAGAACTCCATGAACTGGGCAGCCTGGCGGGCTACAGTTCTTGGGGTCACAAAGAGTTGGACACGACTGAGCGGCTAACACTTTCACTTTCATTGTAGTTCCTGAATCCCTTCAAAGAGCACATACATCCTTGAGAAGAATGATACAGTTGTTGGAAAGAGATGAAGTTAGAATTCCCTCTGAAAGATAACAAAGTCTATCTGCATGACTTTCCTGGAATTGCTGATGTAGAGATGAGAGTAGGACATGATGGCTGGAGGTCATCACTTGGAAGTGGCTGGGGGAGAAGATGGACCAGGAGTGGGGCTAAGACACGCCTGGGGGTCTGCAGGGGTGAGAGCTCACCAGCCTACTGGGCACTCGGGGGAGGGGTGAAAGGCCCAAGCCCTGGGATCTAGCTGATTCTGCAGACCCTGCATCAGGCTGCAGGGAGAGAGGGGCATTGTTCCCAGAGTCAGCGGCAGCGCTGTGGGGACGCTTGGGAGTGCGAGGGGGCAAGGTGGGCACACATCTGAGTGATATCTCCATGGGGAGGCCTGCAGGGCCACTCCCCACGTGTCTTGAGAGCTCCACTAGAAGCCTTGGTGACCACAGACGGGGTGGCTGAGGGGCTGGGGTGACCGCGGGCTCCAGGAAGTCACTGGGAGCAGGACAGAGGCAGTAGGGCCTCTCAGGACGTCTGTGCATCCCGTGCGGGGCGCCGGCTCCCCAGAGCCAGTCTGCTTACTTCTCCCTTCCCTGGACAAACCTCAGGTGGGGCCCCAGAGGCGGCAGCCTTCCTGTCCACTGGGTGGGACTCCAAGGCCCCCCTTCCTCCTGGCGCTGACTCAAGGCCCCACCCTGCTGCTGCTGCTGCTAAGTCGCTTCAGTCGTGTCCGACTCTGTGCGACCCCATAGACGGCAGCCCACCAGGCTCCCCCGTCCCTGGGATTCTCCAGGCAAGAACACTGGAGTGGGGTGCCATTGCCTTCTCCGAGGCCCCACCCAGGAGACACTAAACTTCAGAGTGAGGCTGCGGGTCCTTCCAGCAGCTGCAGGTCCTTCTAGCGTGGTTTCCCCAGCACTTTCTTTGAGCACATTTCCAGGAGTGCCTGCACCATACCCGAGACAAAGAAAATTCATCCCTGCCCTCCCCAGAGCCAGGGTGATGCTGTTGAAACCCGCTGGCCTGCAGGAAGGGCCTGACAGGGACAGAGCGCCCCCTTGGCTGTATTCGGGGAGGGGGGAGGTGAGATGGAGGAGGAAAAAGGGCCTTGATCTTGCGAGCAGCCTCACCCTTAAACTACCCTCATTGTTTCCAGTCACAAAGGCCAGCAGGATCAGAATGCGGGCCTTCTCATTGGAGCACGTGGCCCATCCAGCCACACACTCTGCGGTGCATATAAGTTTAGGGTCTGGGCAAGTCTTGTGATTATCTTGGGAAGAACTCAACAATACTACAATCTCTCAGTCTGAGTTATAAGTGATAAACTTCATGTAACTAGTTAAAATAGATTAACTTCCAAAGGACACACTTTCTGGTTTTCCTTGTTTCAAAATATATCACGTAGACCCCCCTTCCTTGCCTTCCCCCCACCCGTTAGGAAGTGGTGCACAGCTCCCTCAGTCTCTGAAAGGCCTTGCTCTGGGCGCATTATTCTGTCCAGTATCTGAACCTGAAATGCATAGAGGAAGGATGCAAGGGTTGGATTGGCCGACTCTGGGGCCCTTTCAAACTCATAACGTCTTGATCTTAAACTAGAGACAAAGAATGAGGTGGAATGCAAGTTTCCAGGTGGGCTGGACACTGGCTGGGGGATTCTGTCTCATCAATTTTCTTTGTCCATAGGGACAGGAATAGCTCTGTCTATAGGTGTGAACTTCCTCTGCTTCAAGCAGCCTGAGAGGACACCTCTATGATGGAATCATTTAAGCCCCTTTCTAAAATACTTATATGAAGACCCAGAATTGGAGCTTCCCTCACCATGGACTTTCAGAAAATATACTGTAAATGGCAATAACTAGCAATTTTACAGGAGAAGGCAATGGCAACCCACTCCAGTACTCTTGCCTGGAAAATCCCAGGGACAGAGGAGCCTAGTGGGCTGCTGTCTATGGAGTCGCACAGAGTCAGACACAACTGAAGCGACTGAGCAGCAGCAGCAGCAGCAATTTTACGCTTATTAATTTTCTGCCAGGTTGTGTTCTAAGTGTTTCACAGGCTTTATCTATTAACGTTGCAGCCACAACCCAATGTTGTTTTATTATTATTCGCTAAAACAGGCAGGGAAAGGTCAAGAACTTCCCCAAGGGCATCCAGCTTACATGCGCAGAGCCAGAATTTGAACATTATGGAACGATGTTCCAGAGACTTAGCATTTGAACAGTACAGAACAATTAAACCAGAGACTTAGCATTCTCTGTTCAAATTCCAACTTCCTCATTACATGCTGTGTGACCTTGGATAAAATCCTTCCCCTCTCTGAGACTGTTTCCTTTCTGCAAAATGGGGGAAGGGATGCAAGGATGCGAGGATAATCAAAGGCAACAACAGGTGCCGAAGTGCTGTAGCAACACAGGAAGCAGGCAGACAACAAATAGCCCTGTTAGGGGTTTTCACTCGTCCCCGTTGCTTAGAGCATGTTGAGAAACTCCAACAGAAGAGACAAAGTGGAAAGAGAAAGTACCCATTTCTCATCCCCTTCGGGTTGTGGAGCCACATAACTCCTGCAGGGTAAGAGCTCCGGAGGCCGGGACCCTGGGTGTTGAGGGTCGCGGCTCAGGAGACCCTGGGGTGGGGAGTCTGAGAGGCACTCAGCCCCTCACATGAACACTGCCGGCTGCTGGCTGTCAGCCGTGCGAGGAATGGAAACTTTCTCCACCAACAACACTCGCTAGCAACTTCCTTCTCTGTGGTTTTTCTCTGTCATTCCCTTGATAAAAGAAGTAGAGCTGCGCAAATGTAACCAACATTCACGAATCTCATCATCACATAAAAACACCCGCCTTTCAAGAAGCGAGCGGCCTGAAAAAATGATGCAGGATGTACTCTAAACTGGGTCATTCTCCACCCAGAGGGCTCGGCGCGTGGCTGACTCCCCGTGTGGATCCCCTGTGCCGTTGGCTTCGAGCGGCTTCGACAGCCCGGGGAGAAAGAAAAATGGGAAACAGCATGCGATCCACCCCGGCGCCCCCCGAGAGGCCTCTGCCCAGCTCAGAGGGTAAGTCTGGCTTCTTCGGCGAAGACGGGGTGATGGGGGTGCTGACAGCTGTTCAAACAGGGCAATGGGTACATAGGGCTTCCTTACACCGTCTCTCTTGCTTTGCCTGTGTTAACAGGCTCGTGATTAAATGCTAAAAATGATCAACAATGGTGTCCTGCCAGGATGCTAAGCTGCTGGCATTTTACGATGGAATTTCGAAGCAGCTGCTTTGATCCTTTTATTTCATTTATAGGTGGGGAAACTGAGGCCCACAGAGCAAATGCAATGTGTACATTAGCTATGGGTAGAGTCAGATTTCCAACCTGGGCTGGTCCGGTTCTGAAGTCTAGGTTCTTTCTTACCACTCCTTGCCAACCGAGATATAATATTATGATGGGTATATTAATAGTATCCTGAGTATATGATATTATCATGGGTATATAATGTTCGCATGGATATATAATGCTACAAAAGCTCTGCCAGAATGTTTTCAGTGTAACTTGATGATACTAGCCACCAGTCCCAGGAAATCTTCCTGAAAATAAAGGAATCTTTGTGAGCATCTGTAGGACAGCAGGGACCAGGTATTCTAGAAGGAGGGCATAGTGTGGCGGGTTAATCAAGGATGCCAGGAACCAGCTTTCTCCGGATATGCAAGGCTGAGCCAGACTCTCGAAGCCACAGTCATTCAGGGATGGCCCAAGAGCCGGGAGGGGACACTGGCAAGCAGCGACAGAGGCTGAGAGCAAACCCATGGTTTAGAGGTGTGGGTGGCCGCTAACACCCTCATCTTTATTTCCTGTGAGAACAGTGAGGACGCACCTATGGGTCCTTTAGGGAGTCAGAAAGGGGATGGTAGGTTGGGTGACCCATCAGCGTCTCCAGGGTGTCTCGGGAACTTTGGGACACTTGGACCTCCCACCTTTTATCACAGCAAACCAGAGTCCGATCCCCCTCTCCTAACAGGAGTAACCCCACCTGGTGCCCCCATGTCCCTTGCAGCACTGAACTGGGCCAAGTTCACATGCACAGATGCCCAGTATGTCTGCTAAGCACAGCTCCACACGAGCGGGGACAAAGCCAGACCAAGCCCTGTCTCCCCACCTGCCGCTTACTCCATGACGTCTGCGACCCCTTGAAAAAGGAGCCACCTTCTCATTTCTTCCAAAATGGAGACACTCCGTATCACGGTCCCATGACTCCTCAGAGTCCCCCAGGTGACTGCACAGAGACCCTCCTGTTCCATCCTTGCTCAAATCAGATGCAGGGCAATTCGAGTGACCCTCCTGTCCAGCTCTGCAACACTCCTCCCCAGACCTAGGGGGGAAGACACTGAGACGTTCCCCCAGACAGAGGAGGCGGAGCCGTGTGATCAGGAGGCGGGAGCATGTGCACCCCGGGCAAAGTTCCGAGCAGTGTGCAGTTGCGCAGAGTGGTTGCGCCTGAGCTCCTCTCCCACCTTCTCCCAACCACCTCACATCAGTCTTCTGCTCTGACTGTGGCCACTTCTAGAAAAGCGATTCTGCCAGGCCCGGGGCCCCGGCTGCCTGTGGGAGGCACCACCCAGGAGCCCATCTTGTGAGGCTGCCTCTCCCACGGGGGTGGCGGGGGCGGCATGCTTGAGCGAACTCCATGAAAACACAGGCCTCCAAGGACTCGCCCATTTGCCTTTATTTTCTCAATGCAAATCGTCATGAATAAGTTTCTCTTTTTCCACTGTGTGGGTGGGAGGGCGCCTCTAGAGAAGTGGGCCAGGGGTCTCCCCGACCCTCCGCCCCCTGGTTCCGAGAATTCCCCAGGTGGTACCCGGGTTGCTATCCAGGCAACCACATCAAGTGCTGGTGGCCGGAGGCTTTTCCATCCCCCACCCCTGAAAAGTTTCCTTTGTGATCAGTCCTAACTTGATTTCCTCTTTCCTCTGACACCTACCTGAATAAGGGATGAGGTGGTACGGTCGATGCTAAATCGATGAATTAGTCTCGATTCAAATGATGTAAAGAAGGTGGGTTTGCATGGAACAAGCACCTTTCAGCCAACACTGCTTACTCATTTTATTGGTCTCAAGGACCCAGGAGGTCTCCCGGGAGCAGATTCTTTAGGCCAACAGACAGTACTTCCACTGACCTCAAAAGCCCCACAGCCCCAGGCTCCTTATACGGATGAGCAAGAGGTCAACAATGTGGACTTCTAGACAAACAGGTGTTCTGAGCAGGACTGTGAATGCCTGGGAATATGGATTTGCCCATCTGTTTTCTTCTCAACTAAGCTTTCCAGACTATTCCTGATTAGTTCCCAGAGACAAATATCATAAAACCCAGAGAGACAGCAGGGCTTGCTGAAATAGGACAGGTCTCAGAGGCAGATGACCTTGCTGGGCTTCTGGTATTGTCCTCCGGGGGCTGCCTGACCACAGAGAAGTCACTCAGCCTCCCACGAGGCAGGCTGTCAATGAGATCAGAGTAATTCTTCCCCAACAGCGATGAGAGGTGGAAGCACTCCTTTTTTAAAATTCATTTAAGGTTATCTGATGGCACTCAGTTCAGTTCAGTCACTCAGTCGTGTCCAACTCTTTGCAACTTCATGAACTGCAGCACTCCAGGCCTTCCTGTCCATCACCAACTCCCAGAGTTTACCCAAACTCATGTCCATCGAGTCGGTGATGCCATCCAGCCATCTCATCCTCTGTCATCCCCTTCTCCTCCTGCCCCCAATCCCTCCCAGCATCAGGGTCTTTTCCAATGAGTCAACTCTTCGCATCAGGTGGCCAAAGTATTGGAGTTTCAGCTTTAGCATCAGTCCTTCCAAAGAACACCCAGGACTGATCTCCTTTAGGATGGACTGGTTGGATCTCCTTGCAGTCCAAGGGACTAGGCTGTGTCTAAATGGCCTTCCCCCCTACCCCCCCACCCTGGAAAAAGTTTTAAAGTGGGGATTCCGATGACTTGTTCCCAAAGCATCCCAACGAGCTCATTTTCTCTGCAAATTCTATGCATGTTTCAGACTTCAGTTTGGGGCTAGACGCAGGTGGAACAAAGTTGAGTAAGACTCAGGGAATTCCCAAAGAGCTAGGAAATGGCATATTTCCACCCTAACAAGAGAATTCAGTCACCTTGCTGTGATCTTTTTCCCCTCCCTGTTTCTAACTTTCTTACCGCCCTGACCTAAAGTGAGATCTCACTGGCAGAGGTGGTAACACACACCCAGATACTGCTCAGACCCCTCTCTCTGCAAGGTGGAAAGAATGCTAAACTGTGCATTTACATAGCATCAAGAGTGCTGCCCAGGTGGGTGGAAAGAGGGGTGGGTGGGGCTCTGGGGAGGAAGAAGGGGCAGGCAGTCTCAGAGCCAGGGGCCTACTTCTCAGTGAGTGGTGCTCAGACCACCTGCCTCGATCCCCTGGGTAACCATCAAAAATGCAGATTCCGGGGCTTTCCTGGTGGTCCAATAGCTAAGATTCCATACTCCCAAGGCAGGGGACCCAGGTTCAATCCCTGGTCAGGAAACTAGTTCCCGCATGCCCCAACTAAGCGTTCACGTGTCACAGCGATAACCAGACACAGCCGAATAAATAAATAATTTTAAAAATTCACATTTTGGGGCCCCACTCTAGACCTGCTCATCAGAATCCAGGGATGGTGGGAGAGGGCAGCATGCCTGATTTCCTATAAGCCTCCTGGTGCCTCTTAAGCTGCCTGAAGCTTACAGAGCACAGACCTGCTGCCACACCAACGTGCAAGGAGCAAGAGAGGAGAAGCCAGCCTGTCTCCCTCGTGTCTCTCTGTCCTTGTTTGTAAAAAGCGGAAATTCAAGTTACTTGGTGCTTATATGCACCAGTCATGAGGCCACATGCTTTAGACACGTCAACTCTGGATTCTCACCTAGAGTTGAGGTTCATCCCTATGAGCATCTCCACTTGGCAGCTGAGGAAACTGAGGGATGAGGTGGTTCAGTTACTTGCCCGAGGCCATACGGCTGGAATTTGGGAAGCCAGTGGCCTGAGTCTAGAGTTCCCCTACCACCCCGACATTATATGCCTGGAGGGAATGGACTTACTAAAAGGACAGGTGTTCCCTAGGATGAGGGACAGTGTGGTCACCAGATCAAATGACACAGACACTCAAGTGGCCTTGTGAAAGACAGACAGAAACCCATGTCAGATCTCTGACTAGAGGCACATTTCCCACCCGGTCTCACTGACTCCACTGCCAGTACATACGATGACTTCAGGACGAACATCATTCAACTTTTACACTGAACAGGTAATATCTGTACATTTCATGGATACCATGCAAATTATGACCAACCCATCAAACCTGACTTCACATTGCTTAGAATGGGATTAAAGATTTTTTTAAAGTAAATTAACATTAAAAAAAAAAAAAAACAGTAGGCTCAGAGGGCTAGTGTTCCAGCCTACAGGGAGTTCCCTGGTGGCTCAGATGGTAAAGAGTCTGCCTGCAACACAGGAGACCCAGGTTCAGTCTCTGGGTTAGGAAGCTCCCCTGGAGGAGGGCATGGCAACCCACTCCAGTATTGTTGACTGGAGAATCCCCATGGACAGAGGAGCCTGGCGGGCTGCAGTCATGGGGTCGCCAGACTTGGACACGACTGAAGCAACTCAGCAGGCACGCAGTGTAGGTGGTGCTCAGCTGTGACCAGGAGAGCAGGCAGTCAAGAGCAGAGTCTGTGACCGCTGCTGTTAGGTTACCTGGTTCTGAAACTAGGCCCTCAACTTGCTGGTTGTGTTTTTTTGGCAAGACTCTCCACCTCGATGCCCCATCCGAGAGCCTCAAAGTCTGCTCAGTCCCACACTTGCCCGTCTAATCGACAGAGAAGTCAAAACCTCTCTGGGCCATGGGGTCCCACTTTCCAGCCCGTTACAAAGGATCCACAGGCACAAGTGTCCCGTGATGACCAAGAGAACTCAGGAGACCTGCTATCAGGCCACTCTGCCCAGCCCTGTCTCGTTATTTAGGTGTGTGTTGGGGCCAGCGGTATTTCCTGTGAAAGATAACTGAAAGTAAGACCTTCATTGACTCCTCCGTAGGCCAGTAGGCCAGTGAGTTTGAACTTGACTCAAGGGAATACAAAACAAGAAGCTGAGCTCACTAAGCTGGTTAACTCCTGTCCCACCATCTGCACTGAGTGGCTTTGTGTAAATTCTGAAGCCACTCAGCTTTTGTCCCAATTCGTCATGAGTCAAAGGTCAGCTGGGCAGAGTTTGGTAACTAAGTCCCAAGACGAGCAAAGCGGCTTCGTGACCTCACCATGAGCTTGGCAACCCCCATGCTCTCCCTTGAACATGTTTTTGAAACTCCTCCCGCCTTGCTTTCTTAAATAAGAAGATGAAAGTGAAAGTGAAAGTCACTCAGTCCTGTCTGACGCCTTGAGACCCCATGGACTATACAGTCCATGGAATTCTCCAGGCCAGAATACTGCAGTGGGTAGCCTTTCCCTTCTCCAGGGGATCTTTCCAACCCAGGGATCGAACCCAGGTCTTCTGCATTGCAGGCAGATTCTTTACCAGCTGAGCCACCAGGGAAGCCCAAGAATATTGGAGTGGGTAGCCTATCCCTTCTCCAGTGGATCTTCTCAACCCAGGAATCAAACTGGGGTGGGTCTCCTGCATTGCAGGCGGATTCTTTACCAATTGAGCTGTCAGGGAAGCCCAAATAAGAATATATGTTCCATATATTTATCATGTTGTATTGGAGCCAAGAAAGTAAAGAATGCCTGCTTTTGCAAGATGGTTATACATGGGATCTACTAAAGGCTTTCTGCATTTTAAAAAAAATGATAGGCCTTACCTGGTGGTCCAGTGGCAAAGACTCAGGGCTCTCAATGCAGGGCCCTGGGTTTGATCAGTGAACTAGACCCCACATCCCACAACTAAAATATTCTTCATACTGCAACCAAGACCAAATGCAGCCAAATAAACTAAAAAATTTTTTGCACTTGGATTGTAATTTTCCTATGCAGCTAATTAATATGGATTTCTCTCAATGGCTAAGGCCATTGAAATTCATATAGTAAAAAATTAGTTTGTATTGAAATGCAAAAAAGCACAGATACTCTTTATAGTAACTAGTTATGTCTCCAAGACTATTAATATTGTAAATATAGCCTTGTGGTTAGGATTTACTAAACCTACACATGAGTAAATTGTACTAGTTTATACAACTGAAAAACAAACAAAAAAATGAATGATAATGCTACTCTAAGGAATAATAATGCAAAAAAAGGGCCTGTCCTCTTGTGACCAAGTAATATTTGTGGCTAGTAAGTTCTGCCTCGGTGTCCTTCCGCTTTTGGATTCATTTTCTATTTTACACCTTTGTACAGTGTGTTTAATCTGACTCATTTTTGTGTTCAGCTATTAGCAAATATTTGGTCTCCTGAACGGCATCTTCTGTTCTCACCAAATGGCACTTATTTTTAGAAGATAAGAATATTTTTAAATTTACGGGACTAGAGGTTTTGCAAAATTCAGAACACTACTCGCTCAGACTGGCCTGGGATCACAACGGAATGATAACCTCACCCCCTGCCATAAACACGATACTAGCTACCACTGATTAAGGCAAGCTCTGTTCATACACTTCCTCATGAATCCTAACCCGATCTGAGAGTTGCAGTGTAATAGTTCCCATTTTAATGCATGAAGAAATCAAGCTCAGTTGAGTTAAAAATAAATCTCTCCCCAACTCACAGAACAATTATGCAGAGGAGGTGGAATTTAAGCCCGGTCTGATTGATTTCAAAGCCGGTCCTCTCTTCTGAAAGCTCTCCCTGGATTTCTTTGTCTGCCCAGCATGCATCTCATCACTTAATTCAGTTCCTTATCTTGAGTCTGCAATAATCCTGTCTGCTTCCTCTGAGCAACTCTTCCCTGTATCCTTCATTTATCTGACTTAATCCAAATGCTCTGCTCTCCACAAAGCTAGGGACTACAGAAGTCCATAATCCTGTGTTTGAGCTTTATGAGCAAACTTAAGTTTCTTATTTTGCATTAATTTCACCATAGGGACCAAAGTGCATGGAGACTTAGGTGTGATTCTAGCCCCAGACCTTACTTAAAACGACTGCCCTTCCCACAAAAGTACAAACCAAACTCTATCTCCCCCTGACTCTGCCTTCTGTTTTTCCAGTGCTGGGGAAACAAGGTGATGCGGTGGGCCTAAAACCCTGCGCAAAAGACCAAGCAAGGGCCATGACCTTGAAGCCAAAGCTCGGACTCAAAGTTTCTCAGTGATGTTTAAGTGTCATAGCTATCAAAAAACATCATTATTACGGAAATTCCACAGGAAACTCAACTTGTGAAATTGAAACCCTCCAGCCCCTGAAGCCTGTTTTTCCCTCCTTGAAACAATTTTTTTTTAAGGGATTTTGTTTTTGTTTCTGTTTTTAACATTAAGAAAAGACGGTTGCTCTGTTCCACAGCCTTAATCTTGAATCAGAGATCAAAGCCCCGGCTCCTCTTGTAGACATATGGCTTGTTTCAAGGTTCCATTGCTGTCACAGATAACAAAGCTGTGCATCTCATTTTCACGCTTGTTTTTCAAAACGGTCTGGTTCCGTCACCCCACCCCCACCCCCTACCATCCTGCTTGCACACAAATCAGGCTCCCTTCTCCTGGACCCTTTAAAAAGCTCAGCACGATGGCAGTTTTCCAAGGCCTAGGAGCATCAGGACCTCCTCACGTGTTCGTTTGATAAACCTGCCTTGAGCATCCCAGGCCGGGTCCACAAGACTGCTCCTCCTGGAGTTCATGGCCATTCCCTGACGGTCACACATACAACCCCAGCTCACTGCCTCAAAGGCAAAGCCCAGGGCCGGAGAAGCAGGACCACAGGAAGGCTGGGCTCCTGAGCATCAGGTGACCTCTGAGTCGACAGAGGCGGGAAGGATGAGAGAGGGGAGAGCAGAGTGTGGTCCAGGCGGAGGGAACAGCCTGTTGACTGGCTGTGCAGATGAGTAACCTGGCCAGCTGGGAAAACCACAGCGGCCCATCTCAGAGCATCGCAGGCAGTGGAGACCCTGTTACTAAGTGCTCCTTCCACAGTTGGGGGCTGTCAATCTAAGAGGAACAGATTTCCGTCATGAAGGCATTTTCCAACCCCCCATTTTCCAGAGTAACCCACATCCTGGAGGGGAAAATGCGACCACACCCAGAGCTGCGAATCAGCCTCAAAACCAGGACGATTTACCAGCATCTGGTCAAACCTTATGCGCCAGGCCTGGCTTCCTGGCACGAGGCCTTCCTCAGGCCCCTACCCAACATTCCACCTGCAATTGCGTGCCCTTTTTCTTAAAGAGGACCTCCAGATCTGCAGAGGTTTCATGTCCCACCGAGTCTGGCTCCACCCCTTGTTAGAACTCGGGACTTTGGGCATGAAGTCCAACTGTAGCGCTACCACTAATTATTGCACCGGGTCTGGGCTGCACGAAGGAAGAACTCTTTCTTGATTCAGCAAAGCAGAGTGTGACGGAGGACTCCCCACAGGTGCAGCGAGGGTCAGAGACCTCACAGGTCAGCCTTCCCCGGGGACTCCGCTCCTGCTCATGAGCCCTCCCCCACTCCACCATGAGTCACTTTTGGTTTCCATCTCACACGCAGGGACACTTGCTCTTACAGGGTGTGTTGTGTGTGACTCAGCTTCCCCAAGTGAACAATCCATCTGAGGACACTATTCCACAGCCATCACTCATTTCTCATTTATTCTTACTCATCCTTGTACTTAAGCTCTCTTTCAACTTAGTTTGAAGGGGACTATGTGAGTTGGAGACTACAAGACAGATGGGCTGTAAGGGACAGGGGCTAGAGGTTCCAGCATGAGGTCCTCTAGATCCTTGAAGGTGACCACCAAGCCTGCCTGGGGTGAACGAGGCAGGGAAGGACCCCTCCTTCCATAACTGTTGTATTCTCTAGAATATGAGTTCCATGACAGCAGGGAGACTTGGCTTGCTTTGTTCACCATGCTTGGCCCACAGTAGTGGCTCAATAAATAATTGGTGAATGAATGAATAAATAGTATGTTACCTAGAATTTTGAGTTCAGATGCCCGGCCAGCAAACAGACTAATAAATGCAACATCACAGCAAACAATAACTGTCTTTGCCAATTTGCTGTTGTTATTGTTCAGTCACTAAATCATGTCTGACTCTTTGCGACCCCATGGACTGCAGACGCCAGGCTTCCTTGTCCTTTACGGTCTCCTGGAGCTTGCTCAAACTCATGTCCATTGGGTCGATGATGCCATCCAACCATCTCATCCTCTGTTGCCCGCTTCTCCTCCTGCCCTCAATCTTTCCCAGCATCAGAGTCTTTTCCAGTTTGTAGGATATGCTATTTCCCCAAAGATGTACCCTGATATTACCCTGTAGCTAAGATACCTGAATTATGGCAAATCACTAAGGCTGTGAAACAAGGCTTTGCTTAGTGACAAAAAGCAAACACACATGCTATCAGTCTATCTTTAGTTTACAGTAAGCTGTACTAACCTCAGCCAGAATGAACCAAAGAGCATGCTTTCCTTTTCAAAACTGCACTGGAATTACTTTCAATATTATGTCTCCACTCATAATTCATGGGTGTTGTTATATACTTTCATCTTATCTCACAAAAATCCTGGAAAGAGGAGTTATTAGCCCCATTTTAAAGATGGGAAAATGGAGGCTAGTAGGCATTCCAGGACTTGCCCAGGAGTATATGGATCAGTAGACACCAGGGAACACCCTGGAGTCAGACCTTGTGACCTCAGCTCAAAGACCTCTGGATCTCCGTTTCCCAGATGAAAATGTCCATGTCAGGGCAGGAGTGAGCAGGAGAGTGGGTCATCCAAGCCTCTGGGTTCCTTTGGGCACCTGACTCACCATTCCTGAAGAGAGGAGGACCAACTGAAAATTGCTGTTTCAAAACAATCAGCTGCCTTTTGCTGCCAAATCCCCTTGTATGCTTAAAGGGTTTCCCCCTTTAAGGAAAAAGGTTGGTCCTGGATTCTTCATTATATCACACAGAAGCAAACCCACCTTGGTTTTATTTCCCCAGAACTGGACAGTGACTTTCTGGCTGTGCTGAGTGACTATCCATCTCCTGACATCAGCCCCCCGATATTCCGCCGTGGGGAGAAACTGCGAGTGATTTCTGAGTAAGTGAGTTTTCCAAAACTTTTATGATGCCCCCAAAGAACTCAATGCTGGTGGGAGTTGTTAGATTTTCGCTATGGTTGTCCAGTTCCCCATGGACCCTGGTCCTGTTGTGAGGTGAGAAAGTTGGCCCAAACAGTGGGCCTCCAGGCTTAATCCTCCTGACTGCTGCTGGTGCTCTAAAACTTTCCCTGGCTCCCAGTTGCCCAATGGGTAAAATTGAAATTTCCTAACTTGGCTTTTGAGACCCTTTATGATCCAGCTTCTATTTCTTATGTTGGCCTCATCTCCCCTCAACACGGGCAAGGTTGAGGTTATACATTAATGCAGACTCAGGAAGAGGACTCAGGGATCTGGGAAAAAAAAAAAAAAAAAACAACTTCTGATGATAAACAGAAAGGTATTGCCTTTGACCTGTTGTCTCTTTTAGATTTGAAAAAGGCTGTAGAAGACATAGGGGCTCTGAGCCCCTTTTATTTAGATCCTCACTGATGTAGACATGTGAAACTATCTTGGTTACATCTCAGAGTCTAATTCAGCAGAGTAAACATTTATTTTTTAAAAAAGCCTCCAACCATGGGAGATAAGCTAGAAATATCAGCTGCTGATCCCTGAAAGGTGGCTATTGCCAGCATGTGGGAAGACTTTCTGTTTAGATCAAAATGGGAGGATATACTTAAAAACTAAATTTTTGTAGGGAGAAAGTCTCATTAATGTGGCCAAGGACAGACCTTAAAAAAGGAACATCCCAGTGCACCTGGGATTAAATCTGGTTATTCTGTTCATTCATTCAATCACTCACCACTTCCCCAGTCACTCTTTTCTATTTGTTCTTATCCTTCTAGTGAAGGGGGCTGGTGGAAAGCCATCTCTCTTAGCACCGGTCGAGAAAGTTACATTCCTGGAATATGTGTGGCCAGAGTTTACCATGGGTGAGTACATTTCTAAAATAGCATCAATAAAGCATGATCTCTGTGAGAGTGTGGGCTTCCCTGTGGCTCAAACAATAAAGAATCTGCCTGCAATGCAGGAGACCTGGGTTGAATCCCTGGGTTGGGAAGATCCCCTGGAGAAGGGAAAGGCTACCCACTCCAGTATTCTTGCCTGGTGAATTTCATGAACAGAGGAGCCTGGTGGGGTTACAAAGAGTTGGATATGACTGAGTGACTAAATTTCATTTCTATGAGAGTGCATAGAGAGATCCCAGCAGGGGACACTGGAAAGGGAGGTGTTAGTTCAGTAGGGTCACCTCTAATCTTAGCTCAGGTGTCCTTAGGTTAACCCTTTCTGTCTCTGAGACTCAATTTCTCCATTAGGTAGATGAATAACGGACCTCGCAGGTATAATGTGATGTCGCTATAGCAATAAGGATTCAGGAACTGTGATCACAAGAGGCAGCAGACAAAAGTCAGCCAATCTGAGGCACAAATCCAGAGACTGTCACTTAGTGGCTGTATGACAAGTGGACAAGTATCAGCTTCTTATCCCCACTCATTAAATCGAGAGCATAGCATAGAATGATAGGAATAATGATCTATAGTAATGGGACCAGAGTCTGGGGCTGTTAGGAGAATGAGAGAGGATGACACACAGATTCTTGGAACTGGGCCTGGTGTTACCACCAGTTAGCACATACTGTGGGTGCACGGAGGCTCAGTCGTGTCCAACTCTTAATGAGCCTATGAATGGTAGCCCGCCAGGTTCCTCCCTCCATGGGATTCTCCAGGCAAGAATGCTGGAGTGGGTTGCCATGTTCTCCTCCAGGGGATCTTCCCGACCCAGGGACCAAACTCATGTCTCCTGCATCTCCTGCATTATCAGCTGGATTCTTTACCACTGAGCCTCCTGGGAAACCCACTCAATACAGACCAGCCAGATTCTTATCCAATCATATCCAGCATATGGAGAACATGCTGCCAAAAATGCTTACACACTCACCCTGACAAGTGGAGAAGTCAAGCAGAAAAGAAGCCCCTTTAAGTAATAAAGCATGCAGATGAGAAAGCAAAGATGTTTCCCTCCCCTGCAGTCATACAGAAGAGGCCATGGGGCATGACAGGTGGCCCCGGTGGCCAGCACACCCCAGCCAGGACAGGTGTGGCTCAGCCTGGTTTCCACTGTGGGGCCTTGGAAAAAAATTCCTCAGCCTCCATGAATCACAGTCTCCTTATCTGTCCGGCTACCAAGGCCAGAACTTGGCATATAGGACGGGAGAATGGAACTCCACTTTTCACTTGAGGGGTCCAGAAATAACTTCCTTACAGTCAGAGAAAGACTCTGCAAGCCACCTGCTTACCTAGGGAAGCAGAGCAAAATGCCTACATTTTTTGAAGCATGGTACCCAGTGCTTTTCATTCAGTGTTACTGATTCTGATGATCAATATCAAGGCTTGTCCCTGTGCTGAGGATGACAAAGCTGGGCAGAGGAGGGGCGGTGGTGGCTATGAGAGTTACTTCCTGAAAGAGACGTGAGTCATGTAACTCTGATCAGCTGTGTGTCACTGATCCATCCATGCACTCAGCCATCAGCCATCGGCACCTTCACGCTAAAGAGGCAGTGCTGAATGCCGGCATGAGTAGGGACGAGGGCTGAAGAACCCAGATGACCAAGATGCAATCCTGACCCTACAGAGCTTCCATTATTACAGGTGCAAGAATGTCCTGAAAACAGAGCAGGAAGAGAGGGGGTGCAGCCTGACGGCCACAGAATTGGAAAAATGCAGCCCAGTTTAGCAGTGTCCACTGTGATGTGGGTGCCCATTTGCTCAGTCGAATTCAATTCTTTGTGACCCCATGGGCTGCAACTGCCAGGCTCCTCTGTCCATGGGATTTCCCAGGCAAGCATACTGGAGTGGGTTGCCATTTCCTACTCCAAGGGTGGGTCACTTCAACAAATTCCTTAATCTCGCTGACCCTCAGCATCCTCATCAGTAAGACAGAGAGTATGCTCTTGACCTTTGGTGGTTGATACAAAGGTTAGATTTCAAGTGCGTGACACGGTATGGGCCCATAATTAGTATTCATGCATGGATGTCATCATTGCCATTGTTTTATTATCTTCATTTTTATAAGTGAAATTTCATGAAAGGACTTGAAATGATGAATGTTTATCACTCATGCTAAAACAAATTAATATTCCACGCATCGCAGAGAACTAAGGGAACAGTTGAAATATTTGGCCCAATATGGCATCACCATGATCTTACCAACAAGAGCACTCTTGGAGACCAGCACATAAGTAAAGCGGTATCTGATGTTATGTCTGCTGGTTTCTCACACGTGGTGGGAAGCCTCAGCCAGCCCTGCCAATGGCCTGCTTTCATGCCACGGGGAATATTAAAGGGTGAGAAACAGTAGAATGTTAATACTCCCACAACACTCGCTCATCCAGACGTGATCAAAAGCCAGGGCCCGTTCACTGAAACCCAGCATCAGTTAAGAAGGGATGGAGGACTGCTTCCAAATACACAGTAGCCGATTGCTAACAGTGGTTCTGCAAAACCAGTCAGGGCCCTTCACCCCAGAACACAGATTCCTTTGTGCCCCCAGCTGCTTTCTAAAGCATGTTCAAAGTGCCCATTCTCCTCTGAAGGTGAACATTCCATTGGAAAGCTGGGCTACAGTATTATAACTGTTTTATTTTTAAGAGTGAAATGAAAAAAAAAGGCACAGAAATGCATCATGCAATGACAGCTGAATTTAAAAACGTGTTGAAAAGGAGAAAACAAGGAGGAAACAGAACGTATGCAGGTTGGGCCGTCAGGTGGTGAAATCAGGCACCACCATTTCTTTCATTTTATTTCTTTCTTTCTCGTGGCTATATTCTTTCATGGCTATATACTAAGCTTAATAACCTGGACACCCAGGTGAGCGAGACAAAACCCCAAACGACAGGCATGGTCCCTGCCCCCGTGGATGAAGGAGCTGAGTAGTCAGAGTACAAGGAACATAGATATTAAATAAACTACCAAGAAGGTCCCTTATCATGTTTTAAGATGCTTTTATATAATACAGAATTGGTACCACACAGCTGGCATTTGAGAAACAGGATGAGAAAGATGCTGTGTGCCTCTCCGTGTCATTATTCAATGTAACACCTGCCTTGCAGTGGGCACTCAGGAACTATTTGAAAGATTAAAAGAATGAAGGAATGAACCACTGATTGCCTTGCTCTTTTTTTTGATTTTTAAATCCCAGCAGCGGGTTTTATGTTAGCTGGACCTGGATCTTTTCTGCATCCCTCCTGTCTTTTGGTGGGGAGGGTACATTCGGGGCACTCATGGCTGTCTTTCTTGTCCCCAGTTGGCTGTTTGAAGGGCTGGGCAGAGACAAGGCTGAGGAGCTGCTGCAGCTGCCGGACACGAAGATCGGCTCGTTCATGATCAGAGAGAGTGAGACCAAGAAAGGTGAGCAGCCTTGAACCCATCCTTCCATTCGGGGGTCAGAAAACAAGCTTTGCTCTGGGCTGACTCATGCATCACCCGGCTCAGGTTCCCTTCCTCCCACGATGCACGCGAGTCAGCCCATGTGGTGAGCTCCCAGAAGCCCATAGACGGGCACTGTGGCCAGCACCGAAACCAGGGCACTGGAGCCAGGCCGCAGGGAGCTGGTGGGGCACCGGCTCAGGCTCTGACCCACGCCGGGCCTGGCAGACTACCACTGCAGAATTTCCCCACAACTGAGAAAAGATGAAAACGCCACTGGGCAGTGCCCGGGCCAGAGAGGATATGGGCTGCAAAGCTCTGTGACTGGGGCAAGTCATGTACTTCTCTGACCTCAGTTTTCTCATCTGTGAAATGGAGAGAAAACCCCTTCCTTGTGAGATTGTGGTGTGATTCAAATGTAATAATCTTTGTTGTGCTCTCACGACACAGCAGACCTTCAATCTTAGTCCCTGCTACACTCTACAGTGATCTCAGGCAGCTAAGAGGATTGGGACGAGCAGATTCACCGTGGCCTTCACCACTGTGATTCTCATACATCCTATGCACCAAGTAATTCAGTGAAAAAGAAATAGCCGGGCTTTGCCATGGTTCAAAGCAAGAGTCTCCAACTCTAGTTGGCCTGTATGAATCGCTAAGAAGTCACCTCCTCTCTCTAAGCCTCTTTTCCTTTCTCTGTAGCATGGGATTAACGGGATTAATGGGAATGTGTTTGGCAGGTGTCTGGAATAAGTGGTGGTGGTTTAGTTCGATAAGTCATGTTCAACTCTTACGACCCCATGGACTGTAGCCTGCCAGGCTCCTCTGCCCATGGAATTCTCCAGGCAAGAATACTGGAGTGAGTTGCCATTTCCTCCTCCAGGGGATCTTCCCGACCCAGGGATCAAACCCGGGTCTCCTACATTACAGGCAGATTCTTTACCAACTGAGCTACAAGGGAAGCCCTTCGAGGGAAGTCTGGAATAGAGGATGCATAAACTCACAGAAGCCAAACACTGATAGCTGGGGGTTACTCAGACTAACTGAGAATTAATATTAACTTCTTGAATATAGAAAATAGCTCCAAGATCTCAGCCTGTTTCTTGTACGCCCACCATCAAAGACTATCTCCCATGTGCTTATTAAGCACCAGAGCTACCTGGTACTGGATGGAGCCTTCCAGTAAAATGAGCGTCAGCTTTCCTCTGGGGAAGCAGGGACCTTCTGTGTGATATAATAAAGAATCCAGGACCAACCTTTTTTCTTAAAAAACCTAAATATGCAGGGTGAGAGCAAAAGCAAAACAGAGGCAAAACTTCCTGTTCAGGTCCCAGGGGTCTCCTGAGGCAGGAGACCCAGATCCAGGCAGGGTCAGGGGGTGGTGTGGGAAGGACCCCAAGTGTAGCTGCCAGAGCTGATCTAAAAATAGACTGAGCCGCAGCCTGGGTGAGGGCGGCAGGCTCTGCTCCCTAGGGTATGCAAAGTTCTCGTAAGTTTCCACCTGCAGCTCTTGAACTGCTCGCTGTCCTTTCAGTCCGTGTTGCCATTACCGGAAGACACGCAGAGGGCAGGCCTGGGAGAGCAAGGGATGCTGGCCACTAGAGAGGCCTGCTGCAGGAGGACAAAGGTCCCACCCGCCTCGGGGCAGCCACTTCTGAACTGCGTGCCTCCAGCCATCTCACTCTGAGTCTGTTTCTCCAGCTGTAACAGTACCTGAGGACAATACCTCCCAGGGTCTTTCTGAGAATCAACAGAGAGGTTGCTATGAATAGCTCAGCCCCTGACCCAGCATATGCAAGCCAAAACTCCCCACTCACCACTGCCTTGTGAGTCTTTTCCCTCCCGGAACCCCCCTAGAAGACAGAGCAAGGGTGGTGTGTGTGCGTGTGTGTCTCTATGTGTGTGTGTTTGTGTGTCTCAGTCATGTCCGACTCTTTGCAAGCCCGTGGACTGTTTCCCACCAGGCTTCTCTGTCCATGGAAACCTCCAGGCAAGAATACTGGAGTGGGTTGCTATTTCCTACTCCAGAGGATCTTCCCAATCCAGGGAATGAACCCACATCTAATGCACTGCAGGCAGATTCTTTACCATCTGAGCCACCAGGGAAGCCCAAGAACGCTTACACATGACCTAAGCTCAGTTCTCTCACTTTCCATTTGAGGAAATGGAGGCTAAGAGGGGTGCAGACACTCACCCAACGTTCTACTCCATGCTCCCAATGGGTGGGTGGGGTTCCATCCCTACTCAGGGAACTAGATCCCACATACCACAACTTAAGAGTTTGCATGCTACAACTTAAAAAAAAAAAAAAAAAAAAAGATCTTGCATGCTGCAGCAAAGATCAAAGATCCCATGAGCCACAACTGAGACTCAGTGCAGCCAGATAAAATAAATGCATGAATATTTTTGAAAAGAAATTTTTAAAAGAGCATTGCAGTACAGTTAATGCAACTGGACTGCTCAAATACCACGTTCCTGGAGATTCTAAAGAGTGAGCTACATCCAAACAGATGAGGCTCGAGCAATTGTTGCTCAAAACACAAGAGCATGTATCTGGGTACCATGGTCGTATCACAAGGCTGAGAAGGGCTCTCCGCCTCCATGGTGGTGGGCTCCTTAGCTGGTGGCCCTGGGGTGATGACCTGTCCTCCACTCCCTGCAGGTTTTTATTCCCTCTCAGTGAGACACCGGCAGGTGAAGCATTACCGAATCTTCCGTCTGCCAAACAACTGGTATTACATTTCCCCGAGGCTCACCTTCCAGTGCCTGGAGGACCTGGTGAATCACTATTCCGGTAAGAAACACTCCATCAAGACCGACGCATGACATCTCTCTTGGCTCACTGCCTAACCCCCCAACCCAAACTCCAGGCACTCAGTCTAGGCTGCTCCCCTAGACCTGCCTGGTGATTTACTTTGCTCTCTTGTCCATCCTGCCTTCTTCAAATGCTCTTTTCTCAGTAATTCAGACTGCAAATTTCAGGCTAAAACAGACTGAATGTGAATGCTAAGTAAGTAAAATGCAGCCAACCTCAACTTCATCCTCTCTCTGCCTGTAAGTGAAATGAATCAGGACGCCCCTACAGTCAAAACCACAGATGGTCTGCACTTCCTTAAGTGGGTTGTACACTTGGGCCTCTGGGGCTTTGCTCTGAAATGCTCTTCATTTCCCCCTTTCTGCATGTCAAAGTCCTCATCGACCTTCAGGGCCAACAGGAAGCCAGCTCTGTGATGAAGCCCTCAGAGTTAGAGGACGAATGGCCCGTTTTCTCTCTGCTCCCCTGGCATGCCAGGTGTTTTTCTCCCTAGAATTCTGGGCGTTCCGCCTGGTGACCTAGTTAAGTGTCCACTAGTCTGTGTTTCTCAACAAGCTCTTAGAAACCAGGGATTATACTTCATTCATCTCAATGCCCTTCCTGGGCCCAGGAGACAGGTCCAAGCGTGCCATGCTGACTGGAGCATCCTCCAAGACGGCGGATGCAGAGCGGGGTTTGATGGAGGTGACGGGTGTAGTGCATAGAGTCGGGAGAGGAACTGTGAGTTAGACTGACCTGAACGCCAGGTCAGGAGTTAAGAGTTTCACCCTAAGGAAAAGGGAGAAATGGTATTAAAAAAAAAAAAAGTGGCTAAAAGCTGGCTCTGAAACCATCTTGTGTTCAGATCCCAGATCTGGGCAACCTTGGGCTGGCGGTTCACCTTTGAGCCCATTCTTCTCTGTGCCACGCAGACGCTAAGT
Organism: Cephalophus harveyi; assembly: GCA_006410635.1. Lineage (NCBI taxonomy): Eukaryota > Metazoa > Chordata > Mammalia > Artiodactyla > Bovidae > Cephalophus > Cephalophus harveyi. The sequence goes on from SJYT01016890.1 coordinate 296,972, forward strand.
GTTCCTACCTTGAAGACACGGTGAGAGTGCACTGAGTTAGCACAGGGAAAGTGCAGATGAGAGAGCCCCAGGCATAAATGTGGGCTCCTGTTAGTGAGCCGCTGTTCCTTGACCAGGAGGGCGCCCTCCTCCCCGCTTCTGCCATGTGAGAGAAAGGAAGGCAAAAGCCGCTTTCACCGCACAAGCATCTTCCCCCTTCCACATTCCAGACGTCTGAACCCAAGCCCTGGATTCTTTAGGATGTGTGATCCCGAAGGGACTTCCAAGGTGAAAGGAGGCATCCACGGCACTGGCTTATCACACCTGGCCTGTGAGAAGGGCAGGTCAGGAAGAAGAAATGGTCACTCGGGAGACCCACGGCCAAACTTGCCTCTGGGCTCTATGGGTTCTTGGGTGAAGACCTCCACCTCGTGGATCCCACTTCACCGTTCACGGAAGGTGGATGAGAGTGCCACGATTCTTGAATATGACAGCTCACGCAATGTGTCTATCTGAGCTTGGCACATGGCGGGTGCAAAATAAATGATAGAGCAAATATTACTCCCATGACACCTGAACACCTAGCAGCGTAGCTAAAAATGAAAGAGGAAGGGAGTCCTGGAAGCAGTCAGCTTTTACTGATCACGAGTAGAAGTTGGTCGTGGTATTTGGCTTTTAATAAGAATCATCTGAGAGGTGTGGAGACCATAAGTTTTGCATAGACAAAAGCAAACATGAAAAGGATGCTGGCCCGGCAGAGATGTTTACAGAGCAGGAGGTCCACAAGGCTTTCCTGCCGTGAACCCCTGAGGATCGCACGGCAGAACAGAAGGGCGCCTTCCGAAAACGCGCCCCGGGTCACTGCACCAGCACAGGGGTCGAAGCCAGCAGTCCCCTCTGCGAGTGACTGAAAAGGGCCGGGGGCCCTGCAAGGATCCTGGTCCCTTCAGGACCCCATGGTGGGAGTAACATGGCCAATTTACGTCCCACCACGCTCTTCCTAAAGGCGCAGAATCTGAGAAAGCATGCACTCAGGGGTGTGAACAGACTTGTTTCATGAGTTACTTGTATTTATTATCCCAGTGCCTTTGGGCAAATTATTTAAAACTTAATAATTATTCAATTCTATTATTATTCAAATTTGCTATTATTAAATTTAATAATTTTGGAGCCTTAGTTTCTGTATCTATGAAGTGAAAGTGAAAGTGTCAATCATTTAGTTGTATCTGACTCTTTGCAACCCCATAGACTGTAGCCTGCCAAGCTCCTCTGTCCATGGGATTCTCCAGGCAGGGATACTGGAGTGGGTGGCCATTCCCTTCTCCAGGGGATCTTCGTGACCCAAGGATAGAATCTGGGTCTCCTGAACTGTAGGCAGATTCTTTACTCTGAGCCAATAACTTTGGAGCCTGTTTCTGCATCTATAAAATGGGGATTAAAACGCCTCTTACAGGATTATCGTTAGGACCAAAAAAAAAAAACAATCATGCCTGTGACTGGCTGTGACCTTGAGCTCATGACTTGACCCCAAGGTCCTTGGGTTCTTCATTCCCCAAACGGGTACACAGTACCAACAGCCAGAGCAGTTCAGGGCTCCCTGAACTGACAGCTGCCAGGCTCACTCAGCATGGGGCTGCGGCTGTGTGCTCAGAAGTGCCAGTTCTCCTCTTTGCCAAAATGTACGTTTCACCCTAAGCATTAACCTTTGTAAGGAAGGTGCTCTCTACCGTTGCTGGTTTCTTTCATCTTTGTGTCTAACTTGGTGTCCCTCGCCTCCTAACCTGTGAGGTCGTTTCAATTTCCAGCCCGTGACAGGTAATTATTTCAGGTTCACATCTAGTTAAGCTCCTTGTAACCTCAGGGTCCAATCTTACATTCCTCAGTGCATGCCAGCATGGGTGGACATCTGAGTCCACGGTGAAAGCCACACAGACGCGAAGCATTACTGAGAGTCACTCTCTGACTTGATTCTTCAGCTACAATTCCACTTTGTTCTTTGGCGAGGACATCCCAAGAGCTCTATCAATGTGATGGAGACAGAGCCCAGCAGAGGGGTGCTGTGCTTCCTAAGCCCTGGTGATGGGCAGTCTCGAAGCCGAGGTGGCTGCATCCGGGCAGACACTTCATCTCCCGCAGGACACGAGACCCACTGGGCTCTCCATCCTCAGCAGGGCCACAGAGAATCTCCTGCATCTGCGAGAACATCCGGGCACTGCAGGCTCGAGGGTGTCTCATGATGACATGGGCTAGGGGAAGGCTTTGAAGAGATAGAGGCTCTATCTTAAAGCTCCTAGAGAGATGGGGGGCCCTGGAAGCTCAAGTAGGAGCTATCAACAGGAAGATAAAAGGAAAGGATTTATTTAATTTTCATCCTCTTTGTGCTTGAGTATCTAGGGTAGAGAAGAGAAAAGTTTCTTTTTTGTCTTCGTCCATGTTCTTCTCGATTTTGCCTTTTATCTTTCCGTTTTCGCCTCCTATTTCTGCGTCTTTCGTCCTTTGTGATCAGTCTTTGCATCTTCCCCTCCTTCACTGTCTACTTAATTCCCTCCTTCTCTCTTGGTCTTCCTTCCATCCTTCCTCCCTTCTCTCTCCCTTCCCTTCTGTCTTCTTCCCTTATTTCCTTTATCTCTCTTCCTTCCTACAGAGGCATCAGCCCCACCCGTGCTATATGGACCCCTGTTCTGTGTGCCGTGGGGGACGCAGCAGTGCACGTAGCCCCCCAGCACACAGGAGGCTGCCCCCAAAGCTGACGGCCCAGCACGTTGGTGGGAAACCCCTGAGTGTGGGGTCTCCCTCACACGGGCACCCTGCCAGCTGTTCTCACATGTCAGCTCCATCCTCTCATCCAACAGTAGAGGATTCAGGTTCAGAGCGGGTCCAGGTGATGCACTATCTGGGCGGAGCTGAAACTCTACCCCAAGTCTGGCGGATTCTGGGTCCTAAAGTCTGCTCTTGCCTTGTGTCAAGCTAAGCATAGTGTGCACTCAGGGCATATTGAGATGTCTTCAACAGCTGCACACATGGTTCTCAGCCCCTCGCAAATCTCAGCCTCAGTTTCCCCTCATGAATAGCCAGGGCCCCGCAGCATGCACTGGCCGGGGCATCTCAGAGCCGCTGACCAGTTCTCTGCTTTCTCCTCAGAGGTGGCCGACGGACTCTGCTGTGTGCTGACCACGCCCTGCCTCACTCAGACGGCGGCAGCCCCAGCAGTAAGGGCCTCCAACTCACCCGTCACCCTGCGCCAGAAGACCTTCGACTGGAGGAGGGCGATAAGGTGTGGGTGTGTGTGTGTGTGTGTGTGTGTGTGTGTCCTCCATGAATGTATAAGCCCCAAACCAGCACGTGAGCCCAGCACATAAAAACTGTGGCCTGTTCCCGCCAGCCTTGCTACCCCCTTGCTCTGAGCAGGTGTGGAATCCCAGCATCCCCAGGAGACCGACCTGTCTCAGCTCCCACGCCCTGGGTGGCGTGGCCCCAGCAACTCCCCGCCATGGCCTCAGTACCCCTAGTTCTGCACACATTCATTCAGCACTCCTTCAGTGTCAGTTGAATATTTTCTAGGTGAATGATACCACCTTGCACTTTTCGAACTGTTAGTATCCTAGAGAGCAACACACAGATCAATCTCGTGTAAATTTAATATTGTTGTAAACTCAGTCGTGAAGCTTAAACCCACTAGCAAAATCCTAAGGTGACTTCATACCTTAAGGGGGAAAAAAATCTTCCTTTATTTGCTCTGATTGTCAGCTATTGCATTTAAGGGGTATCTGTAAGTGGGGACTGGTGGGTTACCTTACTAATTAAATAATGATCCAGACATCCCACTGGTAAATTCAAAGAAAATCAGTGATCAGAATTGCCTAGGAAATAAAACAGCTGTTCCTTGTAAATTGTCATGAAGAAAGATTCATTAAAATGTACAGCTGGAAGTTTAGCCATCTGAGGAAACAGTGGCTCAGAGAGGTCAAATGATTTCTCCAAAATTATACAGCCATAGATGGAAGAAGCAGAATTAGAACAAGTTCGATACCTATTAACCAGGCTCTTCATTTGTTTTTTTTCCTTTTCTTATTCTCTTGTCCTCCATCCCACTACATCCTCTGCTTTGCCCCTTTTCTGTCCACTATCCCACTAGCAGACAGCAAGAGGACCCAGAGGGGGCAGAGAGCCCAGTCGGTATGGATGAGTCCCTTTTCAGCTACGGCCTTCGGGAAAGCATCGCCTCGTACTTGTCCCTAACGGGAGACGACAGCACTTCCTTTGACCGGAAGAAGAAAAGCGTGTCCCTGATGTACAGCGGGAGCAAAAGGAAGAGCTCTTTCTTCTCGTCACCACCGTACTTTGAAGATTAGCTGTAGAACAGGGACCACGGTGTTTGCCCAAAAGAACAGAGGTTATGACTGTCACCTGGCATCCTGCACAGAGGCACATGGTCCCTGGGGAAACACGTCTTCCAGAAGCCAAGAGAAGCCAAGTGGAGAACTGAACTCTTGTCTTCTGTATCCACATCACGACAGAGGGAACCCCTCCCTGGTGTCTGATCAGGCACACTGCAAATGTTGACTCCTGGCATCTTCGTGCAAGAGGGTCGGAAGAGCCGTGTGTGTGTGTGTGTGTGTGTGTGTGTGTGTGTGTGTGTGTGCACGCTATGTCTGTGCAAAAGACAAAGATGCTCTCTCACAAGAAAGTGCACTGGTGCCGCTCTCCAGCACACCGCCCAGCTAGGCTCCCTCTGAGGCCACTAGAGAAAACTTCTGAATGAGAAAAGCCAGAGAAGAAAATGAGCCAGAAGCTACAGCCTGGCAGACAATCTGGGTTTGCAAATCGACCCCCTGCACTGAACTTTTGAAACCCATCTGTAAAGAGAGCCCTCTGGGCTGCAGCTCCTCTCTTTCTAAGGGAGCTCAGTGACACTAAACGCTAACCTTCCTTATGAGCCCCCAGTCGGAAGATCCCTTTGGGCTTCTAGCTCCAAAACTACGTGTGTAGAAGTCAAACGACTTCCCTACTTATGCAGAGACCAGGGGAATGGAGAGGAGGTGGCTGCCAATGGGAAAAGCACGAGGGCAGGCCTGGCACTGAGCGAGATTTCGCGACGACACCAACCGTGGCTCACAGCACAGAAAGGGCTTCTCTGGGATGCTGAGGTTCTTGCCTATCTTAATGCACCCATTATTCATTTGTGATTACCAGAAGAGGCACTGTGTTAAGTCTGTAGGTATCAGGTATCAGGCCCAGCAATATAGACAGGAAGAAAATATTTGTATAGACAAATATTGTGGAAGTAGTGTGCTGTGCTAAGTTGCTTCAGTCATGTCCGACTCTTTGTGACCCCCTGGACTGTAGCCCGCCAGGCTCCTCTGTCCACGGGATTCTCCAGGCAAGAATACTGGAGTGGATCGCCGTGTCCTCCTGGGACTAGGTGACCCAGAAGTTCATGTCTCAGCTGGATCCTTAAGTAGTGGAAGGGCTGGCTGGACTGGATAAGTAAGAATGGTTGGATTTTTTGAAAAAAGGAACTTGATAAGTTCTAAAGAAATCATCCATCCAGTATCTTCTTCTAAAAAGAGTCTGTCAGCCACATGAATAAAAATGCTAAGCTCCAGAAAAGAGGGGAACCAGAGTGGCTTAATTCTGTCAAACAGAATTTTAAGAGATGAGAGAGAAAACACCACAAATTTCTGGAGAAGGAGAAGCGATTCTCTCTGGATCCTGTTAGGAAAGGGTTGCAGTTGCCTCTAGGACCTGTTTCCCCGCCGTTGCAAAGGGGTTCCGGAAGAGGAGGGGTGCTGCTGATAGGAAAAGTCTGTCTGCTCAGCATATGCATTCCAGCCGTCTGAGATCACTGCCCTGGTGGTGTGTGCACATGCGTTTACACGATTTTCTGTATCATCGGATTCCAGAGTGTTTATCCAAGAGGACGTTTGTGGTTTCCTCAACACTCCCCACAGGCTATTTCTAAAGGGCCGGCCGATGTATGGGAAATGAATGTAACTCTGGGGACGCCAACTCCCCACCTCACCAATGGCAGATATGTGTACTGCATCTTCTGTATTGTTTTCCGTTGTAACCAACGAATAGTTGGAATGTTCGGGGAGAACTCGGCGGGGTGGGAGGCGGGGGTCCAAAGTTTACCCTTCGTAATGTAAAACGATTTAGTACATAAATAAGGACTAATTTTATTCGGATTATTTATAAATTAAGAGCCCCTGAGGGGATCAACAGGTCACCAACTCTGAGCGGAAGGTTACATCACCCCCCCTACGCTAGGGTCCAGTTGTCCGATTCTGGGGTGTTCGGAGTGCCGGTTTTGTATTTTGTCTTTATACAAAATTGTTTGAGTTGTTTCTGAAATTTTCACCGGGTGCACTTCTTTATCAATTAAGAACCGTACGACCCCTCTCCAAGGACCCACTCCGGTGACCCACCAATCAAGTCTCCGAGACATCCAATTCCTAAAAATTTCTTGGAACGTCGACCTCTCTCTCCTCCGGTCCTTGTGTTCTCCTTCGGTGTGACCAATCACATAGCCGCAGAGGAACTCCACGTCAGTATTCTTTTGTCCCAAAGCACTGAAAACTCCGACAGAGTAGGCTGAACCCCGACCTGTAGGTTCTAGGTCCCTCTATTGTTGAAGAATCACTAACAATACTTTCAGACCAGAGCGGATCTGTGAGGACGTACAATGAACACTATTGAGACGTTAAACAAGAAGGTTCTTAAGGAAGGTGTCTATACAAAAACCTGTGGTTGATCTATGGTCTACGATAAGATCTCCGACGCTGGTAACGTCACTTTGGTCTTCTCCTGGGACGTTCGTTCGTTCCCCGTCCGTCACAGGAAGGGTTGGATTCAAGGGTCCCCTCCGAGAGGAGAGGAACCGTCCCCTCCCTTCTGCCTGAAGTTCCTGGCAACCCAGACCCAGCCCCTCAGATGACAGCAAGACCCTAGGATGACAGAGAAACACATAGAAGGAACGTGGCCCCAGAGAAATCATGAGATATCTGGACTCCCCACCTGGGAAAATGTTATGGGAAAGAGAAAAAAGAAACTCAAGTTATTTGAGCTGCTTTCATAATGGATCTCCTTATTAAAGCAGTTGAGCATTTGCTTCAAAGTGCAGAGAAATAAAAGGGCTTCCCAGTTGGCTCAATGGTAAAGAATCTGCCTGCCAATGCAGGAGACTTGAATTCTATTCCTGGATCGGGAAGATCCCCTAGACTAGGAAATGGCAACCCACTCCAGTATTCTTGCCTGGAAAATCCCATGGATAGAAGTACCTGGTAGGTTACAGTCCATGGGGTTGCACAGAGTCAGACAGGACTGAATGAATGAACACACACACTCTCGCACAGAAATAAACCTGATTTGCAGATAGCGAGATAACTTTATAAAAATCCAATGGACCCACCAGACAAAGTATTAGAGACAATAAGAAAGCTGAGCAGATGCAGAACCAACTTAGTTCCCAACACCCATGTTTACCCACTGGAGAGTAACACAGAAAACATGAAGCCACTTAGGAAGGGTCTTGCCTCACAGCAATTTTGCAAAGCTTTTATGGAGAAAAGTTCAAAACTCTATGAAAAGATAAGGAGACAAAAATACTATGGGCCTGGTTATAGGGTTAAGCTGATATAAGAACTAACATCCATATTTACCCAAAATGATTTGGAAAAGTACATGAAGTTCAGTTCAGTCACTTAGTCGTGTCCAACTCTTTGCAACCCCATGAATCGCAGCATGCCAGGCCTCTCTGTCCATCACCATCTCCCGGAGTTCACTCAGACTCTTGTCCATCAAGTCCGTGATGCCATCCAGCCATCTCATCCTCTGTCGTCCCCTTCTCCTCCTGCCCCCAATCCCTCCCAGCATCAGAGTCTTTTCCAATGAGTCAACTCTTCGCATGAGGTGCCCAAAGTACTAGAGTTTCAGCTTTAGCATCATTTCTTCTAAAGAAATCCCAGGGCTGATCTCCTTCAGAATGGACTGGTTGGATCTCCTTGCAGTCCAAGGGACTCTCAAGAGTCTTCTCCAACACCACAGTTCAAAAGCATCAATTCTTCGGTGCTCAGCTTTCTTCACAGTCCAACTCTCACATCCATACATGACCCCAGGAAAAACCATAGCCTTGACTAGACGGACCTTAATCTGCATATCTGAGGTTATTGATATTTCTCCCGGCAATCTTGATTCCAGCTTGTGTTTCTTCCAGTCCAGCGTTTCTCATGATGTACTCTGCATAGAAGCTAAAGTACATGAAACTACTGTCCAATTCCCATCAGGAATATTTTTAAAAATCAGTGAACTTACTCTGGCTTCCTGGGTAGCTCAGTGGTAAAGAACCCACCTGCCAGTGCAGGAGACACAGTTTCAATCCCTGAGTCAGGAAGATCCCCTGGAGAAGGAAACGGCAACCCACTCCAGTATTCTTGCCTGGGAAATCCCATGGGCAGAGGAGCCTGGCGGGCTACAGTCCATGGGGTCTCATAGAGTCAGATGTGACTTACTGACTGAACAAAAACAACATTAAAACATATCCCAATATATATACAGAAGCATCAAAGCCCATGAATAGAGAGGCCAATTTTGACTAAGAGAAGTAGCAGGGGAGTGAGTGCTCCTAAGAGGTACGTGTGAAAACAGGAGAAAACAGTGTTCTGGACCCAAACTAGCATCTCCCTCGCCCCCAGATGGTTTAATGGACTCAGCGTGGTCTTAGATGCCCTCTTTGAACCAGGAGCTGAGCTAAGTGTTAAGGCCGTAGTATGGAGATGAGTTAACTCATTGGAAAAGACCCTGATGCTGGGAGGGATTGGGGGCAGGAGGAGAAGGGGACGACAGAGGATGAGATGGCTGGATGGCATCACCGACTCGATGGATGTGAGTTTGAGTGAACTCTGGGAGTTGGTGATGGACAGGGAGGCCTGGCGTGCTGCGATTCATGGGGTCACAAAGAGTCAGACACGACTGAGCGACTGAACTGAACTGAAGGAGATGAATCCTGTACCCAATCAAGCCTGCAGCCACAGTAGAAATGGAATAAGCTGTAAAACATGACAAGCAAGTAAAACAAATCAGAATTCCTAAAAGTCACCAGGCAGAAGTCTCTTCACCACAGTGAGATTCTTTCTGTTTTAGAGACGGAGAAAGGCTTCAAGGTCCCATCCAGCTGAGCCCTAAAGGTGGAGTGAATTTCCAGGTGGAAAACAGGATGTGCTGACCACAGATCAGCGTGGAAAAGATCTAAAGGAAGGCACGGCATTTTCTAGGAACGGTGGTGGAGCTGGTGAGCCTGGACTGCAGGGTTTGTGTGGGAAAGGAGAGAGGAAAATTTAGCGTGAGGCCAATTCCCGGCGCCTGGAGCTCACTCTGAGGAATGTAGAATTGGGGCAATGTTGTAGGAAAGCCATGGAAACTTTTCCTAAGTCCTGTAAATCACAGTGCGGAGGACACGACCTCTTCTACCTTCTCTTAAAACTGGTCAAGGAGTCAGTGCCACAGAATTCAGGCTTGCAACACGGCCTCCCCTTCCTTCAACCTCCCACGAGGGTAGGTGAAACCTCCCACCTTCCGACCTGCTTTTGTTTGGAATTGCCTTTGCTTGGCATCGGACATGGGGAACTGGGTTTCTTAAGTTCCCACAGGGTGCAGCACACTTTACAAACCTTATATCGTGACTCCTCGAATCCTCAGGAGACAAAGTTAATCACATCCATTTTATCTATGAAGCAAGTAAAGTAAAGGGTTTCACCCAAGGCCAGCATCTTAAGGCAAGCTTGTCTGATTCTAGGCTCTTTCTCTGACACATTGAGACCCTGAACGCATCCCAGGCTCTTGGAGAAACATTCTCCCAGTGTGGAAGAACACAGGATTTGGCTTCGCAGGTTCCAGCCCCTAATGCAGCGCCTTCTTGACTGTGTGTTCTTTAGCAGGTCACTAAACACCTCTGAGCCGTGGCTTTCTCATGTCTAGATTAGAAACAAAATAAATGTCCCTTGCAAATCAATATCAGGAACCTACGAGATCATGTATTGAAATGGATCTATGGCCCCACACATGCTAAACAAATACATGTAAGCTATTAATTATCACAGGAGTCTGTCTCGTTCAAATTTCAATAGTTCTAGCCCCAAGATTTGCAGAAAGACTGAAGATTTTATCCAAGAATATATCACCACCTCACTTTCATTCCTCCAAACATCTGTTGGTAGAGAGCACGTTGAAGGAACTGCTAATATATTGAAGTATTTTAGTTCTCTCAGTTCCAAATAATTTCACATGCATCCCAAAGACTGCGGGGAACAGTTGTAAAAGCTGTCTCTAAATGACTAAAACAGAAGGAGGATTTATTTTTAAATACACTACCATTTGTTAAAACAGATTCGTTTTTGAAATTCCCCAAACATCTAAACCCTCCAGAACTTTTGAAAGGAAAATTCTGCCTTCTGGGCCTACTGGAAGGCATTTTTGGTGTCCTCTGGGTCCCCTCGAGCGTCTGGTTTCTGAGAGGGCCCTGGGGGAGTCCCTCTGGGATCAACCCAAAACCAAGAAGGTCTGCTTTCAATCCCAGAAACTGCAGGATGTTTGTGCTCAGGGCTCCTGCCACTCGGACGGACCGTGTACGCAGGGACAGACTGAAGACCACCCGAAGTGAAGGACAAGAAACACAGGAGAGAGGCGGGAGGAAGGGAAGCGGACCGGCCTGTGGGTCCCAGGACACACACCACGGCTCGCCACCCAGGTTTGCGAGCCAGCTCCTTCACTGGCTGCGTGTCAGTCACGGAGCATCGACTGTAACACAGCGGTGTTGCGTGCCCCAGGCTCTGCGGCGAGCCGGGCACTGCTGGCCCCTGCTGTCCTGGAGTGACAGTCTGTGGGAGAGACACACGTGGCAGGAGGAGTAATTCTGCGCTGGTGGGGAAGCGGGAGGAAGGCTGGATGAGATTTACAGGTGGCAGCAGCCACAGGAAGGGGGTCCGACCCGGGGCTGGAAAGTCTGGAAGGAGTCCCTGAAAGACGAGTAGGTCGGGAAAGAAACGACGGGAGAGAAGCACTTCGGGCAGAGGAGGGCACCTGGAGGAGGCTGAATAGAGCACAGACTTCTCAGTGAATTCTAGAAGGCTCCGTGGCTGCCGGAGATAAAGAGGCAGGAGGCGCTGCTGCCTCTCAGGGCAGAGACGACGCCCATCCGGCCTCAACTGTGTGCTCTGAACTGACACTTCTCTCCCCTCGTGGTCATGGGTTTGGACCCCCAGAAGGCTGGACAGAGCTGGGTGTGGTTTGATGGCCTTAGAATCGCCAGGTGGTCACGTCACTGGCCCTGACAGTTCTCCATTGCTCTTTCCTCTGAGTCACTTAACGGTCTCCTCACTGCTCTCTTTCCCTCCAGCGCCGCCCCCTTACACGCCTCCACCAAGCGCTAGAAGTCTGGCCCGTCGACGGTCAGAGTGTTCACAGTACCACTACTGCCAGTAGCCAAAAGGGGGAAGCAACTCAGATGTCAGTCCACAGACGAATGGGCCAACAAAGCATGGTGTACACGCACAATGCAATATCACTCTGCCTTAAAAATAAATGAAATTCTGATGCATGCTACAACGTGGATGAACCCTGAGGACATTATGCTACGTGAAACGAGCCGGTTACAAAAGGACAGATCTCATAGGATTCCACTAACATGAGATAAATTCGTATTAGAGTGGGCAAATTCACAGAAGACAGAAAGTAGAACAGACGCTACAAGAGGCTGGGAGGAAAGGAGAGTGGGGAGACAGTGCTTACTAGGGGCAGAGTTTCTGTTTGGAATGATGAAAAGGTGCTGCTGACGATTAACACGGATGGTCGCACAACGTTGTGAATGTACCTAATGCCAGTGAATGGTACGCTTAGTAATGGTTAAGATGGGAAGCCAAACCAGCAAACAAACAAAAGCTGTCAACGGCTCACATGCACTCGGGATAAAACCCAAGGCGTTTGGTGCAGCCTGGTCGCCCTCTGTCTCCCAGCCTCCACTCCACGGTCCAGGCAGACCCCGCCCTCCAGCCGCACTGCATGATGGGCAGATCCCAGTGAAGAGCCCCTGATGCCAGGACTCCGGTTGCCTGCCAGCGCAGCCCGCAGCATCGGCACGCACAGTCCCTCTCCCAGGGCACTCCCTGCTCCCTGAGCTTCTCTCAGGGGGGCTTCTCTCTGAGCTGCCATAAGACTCTCTTTTAAACAGCTGCTGTAAGTGTCTGTCCCCTCTCTCTCAAGTAAACTACAAGCTTCCTGAAAACTAGGGCACAGATCATGTAGCAAGGCACTTCCAGCAATGAGCATAGGACCTGGCACCAGCTGGACATTCAATAAAATTAGAAGCTAATCAGAACAGCCAACAGGGCTTATGCTGTGGTCAACAGGTGGTTCCCTCCATCCTAGTCATTCCATCCCTATCCTTGTCATATCACCATACCATCATTTTCACCACCTTCATCACCATTATCATCATTATCATCAACACTACCCTGTCTACAAGATTAGTACTTAAGCTATGAGTAGCTATGAGTAGCCAGGAACATCCTGGCTCATGTATGCATAGAAAGATGGCCATGGGCAGGACACCAATTCAGAACAAAGGAAAAAGGAGATCCAAGCAATCGAAGTCAGGTGGGGGAAGGAAGGACCACCTTCAGCAAGACTGAAGACAGAGTGGGCAGCTCACCATCAGCACAGCTCTCCGGAAGAGTCTGGAGTTGGTGGCCCTGGTGTTTACAAGGTGGATGCTGGCCACGTCGGCTCCACCACGGTCTGCTGCCAGGGTCACGCGCCGAGGGTCCCCGCCAAATGCTCGGATGTGGGTCTGCACCCAGGTCAGAGCCACCACCTGGTCCAGCAGTCCCCAGTTGCCGCTCAGCTCGCTGGACCCTTAAGAAAGAGGAAAGCCTTTAACCCTCTGTGATCCTGCACCCTGGATGCAGCTGATCAGGCACATGGCACCTGTGGGGGACCTAGACTCCCATCCACCCAGGTCAGGATTGTGGTTTCTCAGTATGGTGGGAGAGCCTGGGCTCTGGAATCAGGCCCATCCAGCTGGGATTTTTCCATCAGCCTTTGCCAACTAGGAGACCGTGGACATGTCCCTCCACGTCTGTGGACTAAGTCTTCCCCATCCTAGAGGGGGTGACTGCTCAGATGAGAGGCAGCGTGTGTTCAGAGCCCCTGCTTGGCACATCCAGAGAAAAGGAGCTGAGCTCACTGCCCTGGATCCTCCCTGACTGCCGCTGACCCTCCGTGTCTCTTCCCCATGGCGAAGGCCAGGCCAGCCTGAGCCATCAGTCTCACCCCTTCCCACCACCTTCCATGACCTTCAGCAGCACAAGTAGAACTGATCTTCTTTTTCATATAATTCAGGAAATGTTTTGTATTTTATTTTTAGATTTTTTTTTTTTTTTTTTGATGAGGACTATGTTTAAAGTCTTTATTGAATTTTTTGTAATATTGCTTCTGTTGTATATTTTGACTTCTTGGCTGTAAGGCATGCTAGCTCCCTGATAAGGGATTGAACCTGCACTTCCTGCATTGGAAGGTGAAGTTTTAACCAGTGGACCACCACGGAAGTCCCCAGTAAATATTTACTGAGAGCTCAGCACTTTTTAAAAATGGAATGATTCGGACACAGAAAAACATAGAGCCAGAACATTCTTCTCCTTGGCATTTGAGACACTCTATGCCCAGGCCCCATGCCCATCTTCTGAGTTGAGTGGACCCTCCTTAGTCTACACCACTAAGGACTCTGGAGCACCAGGCCAGTCCTGGTGTGAGCGGAGGCTCACGCCCTTCTTCTCTGGCAGACCCTTTGCTTCAACCACCACCTACGTGTGGCTGACTCTCAGGATGACGTCGCTGCCCACAGCACTCTAAAGGCCCAGGTCCCTCATGTGCCTCCAGGAGGCTGTCTCACGGGCACCTCAGGTCCATTCAATCCAAAGGGAATCGATTCTAAGTCTCTTGAGCGCCCCACCAGAAGCTTCTCCTGAGTTTCTTGCCTTCTCCCTCAAACCCAGCCATACCTACCCACTCCTCTCCTGCACAAGCTTGTGGGTCTTCCCAGACTCCTCTTTCAGCTGCATCCCCTCTTCCCTCCTCCCCTTGTGCGGTGAGTGCTCTTGCACTGATCTCTGCCCTGTCTCTCCTAGAGCTGTTCACTGACCTCCTGTATCGGCACACTCCTCCTGCCCCTGAATTCTCCGTGTGCATCCAGAGTGATCTTCTAAATTGTAATTTTGATTATCTCTCTGAGACACACACACACCCCCACAATGTACACACACACACAACAATGTATACACACACACCCCAGTGTACACAGACACCAGTGTATACACACACACACCAGTGTACACACATATACTAGTGTACACACACCAAGGTACACACATACACAACAAAGTACACACACACACAAAAAACACACCAATGTACACACACACAGACGTCAATGTACACACACACCCCCTGCCCCAACCTATGTAAAGTCTCCCATCTCATCTCATGGTCCTTAGGGCACCATTTCAATTCTTCTCGTGCATTCCAAGCCCCCCAGGACCAGGTCATCCTTCTCTCGGGGCACGTCTCCCCTTGTCTTTCCCCTGTCCTGTGCCGCAGCCACCCAGGCTCCCCAGCAGATGCTCAAACACAGCAGCCCTCCCCTCCCGTACCCTGGGCTCGGCACATGTGACTTCCTCCACCCAGACCCCTCCCTCTGCCCTTGACCTGCCCTAGCTCCGACCTCTGACCCAGTCATCCTCTGAGTTACAGCGTCAACTCACAAGCAGCCTCGGGGGAAGTAAGGGTCTCCTTTCAGAGTACTTGACAGCATGGGCTCCCCTGCTAGACTCCACCCTCCACTAAAACCAGTGGCACGCAGTCGGTCCTTATGCAATGTTAAGTGAATGAAATGACTACACTTATGATAAACACAGTTCAGTATCAAGTGAGAAACTATCAACAAAAACCCATTTCCCCAGACAGAAAAGCAGCAAGACCCTGCATGCTGATTCCCCAGCCTGGTGTTCACAAAGAGCTGACGAGAACACCAGCTCGGTGGACATAATGGTTCGAATTACTCCTCCAGCTGGGGAGATGCTCAGAATTTCTTCAAATGCATTTCATGTTCTGGGTTTAATGAAGCCATTGGCACCCTTCTCTGTGGGCTTTTCTGGATTGCAGACACATTCTGTTTGTTTCCAAGGTCTCAGGGAGGGCAGGAAGGCTGGGCAGCGGCTGAACAAGACCCAGTCTGGGAGGTGACGCCCACGGCCTACACTTCCAGGGACAATGTAGAGGCAGGGCACTGTCCCTGACTCCCAGGACCCCATGTACCAGCTTCCCACTGACAACGCTGACATTCTGGGGTCTACAGATCCCTAGGAAGTCACAGATGAGGGTGCTTTCAGGAAGCAAATCTGAACTGGGCTTCACTTTATGCCAGCACCGTGCTAGGTAGTGCAGAGAGCAAGACAGACAAGGTCTCAGCCCTCGGGGCAGACAGCCTCCAGGACACGCACAGAGAGCAGCCAACTAGCTGCTCTGAGATGGTCTAGCTCAACCCTTTTACTCTCCAGTGGAACCTGAGACTTGAAAGGGAAAGAGTTTGTTTAGTTGCAAGAAGTAAATTTTCTTTCAGATTTTATTTTTAATGTGGGACCAAAGTCTTTATTGAATTTGTTACAATGTTGTTTCTGTTTTATGTTTTGGTTTTCTGGCCGCAGGGCATGTGGGATCTTAGCCTCCTGATCAGGGAAGGAACCCACACTCCCTGAACTGGAAGGCGAAGTCTTAACCACTGGGCTGCTAGGGAAGTTCCCTAGAAGGAAATTTTAGATAGAATCGGCACTTAAATCTAACACACACTCGGTACTTTTTGTCCTAACATTCAATCCAATTCAGCAAACATTTGTCAAAAAAAAAAAAAAAAAAATCTGTGGTGTGCAAGGCACTCTGTTATTTTCATTAAAAATTTCAGGTACTCTTTTTATGGAAACTTCTCTGCTCAGAAGCCTTCATAACTCCTCCATTCCTGCTGCACACAAAGTCTAACTTCTTCCTGGCTTTTCCTCCCCTCTAAGATTAACTTCAGGCTTCCCTGGTGGCTCAGCTGGTAAAGAATCTGCCTGCAATGCAGGAGACCCGGGTTCGATCCCTGGGTTGAGAAGATTCCCTGGAGGAGGATTTGGAAACACACTTCAGTATTCTTGCCTGGAGAATTCTATGGACAGAGGAGGCTGGTGGGCTACAAGTCCATTGGGGGGCGGGGGGCAGGGGTGCGGGTCTCAAAAAGCTGGACAAAACTGAAGCGACCAAGCAGTAGCAGCAAGATTAACTTCAGCCCATCTGAACAGTCTGCGCTCCCTGCATTTTCCCGTCCTAGTCTAGACCTCGGGTCTGCTCATCACCTGTGCTCATCACCCTACAGTCTGGTCTTGGCTGAGCTCCATTCTCTTCATCTTCAGGGCTGAGCTCTGGTCTCACTTGGCTCAGCCCCGCCACAAATATGCAGCAAGCAGTGCTGCTGGGGGCATGAAAGTGGACAGGGCTGCTCTCTGCTGGCCAGGCATGTACAGTCCAGGAGGGAGTCCAGGATGTGAGTGGAAGATCTCTGGACAACGTGATCATGCGCCTCTCCAACTGCCTCACCCCAGCCTGATCCAATCCTCCAGCTCTGTTCTCCCCACTCTCTGGTCAAAACACATCAGCAAGCATTCAGTTGTTCCCTCACGGTCTGAATGACTCTTGCTTGCTCATTTGATTTATGCTGTGAGCCTAAGCTAGGCTCACAGCAGTTCCTCCCCCAGGTCTTGTTGATGACTATCAATAAAAGGGACCATGGTACATGGGCTTTGCAGGTGGGTTATGGAGCCAGACCAGTCAGGCATTGGTCTTACTCCATCCCCTACAAGCTCAGCAGGCCCCTGGACGAGTTACTTAATGTGACTTGACTTTCTCCATCTGTAAAATGGGATAATAATAGTACCAACTTCAACAGGTTGTTATGATGATTGAATTTGTTAAGATTTGTAAAAGGAACAGAATGATGCAGAGCCTGGTATAAAGCACTCTAGAAGTTATTTGTCTTTTCTTAAATAAAATAAAACAGGTTTAGGTCCAGCTGTTATCTCACAGATGCCCTTTGTGGGGTCTATGTTGTCTTCAGCAACAGAAGTTGCACTGGTGATGGAGCAGGACTCCGGGCCTGTTCTTCTGGCCAAAAAGGGGAGCAGACCCCTTGGAGGGGAGGCTCTAAGGGGAAGCTCTGAGTGCTCCCAGGATGATGGGGTGATGGGCACATTACGGGGCCAGGCCTTCAGTCTGGCTCCCAGGCCAAAGCACACTTCCTCTGCTCCCAGACCCTGCAGGAGGCCTGAGGGCCATGGCCCACCCACTCCTCTGACCCTGCAGGCCACTGGCCCCGGGTCCCCTTACTGCATTGCTTTGCCAGAGAGAGGAGGGTAATCACTGTGCCCCACGCTGGCGGGGTCTGTCCTGCCTGTGAGACCCAGGCAGGGGGACCCCTTCACTTCCTTTCCACCTGCTCTTCACCAGGAACCATGCTCCTTCTAAGTACTGTTGAGTTTGGGCTTTTCTCTCTGAGAACACGAGTTTATCTAGTCAGCCGCAGAGCTGACATCAGTTTCTGATTCCATCTCTCTCCCATCTCTTTCTTAATGTACCTCTGGAGTCTGGCGCTCTCGGGGGATTATCTTCACTCTTAGCTACAACAGCAGATGCCGCGTGCATTCATCACATGAGATAAAGTACATGAAGTGGCAACTCAGCATGACTCAGTAACTGCCAGGGCTGCTGCTGGCCAGATGCAGGGCCTGGACATGGCTGCAGCAGAGCCCTCACTTACGGAGGCCCTGCCAGGGAAAAGGCAGTGGTGTTAACCCTTGGGAGCCCCTGGGAGGTGCCAGCAAGCTTCCAGATGTTTGCCTTCACATGCTTAATCTCATGAGAGGCGAGCAGCCTGGGATGGATGAGATGCGGAGGGACTGAACCAGGGTCTCTTGCATTCTAGGCATATTCTTTACCCTCTGAGCCACCAAGAGCCTAAGGGGGCTGGTAAAGGATCCACCTGCCAATGCAGTAGATGCTAANTGCTTTCACATGCTTAATCTCATGAGAGGCGAGCAGCCTGGGATGGATGAGATGCGGAGGGACTGAACCCGGGTCTCTTGCATTCTAGGCATATTCTTGACCCTCTGAGCCACCAAGAGCCTAAGGGGGCTGGTAAAGGATCCACCTGGCAATGCAGTAGATGCTAAAGATGTGGATTTAATCCCTCAGGTGGGGAAGATCCCCTGGAGTAGAAAATGGCAACAGACTTCCAGTAGTCTTGCCTGGAGAATCCCATGGACAGAGGAGCCTGTCTGGCTACAGTCCATGGGGCTACAGAGATGGGGACACAACTGAGCGACTGAGCATGCACACTCAGAAGTGAGGCAGAAAGTCCCTTGACCTCTCTGGGCCCCGTGCTTTTCTCTGTGAAATGGCCACACTGTGCTAACCTCATGGAGGTACCTGGAAACTGGGATGACGTCATCTGGGAAAGACATCTGGTAAAGACACGGACTCTGGGTGAGTGTTACTCTCTTTCTCTCTTGCTGATGGCTTTGCTTTAAGCAGAGGAACAGGCAGTGATGCAACCCAGGAGTGAGAAGGGGTGGGTGTTCTCTGCCTCCCCTAACACTGCTCCCAGAAATGGGCCTGCCTTCCCAGAAGCCCATGGAATTCTCCATAGATTACAGCCCATGAAATCATAAGCCCGCCCCCTCACCTACGGGTAGCATATGGAAATTCTCTTCTGTCTGGAAAAGCTCTGAGCCGGAGTCAGCCAGGTCTATGGAAAGCCCCACACGAGCGGGTCCCACAGGCTGGCTTCTGAGTTTCATCATCTCTTTAGTGAAAGGAGCTCCTGACTTAAGAGTCATCAGTGGTGTTTTTAAAAAGAGGAAAGAAAATCCAGCAGGAGATTCCAGTGCTCTAGCAGCCGCCGCTGCCTCCCTGAAGGAAAGCCTGGAATGGGTTCATCAGCCACACTCCCCTCATCGCCACTGGTCACATGTTGCCTTAACTTGTTGCCCGTTTCATGTCTGCTGTGCAAACCTAAAGTCTTCGTTATGACACTCAAGGCCTCTAGCCACGTGATCCACCCAGCCCTATCCCCCAGGGCCCCAGGGTTCTGCTCACGCTGGATTCCTGCCTCATTCACCCAGGCTCTGGAGAAGCCGTGGCTCCGGCCATGTTACCTCCCACCCGCCCAACCATATCCATCACACAAGACATCCCAGGTCTTAAATGAGACCCCCAAAGAAGAGAAATGATGCTCAGCGCTGTCCTTGAGGACACGCAAAGCCCATCACAGCCTCTGGAGCCCCTTTACACATAGCACCTCGCGTGAGTCTCACAGTGACTTTGGAAGTTGTGTTAAAATTACTCCTATTTTATAGAGGAGAAAATTGAGACTTGGAGAAAGGGAGGGTTTAGTCCAAGGTCACACAGACAACCCTTGGCTCTTCGGATTACCAGACCAGGAAGTCTGCCCTCCACCACAGCTGCCTAACAAACAGCTGCCCTACCACTGGAGGGTGGGTAGGGTTGGGTGCAGTGGGGTTGGGGTGGAGATGAAAGAAAAGACCTGGGTGGATGATGCTGGGATTGGTCCAAGCCTCAATTCTGCCCTGGGGACTGCTGGGAAGGTGGAAGGTGTAACCTGAGGGATAATGTCTGTGACTGCAAAGGAGACAGGCCAGAGTTGATGGTGGAAATCACTGTCTATGCAGCCCTTGCTCCAGGAAACAGCTTTCTGAAGGCCCCAGAGCTCTTATCCACCCCTTAGCATCTCCAGGGCAGGTGGACCCTGGTGGTGAATCCTGGCTCTGCCTTTTCCTGACCACGTGAGCCTGAGCAAGGGTCTAGCCCTCTGGGGTCTCAATATGCACACACACAGAGTTATTAATATCACAAGACAAAACACCTAAGGTACTTGGCACAGCTTCAGACACGTGGTGAGTTTCATCAGTGGCAACTGTGACCTACGGGCATCAGCATGGCTGGGGCGTCTCATGAAGGTACTGGCTGTACTCAGTGGGCTGGAGGAGGGCCAGGGGCCGGGAAGGGATGAGGTTTTAGGAAGAAAGGACTAAACGCACACAAAGAACACACTCGGCTCAGGGAGTCAGCAGTCCCCACCATGCTCAGCAACTCACCGGAACTCAGGAAGCCAAAGATGCCCGTGCGATAGCTGGCTGTGACCACGATGAGGTTGCCGACAGCAGCCAGGAAGGAGCCGTCCACTGCCGGCTGGTCCCCACTGCCCTTGCCCTCCACGGCATTGTGGAAGAACACCAGCACGGACGCGTTGGGGGCCTGCAGGGGGTGCAGAAAGGAGGGGGCTGCAGGCGGCCACCTCCCCCTCCAGAACCTGGGAATGACTCCTTTGCCATGTAGATGCCAGACCGAGCTGACACACCGCTCTGGGTGTGTCAGCACACCTATCCCAAGACCAGGCAGGGGCAAGAGAGCAGCCCAAGAGAGAAATGGCAAAGCTACCGTTGACTGGAAACTCCCCGATGCGGAAGGGGTCCTGGATTTGAAGTCAGTAGATGGGGATCAAGCCTCTGCTCAGGCCAGCTGTGATTTCTTAGCAAGCCACGAAGCCTCTCCTAGCCTCAGTTTCTACACCTCTAAAGTGGGAAAGCGGGGAGAAGATAGAAATAAACATACCTATCATTTCCTCCTAGAGTCAGTATGAAGACCAATGACATCGTAGATTAACTGTAAAGTACTGTCGTCAACTTCTGGCTCGCATTATGGCAGAAGTGTATGCTCACTGGTCACCACTCACTGGCCCTAGCCGTGAACTCTGGGACTCGAATGACCAAATCTACAGTGATAACTCACTAGCTGAGGACCTTAGGCAAGCCCCCCGACCTCTCTGAGCCTTGGGCTTTTCATCTATCCAATGGGAATGATACCTCTTAGAAGCGTCAGGAGGATCAGAAGGAAGGATGCTGTAAGGTGTTCAGCCGATGACGGGCACAGACCTCCAGAGGTGGTCCCTCCCCCGGCCCCTGCTCTTTCCAGCATGTTCAACACTGTCCAGCTTCTACACTGCCCAAGTGATGGTCTCCTCCAGGCTTTAGGTGGAGTCTCTGTCCCACTCTTTGCCATTTCCAATATCTCTCTTATCACCTGTTCATTCATTAATTAGTATCTATGACTAGTTTTATTCCATTCTCATAAGAACTTCATGAGCTGATGCTATTTCTCTCCCTACTTTTCAAAATGGGAACCTGGGGCACAAAAAATGTGAGTTGCCTTCTCCAGGCCAGGGAGGCAGCGGTAAGTGGCAGGCTGGTTTGGAGCCAGGACTTAATTCAACATCCCTAGAATGATCTGGCCAGCATTGGTCACCACTGCTCACCACTCACTGGCCCTAGCCGTGAACTCTGGAACTCGAATGACCAAATCTACAGTAATAACTCACTAGCCAGAATGATCTGGCCAGTGTGCAGACCTGCCCAATTCTGAAGGTCCAGCACTGGGCATCACCATCACCTCCCTCACTCTAGGCTCTATGCTTCTATTGATGCAGCCCAGAGGAGCCTCCATGTTCAGGTGCCCTTGTTCCAAATCTCACTCAGCAGCTTGCTGGGCTCAAATCTCCCAAGTGCATTGCCTCTGGCTGCTGGTGGCTCAGGGACCAGGAAGTGGAGGCGCATCACATGCACTGGGGGATCTGCCAACACGACGCACGTTTCCTAAGGCTCATCAGTTCCATTTTCTCTCATAAGTTCTGACTCTTCCCCCCAAATAGGAAACTCAACTCAGCATCAGGATCCTAGATGCCACTTAGGCAGGTACAGGCTTCAAAACAGGGCCTAACCAGAGTCAACCGTGAATATTCACTGGAAGGACTGAAGCTGAAGCTCCAGTACTTTGGCCACCTGATGTGAAGAGCCAACTCACTGGAAAAGACCCTGATGCTGGGAAAGACTGAAGGCAGGAGGAGAAGGGGGTGACAGAGGATGAGATGGCATCACCGACTCGATGGACATGAGTTTAAGCACGCTCTGGGAGTTGGTGATGGACAGGGAAGCCTGGCATGCTGCAGTCCATGGAGTCGCAAATAATCGGACATGACTGAGTGACTGAACTGAACTGCCTATTTCTATTCCTCCCACTGTAATGAAAGCCCCCTTGAGGGGGCTTGAGGACAGCAACTTGAGGACAGCAACTTTATTTTGTTTATAGCTGCAGCCCACAGAGAACAGATCCTCCCATCACTGACGCTTTATGAATATCTCTTAGAGAAATGAACCCAGATAAGCATGCACCATGCTCCCGTGCAGGAGATGAGAGGAGGCCCTGGAGGAACCAGGCTGGCGCTCAGCCCCTCAGGCCTCAGGGAGCCAAGAACCAGCCAGGAGAGCATGGGGCGGACCATGCTGGCAGTGTGGGGGCTGGGGATTTCCAACAGGGCAGCTTTCACGGCAAACATAGCAAGGGCGGTCGAACTCACCATGTTCTGCGGGACAAACACGTTGAGGTACAGGCAGTCTTCACTGACCCCGGGAGGCGGGGGCGTCCTGATGCCTGGCTGCCAGCACCTGGCCCTGCAGATACAGATGGATGGCATCTGACTTTCACAAAAGACCATTAAAGGGACACACGCAGCCCTCCTGCATGCCCAGCAGCAGCAGCAGAACCCATTGCCAGTTCTGAAGGCCCAGCAGCCCACCAACAATTAGGCAGCTTCAGGAAATGGTTAATGGGATTGGTGAGTAAATGCTGGAAGGAGCAGGATGACCACCAGTCTCTCTATCATGGGCCTGAGGAGTGTCCCCTGGACAAGGTGCCCGCCTAGATAGAGCAGAGGAACATGTGTGTCACCTGGGCCCTGGGGCCCTGCAGGCTCCAGTGTGCAGACCTGCTGGGATGAAGGGCCTCAACCCGCTTTCTCCATCACTACAGAGTCAAGTGCGCTGCGAAACATCTCCTGGCATGAGAGCTGAGATGCATACCTGGGACACACCTGAAGCAAGCATGACGGTTACCTGTCCAAGCCTGGTGAGTACCGGGCTCTGATGGACCGAGCTCTCACTGCTCTTCACTCAAAAGCCTCAGTTCCCTCACCTGTCAAGTGGGTGGACCCTAGCCCAGTGAAGTTCTCTAATTAGTGCTTGTTTCTTTTGTCTCCCAGTGGTGACTTTCATGGCTTTCTGCATCCTTCTGCCACTGTCCTAGCTTAAGTCTTCCTGTCGCTCGCCTGGAATATCCCAGAGCCTCTCGCTCATCCCTCTGTCTGGTCCTGAGCTCCAAGAGCTACCCACCAACTGGCCGTGGGCAGTAATGGACAGGGAGAATGTGGCTGCATCCTCGGGACAGAGCTGCAGACACCTGTGTGGAGTGAAAGGCCGTGGGGTGAGAGAAGCAGGCTCGGGTGCTCCTTCCACAGATACTCTGAACACGCTTCATCAGAAAAATAACAAGATTGTATCCCGTCTGTCAACTGTCTACAGTGGTACATGCATGGGAGGGAATGGGCAAAATTTTAAAGCAGAGGAAGGAAAATAGGATATTCCATTTTTCTCCCATTTTTGAAAACTCCTTTTAATATCATTTCTATTGGGGGAATGAAAAGGCCTTTTACATTATTATTATTTTTTAATTATTATTATAAGCTCCTATGCTTTTCCTTCTCTGCTTATTTCTCAGCCCCACTGAGGTCAGATGTAGCTGGGAGGTTGAGTTCCAGCCACTGCCACGCTGGGGCATGTGATGAACGTGCCCCGTCCATGGGCGTGCCCCAAGGAAACCTCCCCTGCCCTAACACCCTCTCTTTCCTGGATGTGAAGTCAAGGGAGATTCCTAGAAGGAACCTTGGAACCTAGATAGAGCAGAGGAACATGTGTGTCACCTGGGCCCTGGGGCCCTGCAGGCTCCAGTGTGCAGACCTGCTGGGATGAAGGGCCTCAACCCGCTTTCTCCATCACTACAGAGTCAAGTGCGCTGCGAAACATCTCCTGGCATGAGAGCTGAGATGCATACCTGGGACACACCTGAAGCAAGCATGACGGTTACCTGTCCAAGCCTGGTGAGTACCGGGCTCTGATGGACCGAGCTCTCACTGCTCTTCACTCAAAAGCCTCAGTTCCCTCACCTGTCAAGTGGGTGGACCCTAGCCCAGTGAAGTTCTCTAATTAGTGCTTGTTTCTTTTGTCTCCCAGTGGTGACTTTCATGGCTTTCTGCATCCTTCTGCCACTGTCCTAGCTTAAGTCTTCCTGTCGCTCGCCTGGAATATCCCAGAGCCTCTCGCTCATCCCTCTGTCTGGTCCTGAGCTCCAAGAGCTACCCACCAACTGGCCGTGGGCAGTAATGGACAGGGAGAATGTGGCTGCATCCTCGGGACAGAGCTGCAGACACCTGTGTGGAGTGAAAGGCCGTGGGGCGAGAGAAGCAGGCTCGGGTGCTCCTTCCACAGATATTCTGAACACGCTTCATCAGAAAAATAACAAGATTGTATCCCGTCTGTCAACTGTCTACAGTGGTACATGCATGGGAGGGAATGGGCAAAATTTTAAAGCAGAGGAAGGAAAATAGGATATTCCATTTTTCTCCCATTTTTGAAAACTCCTTTTAATATCATTTCTATTGGGGGAATGAAAAGGCCTTTTACATTATTATTATTTTTTAATTATTATTATAAGCTCCTATGCTTTTCCTTCTCTGCTTATTTCTCAGCCCCACTGAGGTCAGATGTAGCTGGGAGGTTGAGTTCCAGCCACTGCCACGCTGGGGCATGTGATGAACGTGCCCCGTCCATGGGCGTGCCCCAAGGAAACCTCCCCTGCCCTAACACCCTCTCTTTCCTGGATGCGAAGTCAAGGGAGATTCCTAGAAGGAACCTTGGAAGATCTGTGCTGAAGAAGACATGCCAGCCTGCGTCCTCACATCACTGCATGGAGCAGAGCCCACCAGCCCCTCCATCACCAAAGGAGGCAGGACCAAGACAATGTTAAGTCACCAAGTGGGGGTTTATGTGTAAGAGCACTCAACGTCATCTTAGCTAATGTATCCCCAGTGCACGGCTCAAATTCTATCAACTCTCACTTTGAAGGCTTAGAATGGGAGAAGGCGTCTCTGGACAACACCTCCCACAAGATGTATTCCACTCCATCCTTACCGTGGCCTGGTGGCTTCCCAGGACCCAGTCCAGTTCAAGTGCTCGGGGGCCCGGAAGCGTTTCTCCCCCAGCGGCGGGGCGGCATAGGGAACTCCCAGGAACTGGTCCACTGGCTTCCACGAAGTGCCCACTTGAATGGCCTGCGACCTGCCCAGCAGCTGGCCGTGGGTGGCGATGGGCACTGAAGGCGGAGATGTCCCAAAGCCGGGCAGAGGGATGTCTGGGGTGGGGAAGGAAGAGAGCACAGCACATGCTCTATTCAGGGGTATTCTAGACACGCTTTAAGAAACAAATCAAAAAGCCCAAACACTGCTTTCTGCACTTTAAAAAAATGTTAGTTACTCATTCAGGCCCCAGTAACTTAAGTCTAGTTAAGTTAGTGTCTAATGTGGAAAAAAAAAAAGAAAAAAGAAACCCAACAAAGACACCTGATCTTCCCCGGGCACTGAGCAGTCCTTCCCTCAGTTCTGCCATCTCAAGTTCTTTCCGGGGAGATCACCCAGGCCCGCAAACCCTGACTCAGCTCCCTGGGACCAGATGTCATCACGATTCTAGATTACTTGGATTTTAAAAAGAACAGAGGGGCCCAGACCGTGCAAGGTCCAATCCTCCAGGGGAGTCTGGACTTGAGCCCATCATTGGACGTGCCAATTACTTCCGGGAGGAAATGAACGGGCTGGTCCTGCTACAAGGGATGAATACCCAATATCATTTCTTCAGTCAACTTTGGGTCAGATTTTGACCCCAAACGAGTTTGCCATAAGCTTACAAAAATATTTTTTTCTGACTTTAAGACTGCTTGGATTTTAGAACTATCGCTGAAGCACTGCAGACCCGGTAAGTACACTTCATTGGTGAGGAAGTGGTTTTAGGGGCTGAGGGTGGGTAGCTGTCGGGACGTCGAGGTGATGAGGTAAGATTCAAAGCTGTACTTTTCTGAGCCTCAGCTCTGCCCATGGGGCCAGAGGTTCACACGGGGTCAAGGGTCGGGCCTGGGCTGCAGCACCCATCCTCCCTTCGTGCCTGTCTGGATCCCACCTGGTCCTTTAGGTCAGGCTGGTGCTGCCGGCCATCCTGCCCTGTGCTCCACAGGCCTCCCGCCCTTCCCAGCAGTGCTAATCTCCAGACACTTATCAGCCTCCCTGTAGCCTTATCTTATCTCCTCTGCTGTATTCCCTCACATTCATTCATTGAGTCAATATACTTTTATCAGCTCAGTTTAGATCAGTCACACAGTCTTGTCTGACTCTTCGCAATCCCATGGACTGCAGCAAGCCAGGCTTTCCTGTCCATCACCAACACCTGGAGTTTACTCAAACTCATATGTCCATCGAGTTGGTGATGCCATCAAACCATCTCATCCTCTGTTGCCCACTTCTCCTCCTGCCCTCAATCTTTCCCAGCATCGGGGTCTTTTCAGATGAGTCAGTTCTTCGAATCAGGTGGCCAAAGTATTGGAGTTTCAGCTTCAGCATCAGTCCTTCCAATGAATATTCAGGACTGATTTCCTTTAGGATGGACTGGTTTGATCTCCTTGCAGTCCAAGGGACTCTCAAGAGTCTTCTCCAACACCACAGTTCAAAACCATCAGTTCTTCAGCATTCAGCTTTCTTTATAGTCCAATTCTCATATCCATACATGACTACTGGAAAAACCATAGCTTTGACTAGACGGGCCTTTGTTGGCAAAGTAGTGTCTCTGCTTTTTAATATGCTGTCTCAGTTGGTCATAACTTTTCTTCTAAGGAGCAAGCGTCTTTTAATTTCATGGCTGCAGTCACTATCTGCAGTGATTTTGGAGCCCCAAAAATAAAGTCTGTAACTGTTTCCACTATTTCCCCATCTATTTGCCATGAAGTGATGGGACCAGATGCCATGATCTTAGTTTTCTGAATGCTGAGTTTTAAGCCAACTTTTCCACTCTCCTCTTTTGCTTTCATCAAGAGGCTCTTTAGTTCTTCTTTGCTTTCTGCCATAAGGGTGGTGTCATCTGCATATCTGAGGTTATTGATATTTCTCCTGGCAATCTTGATTCCAGCTTTTGCTTCCTCCAGCCCAGCATTTCTCATGATGTACTCTGCATATAAGTTAAATAAGCACGGTGACAATATACAGTCTTGATGTACTCCTTTCCTGATTTGGAACCAGTCTGTTGTTCCATGTCCAGTTCTAACCGTTGCTTCCTGACCTGCATACAGAGTTCTCAAGAGGCAAGTCAGGTGGTCTGGTATTCCCATCTGTTCAAGAATTTTCCATAGTTTGTTGTGATCCACACAGTGAAAGGCTTTGGCATAGTCAATTGAGCAGAAGTAGATGTTTTTCTGGAACTCTCTTGCTTTTTTGATGATCCAACAGATGTTGGTAATTTGATTTCTGGTTCCTCTGCCTTTTCTAAATCCAACTTGAACATCTGGAAGTTCACAGTTCATATACTGTTGAAGCCTGGCTTGGAGAATTTTGAGCATTACTTTACTAGCATGTGAGATGAGTACCAGCTCAGGCTCAGAGCCAAATGCCATTTTCAGGGACTTAAGACAGGCCTGTGTCTGGTTTCCACTGGTCTTAGAGCCTCACCCAGAGGAAACTAACACTGGTGAAGAGATTCTGTGTGTGTGTGTATCTGTGTGTGTGTACACGTGTGTGTGCAGTCTCTCTTATTTATTTCCAACAGATGTGTTTTCTTTGCTCCACTTCACTATGGGCCGATGGAGACAGAAAGCTTTGCAGCTTGGTCCGCAGCTCTGTCTGTTTAAAATACACATTTATGATGAACATAAATGTGGGAGAGGAGGCAGACCGACAGACAGGAGGAAGTTCACCCATTCCTCAAGAGTTTGGTCCTATGCAGTGGCTCAACTGGAGGTGGTTTTGACCCCAGGAAACATTTGACAATGTCTGGAGATATTCTGGGGTTGTCACAAGGATTGAAGAGAGGTCTGAGCTGCTAGTATCTCATAGGATGGAGGCCAGAGGTGCTATTAAGCAATCTATGATAGAGACAACAGGTCATCCAGTCCCAGGTGTCAGTGGTGTTGGGGCTGAGACCCCCTGGTGTGATGTGCATGCATGACCTCCAGGCCACTGAGGGTCCACGTGGTGAGGAGGAAGCAATGAACGGACCTCTATTTGTGTGAGGGACCAGTTGCTTTAGAAAAACCTCATAGTTCTTTTGACCCTCGATTTTCCCATCTCCCAGAAAGGAACAGTAGCTGTCCCTACAACACAAAGATGTCAGGAAGAAATAACACGATGCCTGTAATGTCCCAAGCTCAGTGCCTGGTGTGTGACCAGAGACCAACACGTGAATGAATGAATGGGGAGACGGAAGGAAGGAAGGAAGGAAGGAGGGAAAGATAGAAGGAAGGAGGGAAGGAGTGGAGGGGTGAAAGAAAGAATGAAAAAGGAAGGACAAAAGGTAGAGAGAACAGAAGGAAAGAGTGAGTGAAAACTTGGTTGTTCACACACTGGCGTGTGAGTTATAACCCAAAGTGGAAACTTGGGATGGAAAGAAAAACGTGCCGCTTTATAATCTGGCCTCGATCGCAAATCATGCCTGCTCTCACCCCCACAGTTCCTTCCTTCTCACAAGATTTCCTGTTTCAATTGCAAATCACAGGCTCTCTGGCCAGCATTCAGGACCAACCGTGGATGCTAAGACAGTGAAAACTCCCAAGGTCAGCTCTTTTGCTCTGCAGGAAACAGCCACATTTCATGAACGTGGCATAATCTCAAGCAGGGAGCAGAGACAGAAAGTATAAAAGCTAAAGAATTTTGAGGGAATGCAAGCCTGCTTTCCCACGGACACTGGTATTTAAGCCTCCCTCCAGAGGCTGCCCAATGTATCCCAGATGGAATGAGATCCAACATGGGAAAAATATCTGCTGTGCATTTCTCCCTTTTGAAATCTTTTGCAGAAGTGGAGATTCTTTCTAGAATACCCATATATTTAGGTTCTGTGACTATTTGGATTAAGAAAATTATTTGCAGCTCTATATGTACTTTAGGTGCAAATAAACAAATGTCTATGTAAACACATGTGGGCATGTGTCTTCTGCTGGAGAGGGAGCATTTCATGCTGAATTTGAGACACAGAGAATTCAGAGAGAAGCAGTCTAATTTGTTTTACAGAACTCATACCTCAAAGTGAAGGCATTTCTCAGCAGGACTACCGTGCAGATTATTTAACTCAACCAAATGATATAAGCATCCTGAGAGTCCCTTGGACTGCAAGATCAAACCAGTCCCTCCTAAAGGAAATCAGTCCTGAAAATTCATTGGAAGGACTGATGCTGAAGCTGAAGCTCCAATACTTTGGCCACCTGATGCAAAGAACTGACTCACTGGAAAAGACCCTGATGCTAGGAAAGATTGAAGGCAGGAGGATAAAGTGATGACAGAGGATGAGATGGTCGGATGGCATCACCGACTCGATGGACATGAGTTTGAGCAAGCTCCAGGAGTTGGTGAAGGACAGGGAAGCCTGGCGGGCTGCAGTCCATGGAGTCACAAAAGTTGGACATGACTGAGTGACTAAACTGAACTGAATAGAAGGCTAGCCTTAAGATTAAGGGCCCAAGACCTTAGTTTATAGGAATGAAAGCACTCCTAAGCCTGGGGACCTTCTCCTGATCTAAACACTGAGGTGGAGGAAAGCAGGAGAGAGGATATCCCTGGATCCAGACAGCCCTGGAGGACCATTACCACTCGAGGACAAGGTGGGGCCAAATCTCACTGCTACCTGGTCTTATAAATAAAGTTTTATTGGTACATAGCTGTGCCCATCGATCTATTATTGTCTGTGGCCACTCTCCTGCTTCAAAAGCAGAGTTCAGTAGCTGTAACAGAGACTTGTAGCTGTGAAGCCTAAAATATTTATTATCTGACACTTTACAGAGAGAGATCACTAACATCTGCTCTTGAAGATAAGATGGCAGACTCAGCCAACATTTCTAAAAAGTTATTCATTCCATCCCGTTATCATGTCTAGTGAGGGGGTACCCCCAGGGCCTCGGCTTCCATGTTTCCTGTTCTATAGCTCATATCATTTCACTTTAGGCTGTAATTATATGCTGCTTGCTCCTTGCCTGCTTCACCCCTGCATCCCCAGCACCCAGCACAAGGGCTGACACATGATAACACGTTCCTGGATGTTTCTAAACTAAACCCAGCCAGGAACAACCCCACTCTTTGGTGATGGTGATATGGTCGCTAGGCAACGCTGTTTTGTGGGAGAGGATTGCCTCTAGAGATAGGAGACCTGGCTTCAAGTCCCCGTTCTGACATCACTAGCTGTATGAAAGTTGTATAACTTCTCTGGACCAGAGTCTCCTGGTCTCTAAGAAAGGGATCAATACTTTATCTTAATATCTCACAGGATAACATGAGGATCCAACAAGATAAGGTATGTGAAACAACTTTATAAACTCTGAAACAGTACTAAAAAGTGGCCTAATGAATTATTTTATGCGGAAACTTGAAGGCCAAAATGGCTTCTATAACTCAAAAGAAGTCATGAATACAGACAGTGCAGAGAAGTTCTAGGTCAGAAGTAGGCTTTTTTGTCTTCCTTCAGTTCATCCCGTGTAAGTGCCACATAGCCTAAGATAACTTTGACTGACTTTTCCTTAAGAACTTCAAAAGCCACTGCCCATGAGTCACCACATGCTCCGACAGTCCCTCCCACCCATACCCAGGCCCTCAGGAATGTCTGCAAAGACACAGGCTGGCACTTACTTGGCTTCCGGTAGATGTAGGTGGCCTCTTCGTGGAGCAGAAGTCGGCAGTTCTGGGCCTGCAGGCTATGTGTGCAGCTCTGGGTATCAGCATAGAACATACACCTCACAGCTCCAGGTTGGGTCTGCAGAGTGGTGACAAGGCAGTCCTGGTGACGGGAACACTCTGCGAAAGAGAAGAGGGTGAGGATTGAGCCTGAGAGATCATCTCAGTCAAGTATTCAAAAATACATTCATGAATCCATGCATCTGTTGATCCATCCATCCAGTCATGCATCCATGAACCCATCAGTTCATCCATTCATCCATCCAACCATCTATCTTGCCATCCAACCATACATTCACAAATCCACGCATCCACTGACCCATCCATCCAGTTGTGATCCATGAATCCATCCATCCATCCATTCATCCTGCCATCTAACCATACATCCATGAATCCATGCATGCATCCTTCCATCTATCCAAGCATCATCCATTCATCCATTCATCTAATTATACATCTGTGAATCTGTGTATCATCCATCCACCCACTCTTCCATTTGTCCAGAGACAATCTGAGGTGCCTGGCAGGAAGGAATTCATCTGAGAGAGAAGACATGGGTGAGCACTCCTCTGCAGTCTCCTCACTTTCCTTCAGGGTGAGCCCAAAGTCACAGTTTCTCAGAGCATAAGCCAGCTAGACATCCTTCATCCAATCACACTTCATGAATCTATACATCCACTTATGCATCATCCATTAATCTATTCAATTATGCATGCATACATACATACAAACACTCACTCCTTCCTTTTAGCACCTGGTACAGGGCTAGAATCTTGAAATAAAACTGTGGTGGTGGGGGACTCAACTCTCCCATCAATCTATTTTCCACACCAATCAGCGTTTTCTTTGGTTATTTATCCACAAATATGCTCTTGTCATTTTTCTGTTTAAAGCACCTTCACGGCTCCCCACTGGCCTTAGAATTAAGTCATACAGGACAAGGCTATTCATGCTCTAGCCCATGCCTTCCTCTTCAGCCTCATCTCCCTCTGTCTCCTGCCTCATCACACTCACCATGTTCCATCAAGGGTTATGTCCTTTCCCATGTAAACCAGGTCCTGCCCTAGACAGTTTAAATGATTCATGGCATTAGGATATTTAGTCCTAAGAACAGCCGTGAAAATAATGACGTTTCATTCAATTGAGCAAACCATGCATTGCTTAAAGCCCTTATTCAAAGCCTAATCTCTGCGTTGTGGCACCACCCAGAATTGTACAATGTACAACCTATACAACTGTACATGGCAGCCCTATCTGTAATTTGTGCATGTTGTTATCCAGCCTTGTAGAGGAGGAGATCCATGGAATCTCAAAATTGCAGAAGCATAAATGGGCTTCCCTTCTGGCTCAGCTGGTAAAGAATCTGCCTGCAATGCAGAACTGGGTTTGACCCCTGTGTTGAGAATATCCCCTGGAGAGGGGAAAGGCTACCCACTCCAGTATTCTGGCCTGGAGAATTCCATGGACTGTAAGATCCATGGGGTTGTAAAGAATCGACACAACTGAGCGACTTTCACAAATGTTATCTAATCTTGATCTCTTTCATAAGGTCTTTGTAGAACCTTCCTATCAGGTTGCCACCTAGCTTTTATTTGCATACCAGTGACCAAAATCCTCTAAAGGAAGTAGGCATCTGTAGACAGCTTTGCCTATTATAAAGTTCTCTGTATAGCACTGAATAACGCTGAGGGCAGGAGGAGAAGGGGGAGATGGAGGGTGAGATGGTTGGATGGCATCATCCACTCAACGGACATGAGTTTGAGCAAACTCCGAGAGACAGTGAAGGTCAGGGAAGCCTGGCATGCTGCAGCTCATGAGGTCGCAGAGTCAGACACGATTGAGCAATTTAACAACCACAGCACAGGCCTTCACTTTGCCCCATGAACTTGGCCAGAACAATATCCTTCTTCACTGTCATCACCACGCACCTGTCATCTGAGGACAGCCATCATGGCCTCCACCCATCTCCTCTGTCTCAGACTAACCTCCTAGATCCTTCCTCTGACCTGGCTCCGTGTTGCTCATTTTCTGGCTGGCTTAGCCTCTTGGAGACCTTGGCCATGGGTCAACTCTGCAGGAGGATGAGGAGCCTACAGAGGAGAGCCCAGCCAGGGTTCCTCCCCCAGGTGACATCCTTCTGGCCAGGCACCCCAGGTGATCTTGGGGTCTCCTATGTGTTTCTGAGGTCAGAATCTTCAGCAGCACTTGTGTGAGAGGACCCTCGTCCCACTCCACCCCCCACCTAGAGGGTGGACATTCCCCTTACCCCACAGGCAGCGGTCTCGGGCCTCAGAGAAGTTCCCCACGGCAGCGGTGCTGATGTGCGCAACGTCAAAGTTCCTGATGGATGGATCAACAATCACTGAAGACACGGCCAGGGACTGCCATGAGTCCAGAGCAACTGGAAGGGAAAGAAGGGGACTGTCAGTGGGGCGTC
The DNA here is from genome assembly GCA_006410635.1 of Cephalophus harveyi. Taxonomy (NCBI): domain Eukaryota; kingdom Metazoa; phylum Chordata; class Mammalia; order Artiodactyla; family Bovidae; genus Cephalophus; species Cephalophus harveyi. Next base: position 330,394 of record SJYT01016890.1, read on the forward strand.
ACATGATGTTCCCAAAGGGCGCCCCAGGGCTTCTTCTGGGGGTCTCCAGTCTCGTGTGACCCCACTCTTTTATCCATCTCTCCATTCTACAACAATTTTTTTCAATGATTTCTATGAGCCAAACTCCAAATTTCTATGTGCCCAAGCCTGGGAATACAGAGGTTAAAAAACAAATGAACCAACAAAAGCATGGGCATTTCTATTGAGCAGCTTACAGGGGAATGGGAGAGAATGTGAAAGGATAAGAAAAGCATCATAGTACAGTTGTTATGGGCTTCACTGGTAGCTCAGATGGTAAGGAATCCACCTGCCAATGCAGGAAACCCAGGTTTGATCCCTGGCTAGGGAAGAGACCCTGGAGAAGGCAATGGCAACCCACTCCAGTATACTTGCCTGGAGAATCCCATGGACGGAGGAGCCTGGTGAGCTCCAGTCCATGGGGTCACAAAGAGTCAGACACGAATGAGTGACCAACACACACACATGGCTGTTATAATGCAAAAATCAGAATAATGCCAGCAACCATGATAATAACAGGCTCATCAGTGTTGGTTGGCGCAGTGGGAAAGAATCTGCCTGCCACTGCAGGAGATGCAAGAGAGTAGGGTTTGATGCCTGGGTCGGGAAGATGCCCTGGAAATGGGAATGGCTACCCACTGAAGTATTCTTGCCTACAGAAACGCATGGACAAAGGAGGCTGACAGGGCCCAAGGGATCACAAAGAGTGGGACATGGCTGAGCACACACACAGTGCTGGTCATACGGTGCTTTGTGATGCACTGTGTAGGCTGCCTTCAGGGCCAAGGCTCTCATTTCCCCAAGTGCTAGGAAGCTGGGGAAAGCTCTCCTTTCCCCAAGTGGTTGGGGCTGCTGGCCGAGTCCCTTCCTAGGAATTACCTAGGACTAGGCCAGCCGCCTCCATCCACAGAGTCAACCTTCACCCCAAACTAGTCCAGGTGGATCTCCAAAGTTCCAATTCTCTGGCCCCAAGATGGGACAACCCCCAGGGGCCCACTCAGCTTCAGCGCTCACTGAGGCATCCATGGGGCCAGGATTTGGTTTACATCCACGTTCTACTTCACCCCCAGCCCAATTCCGCCTTACATGTGTTGCTCCCAAGAGCACTGTGCACTAAACTGTCTGCATGCAACTCTATCTCGGAGTCTTTCCTGGAAAACCCCAGCCAAGACATCCTCTTTAAAAGATGAAGACAATTCGCCCCATCCTCCCCTCCCCCCGCTGTACCCACAAGTCCATTCTCAATGTCTGCGTCTCTATTCCCGCCCTGCAAATAGGTTCATCTGTACCATTTTTCTAGATTCCACTTATACACATATGTTTTTCACTTTCTGACTTACTTCACTCTGTATGACAGAGAGTAGCCCTGACATATATACCTGACCATGTGTGAAACAGACAGCTAGTGGGAAGCTGCTGTACAGCACAGGGGACTCAGCTTGGTGCTCTGTGATGACCTAGACGGGTGGGAGGGAGGCTCAGGAGGGAGGGCTTATATATGTACAGGTAGTTGATGAGAATGAGATGGTTGGACGGCATCATCGACTCAATGCCAGCTGGATGGTGACAAAGCCTGAGACAGAGCCTCTTGGCTCCAAGCCAGTGTTCCTTCGCATCCCTCTGAGCCTCCCACACGGTGAGCATCCTCTCCAGAAGACCATCCTCGGATAGGAAAAGGTTGTTGCCTTTGCTAACGCCGTGCTCTGAGCTATATGAGGAAGCCTATTGCTTTTATCTCGAACCTGTCTTTAACACCACGGTACTGAGGGTCACTAAAATTAGAATGGTAAATAGAGTAGCAAAACAATCGAGTACCACTACCCTTTTTTTTTTTAATTAAAAAAAAAAAGAAAAGGAAAGGAAGGAAGGAAGAAAAAGAAGAGAGAGAAAAAAAGGTATAATCAGAGAAGTGGCCAAATAATGCAAGCAGATCTCACGTGGATTCAGGAAGAGGAAGGTGAGACCCCCACACTCGTCCTGGAGCCGTGGGACCAGTTTCAGAATCTCGAACCATGTATTTCTGAACTTGGGACCTGGTTTCCCTGCAGGAAACCTAGGGCTGTCATTTTAAGCATCCTCCATGTGTTGCTATTTCCATAGCAAGTGCAAGCGGCATTTTGTAACATGGCTGATCTAAGGCACATATGATTAGATGGTGAGTACAGGGAAATTTCAGAGAAAACTTATGATGGGATTTCAGGACCGAACCTGCCAATTATGGTCTTAAAATGGAAGCTTTGGCTGCCCTCCACGTTTAGGTTGATGTCTAGGGGAAAGCGCTCTAATTAAAGGGTGACTGTCACTGCCAGAGTGAGAGCCAGCTCATCAGTGGCCATCCCAGGGCCTGGATCCAGCTCTCTGCCCCACCCGGCACCGGTCCCCCTCCCCTGGCCCACAGGACCCCTGGATGAATCACTGCTGCCAAGCTGAATCCAACATCTGAGGTTCTATATGCACCTCATGAAAAACTCTGACAGCAAGTCCCTTGTGAATACAAAATCATAGTGAAGCATGAAAGCTGGGGAGTCTTGGTAACATTTCATAAGAGTTCACTAATTTGTCAAGGACTCAGCAACACCACTGCTACTTAATATTCATGATAAACCATGCTGTGGGCACCGTTATGTGCACATTTTACAGGTGAGCAAACAGATCCAGAAACACAGGCAAAGAGCTTAGCCGACAAGTGGTGATGCTCGAGCTTGACCCCAGCTCCTTCAGCTTCAGCATCCACGGTTTACTCCAAGCGTTCCGGTTAATTCACCAGGTGAATGAGGCGGCGGTGGCTTTCAGACTCACCCAGAGGGATAGTCTCCCCTGAAATGCAGCCTCTGTGGTTTGTTGCTTAGTTTTTTACCTTTGTGTAAAATGTATTTTACAAATCACATGGCCAGCATCACTTATTTTAAAAAGTCATTGGAATTCGCTGGCGGTCCAATGCTTAGGGACTCGGTGCTTTCGCTGCCATGGCCCCGGTTCAACTCCTGGTCAGGGATCTAAGATCCTGCAAGCTGCCCAGTGTGGCCAAGAAAGAAAGATGTGGAGTGGAAAGGAAAGGACAGTTCCCAGAGGAGCTGAGGAGGGAGAATTGACAGGATGGGTGAGGGAGAAGGTGAGGAAGACCATGGGATTTCTGGGTTGGACAACAGAGCGTGCAGTGGAAAACGTCCATGAGGAAAGAAAGAACGCGGTGTGGGGCGCAGAGCAGGACAGAGGGTGAGGTCAGCGATGGGTTCACTCGGGGACGTGCTGGGCTCACAAAACCCCGAAATGCTGCTGTTTCCGAATGTCACTGTGTTCAGCAGCAGGCCTCAGTGCTGGGCATGTGGCCTGGGTCCCCTGTGCCAATGGCCTCACCGAGGAGTCCCAGGGCCAGAGGCGGGAGGGGAGGTGTTGATAGAGTCCCCCGGGCAGAAAGCCAGGGGGCCTGGGACAAGGCTGGCGTGGCAGGATCAGGCGAAGGCAGGAGGAATTTTTTGAAATCTCCGGGTAGTTTGATTATGTCTCTATGCACACCACAGCGTTGCTGAGGTGGGGCGGGGCTGAGGGAAGGGGGGCAGCATGACCTGCAACTTTGGGTAGGGCAGGCCTCGGTGTGATACCAGGGCCCTTCCATTCCCTTCCAGGCAGCATTATTCCATTTTAATGTCGACTAAGCTTAAATCACTAGACTAAAATACATTTGCAAATTTCCATCAAAATACTGAAAACCGTATTTCATTCCCTTCGCTTCCTCCCTTCCTTCCTTCCTCTTTACTTGCTTTCCTGTCTTCCTGCCTTCCTTTATCCCTTTCCAAATAGACATCAGTTAAAGAAGGAAATGTTTGATTTTATGTTAAGGTTCAAATAGAGTAATTTCAGGGGTTAAAAAGAGCCACAACAAAACAAATGCCCACATAACTGCAGACCTGTGTTGAGACAGGAGGAGCAGGTCTGTCCCTTGCTGACTGTGTTAGCAAGGGCAGGCATCCACTCTGGCCTTCACCTCTCAAAACGAGGGCAAGGAGCCTTTCAACGTTTTTTAATCAGATCCAAGTGCAGAAATATCAAGCCAGTTGCGAATGCCTGACCTCGCCAACGTTCAACTAATCACAGACCCATTTGTTAAATGAAAAGACTGATGGGATTTTCTTAAGAATCACCAAGAATGGAGATAAAAAGTAGAAGCTCTAAAGCACCGAAAAGAAGCCAGGACTCGAACTGTTTTTCTTGCAATCAAGAACCAAGAATTCCTTTCTGCTTCTCAACACTTATCAATGCTGGATATGGGAAAAGCTTGAGGAAATAAATATTAGAGGTGGTTTCCATGCCCAGGCTGGCTGGCTGGGGGAAAACATCAACATTTTGAAGTCTTTCAGACAGGACAAGGCTTTCAGACAGGAAAACCATTTCAGGCACCAGCAATCCTCCGTGACCTTGGCATAAACAGAGGGTGACAGGGTTGTTGACGCGGCTTTCACAGTCTTACGGCCACTAGCTCTTGCCAATGAAGATATTTGTGTGCTATCATGATAAGATGGGACCACTGCTCAGACATCCTCATTTCTTACCAGACACCATCTTTCAAGTGAGAACCACATCACACTGGGCTATTTTTACCCTCATTAGCATAAAAAAACCCTAGATGTTCCTTTGATAACAGAAAGAAAAAAGATACCCCTTGTTATTTTGCAATCTGTGAGATGAAAATGGGACCAGAGCTAACTATCCATCTCGCATGTCTTCAAAGAGAAATGCCTGACATTTAAAGCAGACCCTACTGGACCCATTTTAACATTTATAACACTATAAAAGTATCCAGGGACATATTTACCCCTGTTCAGCCCCTAAATACTTACTTTTGAGCTCCCCAGGAGGCATGTTTTCATCTTTAACTCTGTGCTTCCAGAGCTTAGCAGAGGGATGGTGCTGAGTACTGTGGTGGAACTGTGGAACTCCACTCCAAGATTCAGACTTCAAATTCATCCTAACCCCCCGCACCTCTGAATGGCATGCTATTTGAAGACAGGGCTTTTACGGAGGTAATCTAGTTAAAATAGGGTCATCAGTGTTTGCTGTGCTAAGTCGCTTCAGTCGTGTCCAACGCTTTGTGACCCTACGGATGGTAGCCCACCAAGCTCCTCTGTCCATGGGATTCTCAAGGCAAGAATACTGCAGTGGGTTGCCATGCCCTCCTCCAGGGGTTCTTCCCAACCCAGGGATCAAACCCACATCTTTTACATCTACTTGCATTGGCAGGTGGGTTCTTTACCACTAGTGCCTCCAGGGAAGCCCTGGTCCCTAATCCAAAGAGCCTGGGGTCTTCATGAAAAGGGGAAATTAAGACCTAGAAATGGGCATTAAAGGAAAATGATAAGCAGACATAGGGAGAAGACCACCATCAACAAGCCAAGGAGAGGGTTCTGGAATAGATTCTTACTCCATGGCCATCAGAAGGGACCCACCCCGCAAGCACCTTGACCTTGGACGTCCAGCCTCCAGAACTGGGAGAGACTAATTTTCTATTGTTTAAGCCCCCAGTTAGTGGTATTTTGTTACATAGCCTGAACTAATACAGTGAGTGAATATTCAGCAAAAACGTCCATTCCTTGATTCACAGTGAGCTTGCTGCTCCCTGTTGCTCAGAAATGCTGAGCCTAATGATAACTCTTATCCTGTCATATTACAATGGCTAATGTTTCTTAAGCAGTTCCTGTTGGTCAGACACATTGTGATGTGCCATGTGTTGTTTCACTTAATTTATACACAGCTGTGTGCGTGAATGTTCCGGTCACCACTGCACGCATGTTTTAAGGCAGGACCACTCTGGGGGCACGCTGCCTGCCCCAGTCCCAAGCTCTGCCCACTGCTAGCTCTGACTTAGGGTAAACTGCTCTCTGTAAACTGCAATAGTCTGGCCACCCGATGTCACCTGAGTCAGGGCGTCCCATATGCTAAGGGTCAGAGTGTGCCCTTGATCCTTCCAGTCCCTCGGGGGGAGGAGGGTGGAGGCTGCTGGGCCGGGGCTCCACCTGGTTTCCCCAGTGCCATGTCACTGCGCCCAGTGTGTGTCATGGCACGGGAAGACAGTGGGCCTTGGACACGTGGTGAGGGTGGGGGATGAATGGATTGATGCCTGCAAACTGCTTGGCGCAGGAGAGTGCTCAGTAACACTTTCTAAAGATTCACCCCTGTGTGTTGGCCTCCAAAGCCAGAGCTTCAACCTCTGCGCCGTGTTGCTGAATGCACGAGGGTGTATGTGTTGTCGCTTGTATTAATAAAACAGGGCATTTTCAGCCAACACACGAGCATTGACAGTACCAGTAGGACTGCTGCCACCTCTTTACTTTCCTGGGCAAGCCTGTCACACAGTAAGGGGCAGGTTATGTGGCCTGGGAGGACCAGAGAAAACGCGCTCAGATGATTTGGGGACTTGGGAGGAAGGATGGAGAAGACAGCATGTGTTCAGGCTAGAGCAGGGCCAGCAAGACTTCTCTGTCAGAAGCCAGACAGTGAATGTTTGAAGCTTTGCTGCCCCACTTTCGTTCTCTGCTGCATACTATCTGCATGTTCCACATCCATTCTCAGATTAGAGGCTCTGTACAGACTGCACGCTGTGCTTTGCCACCACTGGTCCAAAAGGCACAGAGAGAAGGGCCATGGGTTCAGTCACCAGGCACCATGATGGGTGGAGGGTCTACATTCTGGGAACCAAGAACTCAACAGGAAAGTTGACAGGGAGTTTCTGTACTTTTTCCAGGAATGAGGAGTCACCTGCGGAATGCCATCTGGAAGGTAACATAGTGTCATTTTAATGGCAACCCACTCCAATGTTCTTGCCTGGAGAATCCCAGGGACAGAGGAGCCTGGTGGGCTGCCGTCTATGGGGTCACAGAGTCAGACACGACTGAAGCAGCTTAGCAGCAGCAGCAGCAGCAGCATGACATGTTGACAGCTGCCCTTCCTTCCTAACTTGGCATGTTAAAGTCCTTTTACAAAATGACAAAGATTCGTTTGGTTTGGGTTTTTTGATGGTTCTTATTTGGTGGAAGGAAAAGTTAGCAAACATGAGCTGCCCTCCAATTCGAGGATAGGATCCAAGCCTAAATCAACATGGTCTTACCCTACTGGCTCCCAGCTCTCTGAAACCATCTCCCCGCTATCACAGCAAACCCCTGATCCTGCCTCATCCTTCCCTATCCACTGTGTCATGGAAACAAAGGTTCCTACCATAAAGTTCTCTGCCTTCATTTTGGGTTACAGTCTTCTGCTATAGAACCTTCTAGTATTTCTCTCATCCCCAACTAGGGATGTATGGTCATTCCCCCACATTCTTCCAATACTTTGTCAGCTATTATCTTTGCCAAGATAATTTCCATCTTCACCCCAGCTACTGCTAAATTGACTTTATCATCTACGGGTAAAGCAGATGGCCCATTTCACACTGTGGTCTCAGCTGCTTGACCTCTTCAAGCACAGAAAACGGTATCTGCACTCACCCCAGCCAAGCACCTCCACAGCCAAACTCTGCCATGGCACTGAGCTCCATCGCCGTGCCAATGCCTCTCATTCAAAGTGCCACATGCTGCTACATCCCACAGCCCTCCTTCCTTCCAGAATTTTTATACTTTATTCCATGGAAATCAGCTCTTTCATTTCACTATGATTTCTCCTCTCTAACGCCCTCCAGGCTATCCATCTTCACTGGCTTCTCATAAACCAAGGCCTCTCATGGCTTGGTCCAGCGTTTCAACCTCCCTTCTACCGGTGCTTTCCACCCGCCTCCCTTCCGTTGGGTTAATCTGGTGGGCCTGCTTCCCCTGCACCTCGTCTCGACCTGAGCACAGCTCAAGAAACACCCACAAACAGACTGGCGGCTTTACAGGTTTTGAGTCTTTAACCTCCCCTGAGCTCTCCCTGCAGCCTGACGCTGTTGTCCTGCCTCCCGTTCTCCTCAGGCCGAGGCATCGCCGTGACCCTTGCACTCTCACGAGGTGCCTGATCTCTTGCCTCCCAGAGAAAAAGTGACCATTATCGGCACCGGCTCTAACTCCCTGCCCCGCTTCTGCTCTCTCTGAAGCCTCCCATCTTTCCCTCGTTGTTTCTCCTGAGAGAAAGGGTGGCTGTTTGAAGCCAGTTGGACATCCATCTCCAATTTCCCCGCTCTCCGCCATCTCCTACACACACACTCCCGCCTCTCCTACACGCCCCGCCTACCCTCGACACTGACACTTCAGTCTTTGCGTGAAAACACACCCACATTTCTCTACTATGAAACCAACCCGTCACCTTAGGTTTCTTAACTTGGGGTCTGGGTTTCAGGGAGTCGCTTGCATGAAAATACATGCAAAATTTGGTACCTATGGAGAATCCATTCCAATACTTTATCATGGGTGATTCATGACCTACAAATGCGTAGTTACCAACAAATGTTCCACAATTCTTTTTTTAGCTGTCAATCTCATTCTCTCTTTGACTTCAGAGCCAAGATTTTTTGGAAAGTCTGTAGTTTCCATTTTTGTCAAATCACTACTATGTAGTTTCTTCCCTCTTCACCAGTGAAATTTGCAAAGGGCCCTTCATGACTAATCCAGTGAATATGCAGTCTCCATCTTCCTTGAAGGTACTGACCGCACGGCCTTCCCCTTGTTTCCATGACTCCACACACCCTGCTGCTCCTTTCAGCTCCTCTTCTGGCTTCTGCTCTTCCCTTAAAGACCGCAGTTCCTTGGGGGTCTGTCCCTGACCTTTACTATTTACATTCTATATACTCTCCAAGGGTGATCTCATGGCCCCCAAGGCTTAAAATGCCACTGACATGCTAGTGATTATCAGAAGTATCTCCAGGACAGACCTTTGCCCAAGCCTCACGCTGAGATATTCAGGACTCACTAGATACCTCCCTGAAGCATCCCAAACTCGGCATGTTGAAAGCTGGACACTGAAGTCTTACTTCCATCCTACGCTCTTTAACTCATTCCCTCCTTGCATTATCTTTTTGACAACTGGCAGCACTACCCAGGGGACTGCCGACCTGAAATGTTCAACACTATCCTTAACCAGTAGATCAGTAGACTGTCCATCTAGAAAGGTCACAATACAGAAGGAAAGTCAAATGGCTTTTTTTTTCAAGTCTAAATATCCATTATAAGGGGATACTCTGTGCGGGGTAAATGCATTTATCTGATTTTCTAGCGAAAAAAAAAACAAAAACAAAAACACACGGCCTCCAAGTTTTCACACGTTCTGTCTGCTGCCTCCCTCACCTGCCTCTTAAGACTGTCCATCTAGAAAGGTCACAATACAGAAGGAAAGTCAAATGGCTTTTTTTTTCAAGTCTAAATATCCATTATAAGTGGATACTCTGTGCGGGGTAAATGCATTTATCTGATTTTCTAGCGAAAAAACAAAAACAAAAACAAAAACACACGGCCTCCAAGTTTTCACACGTTCTGTCTGCTGCCTCCCTCACCTGCCTCTCCAGGCTCCTCTCTCATCCACCTACTTCCTACCACCCCAAACTCATGTTTGGTAGTCTATATAGCAAAATATTCGGTGCTATCTGACTTTGTTCACTATTCCCTTTGTTTGCACTTGCAAAGTGAAGTCAGTTTATGCACCTGATGAGCTCATATCATCTTTCAAAATTCAACACAGATGTCACTTCCCTCGGAAACCCTCCCAAGAGTCCTTCCTCTGCCATTCCCGGGAGTTTTTCTTCTGCTCTAAGTATCTTATAAATATTCAAGTGTTCCACTGATATGCAGCATTGGAAGTTACTTATGTTTTTTACCTCTGTTAAATTATGAGATCTGTTAAATTTCTAGAGATCAAAGAGTCTGCCTTGATTTTATTAATTCTCCAAGACTTATCATAATAGCATATAAAAATATTAACAATAATGGAACTTCCCTGGCAGTTTAGTGGTTAAGACTGGCCACTTCCATTGCAGGGGGCCTGGTTTGATTCCTGGCCAGAGGACTACAATCCTACAGGTTGCACAGGGTGTGGCCAAAAAATAAGGATAGAAATAGATATATAGTTGCAGTTTAGTTGCTAAACTAAAAGAATCAGGACAACTCTTTTGTGAGCCCAGGGACTATAGCCTGCCAGGCTTCTCTGTGTATGGGATTTCCCAGACAAGAATACTGAATGGGTTGCCATTTCCTTCTCTAGAGGATCTTCCTGATGCAGGGATTTAATCCAAGTCTCCTGCATTGGCAGGCAGATTTTTTTTTTAACCACTGAGCCACCTGGGAAGTGAAATAAAGTTGTAGCTGGCATTTATTAAAGGATCTAGGGTTCTATGTGCTAAACAGGAATATCAATATCACAATTTTGCATGAACTGCCCAATCCATAAACATGTAACAAATGAGTGAATGAACAGAGCTCCTTAATTAATAAAAGGAGAAACGAGATACTCACTCTTATTTCATCTCTATAAATATTAATGCTATGATTATTCTCATATCACAAGACCTCAGTAAATAATAATTGAATAAAATCAATTAATTGAACAGTGGATCACATAGAAAGCAAATAATGTGCATTTGATTTTATAATATCTCACTTTTATGTGGCCCATTCCTGTTTGTGAAACATTTTCATTTAAACTGTGATATTTAATAATGGGGGCTTCTCTGGTGGCTCATATAGTTAAGAACTTCCTGCAATGCAGGAGACCTGGGTTTGATCCCTGGGTGGGAAAGATGCCCTGGAGAAGGGAATGGCAATCTACTCCAATAATCTTATCTGGAAAATTACATGGACAGAGGAGTCTGGCTGGCTACAGTCCACAGTGTCGCAGAGTCGGACACGACTGAGCGACTAAACTGAACTGAACTGAGTGACTACACTTTCAAACTGAAGCTTGGAGCTAGTGAATCACATGGCCAAAATCACAGCGCATGAATGTCAAGTCAAGGACTTGACCCAGACTGTCCCCTTCCAATCCCCACCCCACTGTAGCTGCCCCCTCCCTCCCTGGGCTCAGTTCCAGACACATAAATTGATTTCCTTCAGTGGCATGTAGGCTTCCCAGGCAGCACTAGTGATAAGGAATTTGCCTGGCAATGCTGGAGACTTAAAAGGCAGGGATTCAATCCCTGGGTCAGGAAGATTCCCTGGAGTAGGAAATGGCAACCCACTCCAGTATTCTTGCCTGAAGAATACCATGGACAGAGGAGCCTGGTGGGCTACATGGGGTCCCAAAGAGTCGGACACGACCGAAGCGACTTAGCAGGCATGCAAGCAGCATGTACATCCCAGGAGGGGTTTTCAAAGACACCTGAAACAGTCCCGCATTTATTGAGGTTATGAGCTTGTGGTTGGTGAGCAATCACCTTTTACATTGCGAACTTCAAAGACACTTCTCAAGAAATGTCTAAGAAAAAAGTATACCCAAGAAACCAGACTCTGTCCACGTCCTCACGCCAAATCACTAAATGCGTCACAAGCAGAATTTCCTAGTGGAAAGTCAAAGGCTCAGGTTGAATCTGATTTCTCTCAAAGAAGTTTGACTCTTCTCAAGTGGAGGCCCCAAATTCCACCCCCATACAGAGGCTTCCTGGGAGGTGGCAGGACAGCTGGATTACTCAGAGCATCTGAACTCCTCTTCCTTGGAGTCACCGAGTGGTCCTAGGAAGGTGGAAAAACATGCGGAAACCCAGAGGCACACATGCATCGAGAACCAACGTGAGCTGAGCGAAGTAATTCCAATAATGCAGAGGCTTCTGTAGGGACACTGAGCTCTTGCATGGGACAGCGGCCACCATGACCTCTCAGTGGACTGTGGGTAACTTGTGCAAGGTCACAGAGTTGGTTTGAACCCAGGCACAAGGTCACAGAGTAGGTTTAAGCCTAGGCAGGCAGGCTCTCAAGAGCACCCCCACCCTCCGCCTCTCCAGCCACTGTGGGGGAGGAGCTGCTGAGCTGTCCCCACGGACCCCTTACTCACTGCACATGTTAGGTATCATGCTAAACACTCACCCTGCCTGATTCACCCAAATCTCATAGCAGCTCATGGATGCAGGGGATATGATGAAGAGTGCCTCGAAGACCCCGAGGCTCAGAGAAGTGAAGGGACTGAACCAGGTTACACAGAGGAGGAGCAGAACTGGAATTGAAACCCAGATTCACCCAATGCCAAGGCCTCTCCGCTTCACTGCTTCTGCTTCTAAAAACATCAAGAGCTTTCTGCTTCCCTCTGGGTAAGCTATCACAAAAACAGAAGAAAATAAAAAACCACGCCTCAAAGTGTAACCAAACCATTCATTAGAATTACCAAAATAGAAAAGTTAAAAGAGAGGCATGGAGGCCACTGAAGCTACCCCCTCCCACAGCGAGGGAATCTCCAACATGCTTGAATACTCCACCGACAGGGACCTCATCCTCTCCACCTCACACCATCACAGCAGAACCAGTAATGCCTCTTCCTCCATCCCCTGACCCCACCCTCTCATCTCATGCCCTGCTGGCCCCTCCACGAGGCAACGTCTACATGGAAGCCCGCCCACCGTGCCCTTGGGCTAGTCTCCTCTCCACTTAGGGACTCCACTCAGCGGGGAGGGAAGGTGACTGCTTCCTTGACAAATGAGATTCTGTTCCACCAAGGAGGCCAGAGAATTCAGCACAGGCTCCTGATGGCTCAGCACTAAAGAATCCCCCTGCAATGCAGGGGACACAGATTCGATCCCTGGGTTGGGAAGTCTTCCCTGGAGAAGGAAATGGCAACCCACTTTAACATTTTTGCCTGGAGAATCCCATGGACAGGGGAGCCTGGCAGACTACAGTCCACGGGGTCACAAGGGTCAGACATGACTTATCGACTAAACAACAACAAAAATTAAAAAATAATAATAAAATAAAAACTTTGTGTAGCACTAGCCGCTGGTGACATAGTATTACCATTTTTAATCAACAGAATTATTATAACCCATAAAAATAAAGGCAATCTACCACTGTTGATGGATTGCTTTCACAGATGGTTTAATTCATAATCAGCTCACAGTGATTAGAGTGGTCCTAGGAGGGGTAACCATTCTGAAATATTTCCCCTCAAATGCTTAACAAAGGGTCTGAATTTCCACTTTTAAAAATTAAATCTTCCTGGTTTAACCACTTCTTAAAATACGGCCACTCTTGGGGAAAATGTTATTATACAAAAGAAGGTAGGTCCTAGGTTGGCATGTTTTGTTTTTTACCCTATTTCCCTTCGATTCAATTGAGCCAATCCTTGATGGACTAGGCACAAAACTTGTGCTGTCTGAAAAGGAAATTATCAAGGTAAATCCTTTGTTTTCTCCAGTCTCTAAGATCTAACAAAGGTTTAAGACACAATTATTCAGCAAACATAAGCAAATGTCGCCTAGACACACCATGTACAGTTGCACAGGTTGTATACTGTACAAGTGCAGGGGCAGCATTCACAAAGATGCACTGTGAAAAGGATCCCTTAGAACTGGCAGTGCTTGACCTAATCTAGCTATTCCAACAAGGCCAAACTTCATCAGGCACTGTGGCAGCAATTTTACACATAAGGCATCTTTAAAGTCCAATAACAACCTCTTTGAAGACACCATCATCTCCATTTTATAAGTGTAACAACTGAAACTCATAAGTGAAGTTGCTCAGTCATATCCGACTCTTTGTGACCCCATGGACTGTAGCCCATCAGGCTCCTCCAGCCATGGGATTCTCCAGGCAAGAATACTGGAGTGGGTTGCCATTTCCTTCTCCAGGGAATCTTCCCAATCCAGGTATCGAACCCAGGTCTCCTGCATTGCAGGCAGATGCTTTAACCTCTGAGCCACCAGGGAAGCCCTCACCAGGGAAACTGATAAGTATCCCTTAAATTGGTCAAGTTCACAACCTAAGGAGGGCAAAGACAGGATTCCTACATTCCATGTGATCTCTAATCCATTCACCTGGTTACCATTCATTAATCTATTCATACTTTTAACAAACATTAATTGAATCACTATTAGCTTTAAACTACTAACCTAGAGCAAAATGAATATTTATATTTTTCTTTAAAAAAGCAAATAATTGTAAATAAAATAAGATTGAGCGTCTACTAGACACTTTGCTAAGTGTTTAGGATCAAACCATGAATTACAAAATATATACCCTTTGCAGCATGAAATCTCACAAGCAAGCAAACAAGAGAAATATGTTTATTCATTTGGGGACTATTTCCTGAGAACTGACTAGGTACAGTCATGTTTCTAGGAGCTAAAATATAGCAGTGAACAAGATAGATAAAAGCCCCTGCCCCGTGTGGCTTCCCTTTTAAAGGAGGGCAAACAATTACTCAGAAAGTACACATGGGAGAAGATTTCATAGCACAAAGATATGCAGACACTAAGGCAGGGTAAAAGGGTAGGGAGTGCTAAAGAGGCTGCTGTGATGGGGACGGTCGAGGGTGATGTTAGCTCAGAGCCAAGGAGGTACCAGCCCCAAAGATATACTAGGATGAAGGCTCCGTTCATGGTTCTGGCCCTAGTACCTAGTGCCCGGCAGAGTAAGTGCTCACTAAACACTAAACACTTGCTGAACGAATAAGCGAATGAGCAGGGGGATGGCAGCTGAGGCAGAAGAACCATAACTGTGCCCCCAATCCTGCACTTCACCAGCTGGCCCGAGGCTTCCTCCTGCCTCCATGGAGAGAAGTGAAGCCTTCCAAGCTGAGGGCCAGTTTCCGCCTGTGTCCCACTTTACTTTCCTCTGCTGTGGCTGGGATTCCAGTCTGCCAGCCGCTTCTCCATCTCAGTCCCTGAGTCTCCAAGCAGCAGGGCATGGGTCCAGGGGAGCTGCCCGATGCGAGGCTCTGCCCAGAGCACACTCAGTCCTGCCGGTCACAGCCACCCAGGCAGCGCGGGGCCGGGACAGGTGGCATCCCGGCTGCAAGCGCTGGTCTAGGTGGGCACTGCAGCTGCCAGCTAGACTCAGCACTCTTGGCAGGCTGCAGACAAGAAAGAGTGCATGCCTGCCAACCTTGCCTTGCTGGGCCCTGGGATATGGACTCTACCTCTGACACCACTTCCCATGAATAGGGACAGAGTCTATAGCGTGAGGTCCAGAGAAAGGCTGTGTGTCTCTGGGTATGTGTGCACACATCAGCTCTGTGCATTTTGGAAAGGAGATTTAAGTTTTACGCAAACATGAGGCAATGTTGGAGTCAGTGCCTGCTCACATGGCCCTTTCAGCCCAAGGACCAGAAGGATGAAGAACTGGTGTGTGTGTGGGTTAATGCATCACCATGCTAGCGGCTATGGCAAGCAAGTGACAGTGCCCCAGGGTCGCTGCAGGACAAAGTTGTTAATAGCTCCCATCCCATCCTCAAATGAGCCCCAGATGAGATCATTAAAGTACAGCGCCCCTGAGATGCAGGCTGTGATGTCCTCCAGACCCACCTTCAGGAATGAAGGGCTCTTCCCCAGCTGCTGGCAGAGACCCTACTGTCAGATCCCTGCAGGAAGGGTGGCACCCCAGAAGGGCAGCCATATCTATGTGTGACCAGTGTGAGGGTGTAACAAGTTTAAAGGTCATCCCAGCATCCTCAGAGATCAACTGAGCTAAAGTCGCACTGAAGCTCAAGTTCTCTCGCTGTCCTTCTCTTTCCCTCTTCACCCCCTTGATTCCACTTCCTAAAAAATGACCTGCATTCTGATCACTGAGTCTGATTCCTGGGGAACCCAACCAGCAACAGTCAGCATCTTCAGTGGGGAGACTCTGGGTTTGGATCAGATTGGGTTTGAATCCCGGCTCTACCATTCATCCATTCATTAATTCTATGACCCTGGGCCTCTCTGACCAACAGTTTCCAAGTCTGTAAAATGGACATAAGGGTGCACACCTCCTAGTGTAGTTGTGGGGATGAAAATATGGAAGTACTTAGAACAATGATTGACAGATTAAGTTGCTAGATACATAATAATGGAAACATTCATGACTTTATAGCTCTGACCTTAACTGGCTGTGACTTGGGAGAGTCACTCTTTCTCTGCCTGTTTCCTCCTCTGTAAAAGGATGGGTTTGGGCTTGGGAATTATTACAGACATTTCTTGAACACCCAGTCTTACCAGGTTCTGTGCTGAGCCTTGTACTCTTTATTCTACAACACAAGCCTACTAGACTGATATTTCTTATTTTTCACCACCATCCTCACTTTACAGAGGCCAACAGAGGCTTGAGGAGGCTGAGGAATCTGGCCCTGGAGTGCCCAGTGGTTAAGTGATGGGGCAGGATTGGAAGCCGGGTGGACAGACATCAAAGCCCATGGCCGCACCAGAATGCCCCAATGTTTCCTTCAATCAGACACACACTCCCTGCCAGTGCTGGCATTTTTTAGGATCACACAATTCTGTCTTCAGCTTAATGGAAAACATTTGCAGAACAGATCAAATGAATTCCATCAGCCCCTTGGCACAGCCAAGAAAGGACGGAGGCCAAGCAGACAAAGTTGATTGACTACAATCGTGTGTCCCCAAGAAAGACTGTTGGCACAGCCACTTCTATCTCCATCAACCTGGAATTTAGACTTTGTTACTGTTGCTGAGCTCCAGGCTGGGGAAGCTGAGCAGGGCAGACTTTGACCAGGCATCTTCTTCAGCCACACCTCTCACCCTCTCAAGCTGCAGCCTCACCCACATCCTTGATCTGCCAGTAGCAACCTGTGCTCACAGTCAAGAGCTGGGGCATATTTTAAAGGGTGTTTCGAATTCCTCAGGTGAAAGAAACTCAGAGCATAGACACAAATTTCTAAAATTCACATTCTGTGTTTTCCTCTGGCTTGCACTCTAAATACTCAGTTTGTTTCAATGACACCACTAAAAGAAGAGCTTCTGAAATAGTGGATGACAAGCAATTATCCTGGGAATTACCCCTTGAAAGACCCCAGGCTTGGCCTGCAGGGGACGGGGAGATAGTGGCCATTGTACAGGAAGCCTCCAACATCCTGAACATCACTCTGGACTGGTTGTCACGGGTCTTTTAAGAAGCAATGGACTTTTTCTCTTACGAAGAAATAGCATCTTTGCCATTTTGCCTATTTAAAAAAAATATATACAATTTTCCCTAGGAGAGTAAAATGGCTCTCGACACATAGATGACACAATTGTCCATATTTTCTCAAAGCCTAGCTTGTCCACGCACCATGCATCTCCACCTCAGTCCAAACGGAGAGCATTTGAGTCATTTTGAAGCTCATTATGGAGGTGGCTCAGGGATAAAGAATCCACCTGCAAACCAGGAGACTTGAGTTCAATCCCTGGGTCAGGAAGATGTCCTGGAGGAACAAGTGGCAGCCCACTCCAGTATTCTTGCCTGGAGAATCCCATGGACAGAGGAGCCTGCTGGGCTACAGTCCATGGGTCACAAAGAGTTGGATCTGACTGAGAGACTAACACTTTCACTTTGCTGTCTTCAAACCCACTAATGTGTTAGAAACCTTCTTTGGAGCAACACAAACCAAGACCCTAGAGTGGTCCCTAGCACACAGAATGTACCCCAGACAGGCCCTGAGGTCACAGGTCACCTTCCTCCATCCACATTAATCCACCCATCACCGCATCAGGATCCCCCTTTCCAAGCAGATGTTGAAGGGGTAGCTTATACATACAACATCATAAAAGAAACAAGGCCAAGACTTAAAAAGGTCTCCGGACAAGCCTGAAACGGGGAAGTTCATCTCTGTCACCCCTTCCAGAAGCTCAAACCAAACATTTTCATCTAACTCTTAGTGGGGCCAGAGACACATGGGTTCCAATCCCAGTGTGCTCATTTACCCTAACGGAGCCTCGGACTCCTTATTTGAAAAATAGACCTCATGACCATCTCACTTTCTTTTGAGCATGAAATGATTTATGCAATGTTTGGCATTTAATAAACACTTCCTTTTCTCCCTGAATAAAAAGTGCATAAAGATGAGGGATTTACATAGGCTTGGTGTGTATTTGCATGTGTGTGCACGCACACCATCCATGTCAGCATCACATAGAGGCACCAACACCCTGAAGGCAGAATGACGCTCCTGCCTCTGACACATCAAATGAACAAGCTCACACTCTTAATTCCAACCTGAGAGCTCTGTGCACAGGTGGAATGCTGGCCCCACACCTCTTCTGCTTTCAAACCACACTCGTCCAAGACATATTTGAAAATACTGTGACATCTCATTGCACTTTCAAAACATCTACCCAGATCCATAGACTTTGTGTATCCATGAAAAGCGATGTGGAATTCTACAGCTTTTTTCTTTTGTTGGTGATCCAAATCTCAGTAATACAAATCTTACCAAAACAGACTGGAAGCATTGTAAAATCACCTGAAGATGCTTATACATTGATTCCTATCTAACAGTATACATTTGACATAAGATATCAAAACTTTCTTTATCCATAAATTTAATAAATGATTTCTTAGTGATAGTATTTAAGAATTCTAAGCACATGATGGAAAAAAAAAACACTTTGATTCACTGCTAGCAAGTAAGAAACTACAAACAAGGGTTTGGGACTAATTTGGCAATATAGACCTAGAGTTTTAAAATCGAGAGTTTTCAAGCCCAGTAATTCTGCTTCAGAGAAGGTACTCCCACCACCACCAGGAAATAATCTGGACATTGCAAAGAGCTTTATGCACAAAGGGATTCTTGTGATATTTTCATGGTGATGAGGAGTCAAAAACAATCAAATGCCCAGAAATAAAGGAATGAGTTAGTGAACTGCATGACAGTCATGACTGATACTATTCTGCCTTTGCTTCTTCATCACCAGAGTGGGAGCATTTTAGGGGTAACAGCTTGATCGAATGAATGAATGAATCTACACATGCATGCATGAATGGTCAGCACATCTACCACAGTTTGGAAATCTACACATGATGCAATATTAGGTAAAAACAAAACACTGAAGAGAGATTACAACTACTTTTCATACACACAAAAAAATCTAAAGAGATTAGGAAATAAACAAAAGTATTAACTGACATGGAGTAACTTCTAAATAATCCTGTGATTTTTTTTTTCCTCTTCTGTATTCTGACATCATTTGCATTTTTCTGTAATTAGCAAATAGGAAGATAGAACCTGCCTTTAGAGGTTGGTGTGACGATCAAAAGTCTTAGACATGAAATCTGTAAGTGCTTAGACATTGATATTCTGAATAGAACGCTCAGGGGGGAAAAGTATACACAAAGTCAGCTCTTTTCACTGAGTGAAGGAAGTGACGACACGGTTGAGGACATTTGTACTCTCAGCCCAGCCTTGACTAAAAACGATCCCTCCCACACGAACCACGTTCTGTCCCTTCAGCCAGGGCCGTAATGACACACGTCTAGCGCCCCTCAGACATCATGTCACCGGACAGGAATGATGAGAGCCTCGCGTTTCCTGACTAAGCAGAAGCAGAAGCGGGAGGTGCAGTGAGGCCCTCGCTGGGCTGCCCGCTCCCACCCTGCCCCACCCGGCGCCCAGCGCCCCACCCGGCACCCAGCGCCCCACACTGCCCGGGCAGCACGTGGAGCCAGCGGTGGCGGGCACAGGGCCAGGTGTGGGAGGGGCAGCAGGCTCAGCCTGCCCGTGCTCCTGGGCTCGGGGCCAGTGCCCGGCCTCAGAGGTCACGTGCCACTCGGGAGCACCCGCGGCTCTGAGCGCCAGCTCCTCTGCACATAGAAGAGCTGACTCCTTTCACTTTGGGTCCAAACGCCACGGCTCCCGACACGGCCCCAGGGTCGTGCAGGCCTCGTCACCACGCCACACGGTGAAAGCAAACCTCAGGAGCGCCAGGAAACCCCCTACATGCGGACCTTCAAGTTGCAGACTCTCAAAGATGCAAACGTCCGCGCGCACGCCCAATCACGTAAGCTAGTGCACGCGTCTGGCGTACACGGTCAGGTGCGCGCATCCTCTACAAGCGGCAGTGTTTTGTGTACTTTACTGTACAGAACTGCATAGAGCACCGTCGTGCAGTGTCTTTATTTCAAGCCCAAGATGTCCAGAAACAAGCGTAAAGGCAGCGGTGAAATAGCTGGCACTGCTAAGACGCACCAGCTGTAGTGTTGGACTACTATACTTTTCAAGGTAGTGGACTGTAAGATTAAACATGTTTCATTTTTTGCGTTTGTTTTGTATGAATTATCTGTGCAAAAAGCATTATAAACCTATTACAGTACACTACTGTATAGCCCACTGTGTTAGCTGGGTTCCTAGGCTAACCTTGTCAGACTCGAACACGCTCTTGGGATGGAACTCATACACGTGTGGCGGACTTATTGTACTGGGCTTCCGTACCACTCGGCCTCCACTTGGCTGCGTTGTTTGGCCGTCATTTAGCCATTGCAAGTTTCCTCATCTATGAAATGGCTGTGGTGCTGGTATTTGCCCCTTCCATGCATGTGTCTAACCGAGAGGAGCTTGAGGTCAGAAACGTGATGGGCTCCCGTGAGCTATAAACTCTTGGACAGAAGCGAAAAGAAAGTCAGCCTCACACAGGAGAGACAAAGAAGACCAAAGACTCACCATTCTCCATGAGGGCAGGCAGAGCCACCGAAGGGCAAAAGCTGGGAGCATCACTTCGAGGAACTGAAAAGAAGACAAAGACGGCCTTTTAGCTCTTTGTGACTCTTTGGATCATTGAGCCCCAAAGGCAGGAAGAGTGGTCTTACTTGGTGGCACAAAGTTGTGCGTGGAAGGCAAGACAGTGTGCCCACCGCCTGGTCCCACTCCTGTGTGGTCAGGACGGGGTGGGTTGAGATGAAGGGACATCCTAACAACTCGGGCTTAAAGCAACCAAGGGCCTGCTGCAGGTGCTGGGGGCTCTCNTGACTCTTTGGATCATTGAGCCCCAAAGGCAGGAAGAGTGGTCTTACTTGGTGTGCGTGGAAGGCAAGACAGTGTGCCCACCGCCTGGTCCCACTCCTGTGTGGTCAGGACGGGGTGGGTTGAGATGAAGGGACATCCTAACAACTCGGGCTTAAAGCAACCAAGGGCCTGCTGCAGGTGCTGGGGGCTCTCCTCTGTCAACCCCCTTCAAGCCCCAGGCAAGGGGAGGTTCCATCACAGCCCTGCCTCCCAGACGCTGCAGCAGGGAAAGGACAAGGCTACCCCTGCTTTCACAGCTTTGCCTACGAGTAACACATAGCACTTATTTTCACACGATTTGCCAAAGCCAGAGGTGCAAAAGTACAGACCAGCCATGTTCCAGAGAGTGGTCACCTAGAGATACGCGGTGAACAAGGGAAATGCTCACTATCGCTGCTTAGCTGACTCACTTAGGGGAAGCACTTAGCCCCTCTGGGCCTCAGTTTCCACATCTGTACAATGGGAATGACACAGCCTATGCTGAGAATTGCCGTGAGCATGACAGGAGGAAGTATCGGGCCAGGCACAGGGTGAAGGCCACAAGACGGGAGCTCTTCATGGCAGGCAGCGTGGCAGGTGGACAGAACCTGGAGTAGGTGGGCAGACAGACCTGGGCTCCAACCTCCATGTGCCTCTCAGAAGCAGGGCAAATGGACAAGTGATCTGGCTTCTTCTATCTCCAGCTTCGGGCACTGGTATGAGGCGATGATGTCGGAATTAAACAAGAAACTGCACACACCCAGGAGGTGCCCATCAGTGCTAACCACCCCCTCCCCTGCCTCTCCCCTTACTGAACAGATCACAGTCTTCAAAGCCACAGCATCCTTTTCTCCCAACGGCCCAGACCAGGAGTGTGGCCAGAGCTTCTCCCTCTCTGAGCTACAGTGCAGCATGGTCAGCAGTCAAGGGTCATGGGTGAGGCTCAGGGTCAAGGGTCAGGAACCCAGGGTGACCTTCCTTGTCCTCAGCTTCCCTGTCTGTAAAATGGGAGTAATGATAGTATCTCATTTAGGGCTCTGAGGCTTAGATGAGTTAGTGTATGTGAAGCTTCGGGCATACAGTAAGCACTCAATAAATGCTGGCCACTATTTACTCTTAATATCGCCCTTTTAGGGACTTCTTGGCAGTCTAGTGGTTAAGACTCTGAGCTTCCAACACAGGGGCCGTGGGTTCCATGCCTGGCTTCCCCAGCCCACAAGGATCCCACATGCCTTGGGGCAGGGCCAAAAGAAAAAAATAAAAAAGTAAAATAAAATTTAAAATTTCAGCACTACTAAAATTGTAGGTGAAGCAAAATTTTTTTTAAAAATCAGTCTTTCGTAGTAACACATCCTTGTCATTGATGCTCAGGCTTGTCTGCCTCCACGAAAGCCTCAAGCCAGAGTCATGTTCCATCTGGGCCCCAGAGCCCCGGTTTGGGTCCCCTCCCATCCCAGCTCCTCCTCTGCCTCATCACGTTGGTCAGCACGCTGTGACCCAGCCTCCATTAGTTCTAGAGCCTCAGTTATTGCGTGTCCATTCTGCTCGGCTCCATCTGCCTATAAGCACCTGCTCCCGGTCATCACCCTAGAGCCTGGTTTCCAGCCTTCAGCGGACATTGGAATCCCCCGGAGAGCTTAGTGACCCACACTGTGTGAGCTTCACCCCCAGAGTGTCTGGTCCAGCAGGTGTGGGCTGGGGCCCAAGATCCAGCATTTCTAATAAGTTCCCAGGTGATGCTGACCCTGTTGGTCTGCGGACTCACTCTGAGGGTCACTAAGCCAAGGCTTCCGTCACCCAGCGTTCTGTGAGCTCCTCACACAAAACTAGAACCACCCACCACCCTCCATGGTACCCAGGGGGCCAGTGTGTTCATTTAAATGTCCCTCTTTGCTTTCTCAGAGCAAAGATCTTGAGAGTCAGCACACTCCAGAGAACAATTATTTGACAGATCTGTAACCAGGGCATTCAGACATCCACCCTCTTGGGCCCAGTGATTCTCCTTCTGGAAGTCTGTCTGGAAATTCAAAGCAAGCTCAGTTTGGGAAGGAAAGATTTATACAACATAATGAATGGCCAGAAACTCTATATATCCAAGGCTGTGAGAACAGGTAGGCAAGCTGTCCACAGGGAGGATTATCATATGCACGTCCAGGCATTTATCACCTAGATCTGCTGCTATTGCCTTACTTACTCTTTCTCAGCCCCAACAGTGCTTCCTGACAGGGGGCTGTCAACCCTCTGGGTGGGACCTTCTTCAGTGTACAGGAATAGCTGAACCCTGAAAGTTCTCAGCTTCCCTGGGCCCCCTGGGGCACTGAAAATCTCAACAGCCTCGTTCCCTGGGGGCCCTCCTACAGAGAATCGCACTGTGCAACTTTGAGCCAGTTGCTCAGTTAATTCATGCTAGTTAAGCAAGAGGATGGTAACCCTTCTTGCTTCTTCCCAACTCTGCTTTCAGTGACATCAAGCTGGTGGCCTGAAATGGGCTGCAGCCGGGGTTTTTACACCATGGAAAGTGGCAACCATGATACCTCACCCTGCACCTGCCCAGCCCTCCCTAATTGTAACACATTTGCCAGCAGACCAGAAAATGGGGGTAAGCAGAGACCCCACCTCATCACGTCATTTGGGAACTAAATAAGACGCTGCCCGCCAAACACTAGCCTAGCCAAGGAGCCTACAGGGCACTAAGCAAATGGCAGACGCTTGTGCTGCGATGTGAGTGATGCTGAGGATTGAATTAGACACTAAACTCTCCTACGTGCGGTGGTTTCTATGTGGGCTGCAGAGAAGCATAATTAGAAGAGCCGGTCACTTCCTTTCCAAGTCATTCCTGTATCTAGAATATCTATCTACAGGGTCCAAGTGCATTTGTTTAGCAGAAGAAGAGAGGAAGTGGGAGGCTTCTATTGGTTTTTTTTAGAAGCCGTGTTTGACTTTGTAAACAAACCAAAGACCCTGCCCCACTTGCAGGCCACAAGTGGCTGCAGGAGGTGGGAGGAGGGGGTGGGGTGGATCACCCAGCGTTCTGTGAGCTCCTCACACAAAACTAGAACCACCCACCACCCTCCATGGTACCCAGGGGGCCAGTGTGTTCATTTAAATGTCCCTCTTTGCTTTCTCAGAGCAAAGATCTTGAGAGTCAGCACACTCCAGAGAACAATTATTTGACAGATCTGTAACCAGGGCATTCAGACATCCACCCTCTTGGGCCCAGTGATTCTCCTTCTGGAAGTCTGTCTGGAAATTCAAAGCAAGCTCAGTTTGGGAAGGAAAGATTTATACAACATAATGAATGGCCAGAAACTCTATATATCCAAGGCTGTGAGAACAGGTAGGCAAGCTGTCCACAGGGAGGATTATCATATGCACGTCCAGGCATTTATCACCTAGATCTGCTGCTATTGCCTTACTTACTCTTTCTCAGCCCCAACAGTGCTTCCTGACAGGGGGCTGTCAACCCTCTGGGTGGGACCTTCTTCAGTGTACAGGAATAGCTGAACCCTGAAAGTTCTCAGCTTCCCTGGGCCCCCTGGGGCACTGAAAATCTCAACAGCCTCGTTCCCTGGGGGCCCTCCTACAGAGAATCGCACTGTGCAACTTTGAGCCAGTTGCTCAGTTAATTCATGCTAGTTAAGCAAGAGGATGGTAACCCTTCTTGCTTCTTCCCAACTCTGCTTTCAGTGACATCAAGCTGGTGGCCTGAAATGGGCTGCAGCCGGGGTTTTTACACCATGGAAAGTGGCAACCATGATACCTCACCCTGCACCTGCCCAGCCCTCCCTAATTGTAACACATTTGCCAGCAGACCAGAAAATGGGGGTAAGCAGAGACCCCACCTCATCACGTCATTTGGGAACTAAATAAGACGCTGCCCGCCAAACACTAGCCTAGCCAAGGAGCCTACAGGGCACTAAGCAAATGGCAGACGCTTGTGCTGCGATGTGAGTGATGCTGAGGATTGAATTAGACACTAAACTCTCCTACGTGCGGTGGTTTCTATGTGGGCTGCAGAGAAGCATAATTAGAAGAGCCGGTCACTTCCTTTCCAAGTCATTCCTGTATCTAGAATATCTATCTACAGGGTCCAAGTGCATTTGTTTAGCAGAAGAAGAGAGGAAGTGGGAGGCTTCTATTGGTTTTTTTTAGAAGCCGTGTTTGACTTTGTAAACAAACCAAAGACCCTGCCCCACTTGCAGGCCACAAGTGGCTGCAGGAGGTGGGAGGAGGGGGTGGGGTGGGGGGTTGAACAGCAGCTCAGCTCCCCTCTGAGAGCAGCCAATGGGTACCGGAGTCCCAGAGGCGCCCCCTTCCAGGCAGCCCGGAGCCCCGAGGCTGCTGGACCACAGAGCAGCCTCTTCCCCTTCCATTCCCACCCAGGCTGCTAAGACGCTTCCTCTTTGAGTACGGCCGCCCTGACCGGAGGGGGCTGCAGCAGCTTCATTTGCATCCACAGTCACTCAGCCTGGGCCTCTGGGTTCTGTGCTCAGATCCCTGGAACTTTCTGTCCACTCTGGACAACAGTGAGAAGTCACACGGCTCTCTGGGCGGCCCCTCCAGGCTCTCGCTGCTCTGGGTTTGTGCCTCTCTCCAGGCCTAGGAACTTGACTTCCATTTTTGTTCTGAGAACACAGCTCAGTACCAGGGTCGTGTTGCCTGTGTGCAGGTCTCTGGGGGTCCGGGGATTGCAGGGCAGGTCCATGGCCATCCTACCCACTGTCCCTGCACCCTCCACCCAACACGCCTTCATCTCCGCCCAGATTCCCCCTGGAGTGGCTCTGGCATGATCCCTTGTGGAACAACATTTCTTGCACCCCTTTTGGGCTCCAGTAGCCCCCTTGCATCTCCCCACAGTAAGACACGCCAGAGGGCTGAGTTGTTCTCTGGGACAGAGGGAGTAATTACTCCTGATGAGGGGTTAGGAGAGCACCAGTCCCACAGTGGTCCTAGCGAACATGAGAAGAGCGCTGCAGAAGTGTTTCTGGCATCACCAAGTGCCTGCGAAATGTTCCTTCTCTCACATCTGCCTCCCAGGCCAGGCTTGACCCTTTGGGAAAGGACCTTCTAACGCTGGTGCTTCCAGGGTGTTTGACGTGTAGTAGGGGCTTCCCTGGAGGCTCAGATGGTAAAGACTCCTGCAACGCAGGAGACCGAGGCTTGATCTCTGGGTTGGGAAGATCCCCTGAAGGAGGGTATGACAACACACTCCAGTATTACTCCTGGAGAATCCCATGGAGAGAGGGGCCTGGCCAGATAGAGTCCATGGAGTTGCAAAGAGTCAGACACATCTGAGTGTCAGAACACATTATTATTATATTAGGAGGTCAACAAATGGCCCTTCCTTTCCCCTTCTTCTGTCCAGATCTTTAGGTACAGGCCCCGGGTTACACTTTTGGTGTCTGGTTCTCAGCCCAGAGTCAAGTCAGGAGTCCATGCTCATCACTCAACATAGATGGCAGTAGAGAAGGCGTGCTTTCTGTCTATCTAAGTAACTATGTGCCGACGTACATATGAAAGTCTCTGTCATCTCTCTCTCTCTGGGTTTGGGTTTCTGCCCTGAGGTCCTTCACCATGCTCCCTACCTCACTGTGCACCCCTCTTGTCTCTGCCTCTCTGAGTTTGACGACATGGTCTCCCCAGCAGTATCTCGAGAGGAATCTCACTCTGCCCTGAAGTACCTGCTCTCAGAGTGCTCAAGGTCATGACCCCTCCCCCTCCAAAACAATAGATGGCAGAATGCTACACGACCAAGCCATGGATTTGAAGCCAGGGCAAAATCTACTACAGAAATTCTTTGCAAGAATTCCTTTGTAAAGCCCATGTTTCCTGTGCCAGTGCTGACTGAGAGGTCGTCCTTCAGGCGCAGGACCCTCTGTGCAGCCTTGCTGCTCCTGCGAGGCCCCTTCTTCCTATGACTGTGCGAGACTGTCTAATACAAAGACGAGGATGGGGAGAAAGTAATGACAATGTCAGCTTGTTCGTTGGGTTTTCCAGAGTTACGCTGGTGCAACAGAAAGCAGAATACAAGGCCATACTAAGGGGCAGAATCCAGCAGATGACTGACTGTTTTGGCTCAAACTATATCAGAAATCAAAAGGTGACTTTGTACTGGATCAGTGTGACTGAACTATGAGACCAGTCTAATTAGTGGAACCAGTTTCCTTGAATAACATTCCTTTTCTCTGCCTGGGTCTTAGGAGATCGTTCATCGTCTTAAGACCTACCCCACCACCTGCTTCTGATGAAGATGACTTAAGGGAGAAAGATGGACTGGCAAGAACCTGGTTTTGCTCTGATGGCAGTCATGGGTCACACCAGGTCAGCAAAACTCTGTGTCAGCCAGCCCTATTTCTTCCACTCTTTTGAAATTGGAGATTCAGAGCCACCCACACCAGAATGGGCTTGAGCCATGCACATCTCAGGGTGTTTTCCTGCCAGGGGTCCTGAGAAACTGATGCCATTGTGGCATTTTAAAATCTTTCACCCCACTCACCCAAGCACTGAAAACAGGCAGTGTGCAGTGTGGAAATCTGCCTGCGAGAGCAGCTCCAGGCCAGCAGACCAGAATCTACAGGGAGTGGTCCCTGAAGCATGAAAGAGGGCTTGCAGGAGGCTGTTGGTAATGGATCTCCACCTCTCGGAAGCAGAGCTAGTTTCTTGTTCCTGTATTCCCACAACACCTTATGCATGTCTATTCTGGTCCTGAGTCTAGGACGCTACAGTTAATCATATACACCCACAACCTCCTTAGTAGGATGTGAGCATCTATAATAAGAAAAATGACTACATCTTATTAATTTCACATTTCCTATTGCCCAGCACAATGTATGACTCAGTATGGACACTCAAAAGAGTTTCAAAACTTCTAAACTTATGATATGACCAATCCAGCACTAGAATGGCTCATTTAGTTATAGTCTGCAATTGCTCCTTAGGGTTTCCCAGGTGCCTCAGTGGTAAAGAATCCACAGGAGATGTGGGTTGGATCCCTGGGTCAGGAAGACCCCCTGGAGAAGGAAATGGCAACCCACTCCAGTATTCTCACCTGGGAAAACTCAAGGACAGAAGGGCCTAGCAGGCTACAGTCCACGGGGCCACAAAGAGTTGGACACAACTGAGCAATTAAACAGCAACAACATCAATTATTCCTTAAGCTGAGCACCTGGAGGCTAGGAATCATATCATATTCATATTCAGCCATTATATCATAGTGAATATGTCACATAGCTGAATATAGCTTTATCATTTGGTTATACAGTTGGTTATTTGGACCTGGTTCTTTTTGACAAAGTCCAACAATCCTGAGTCCAAATTCCATCATTTGCCTGCTCTGTATGACCTTGGGAAAGTGACTTAGCCTCCACGGACCTCTGTTTCCTCATCTAACAGTGGGTGTAAGGATTAGATAGGATAACACTTGTAAAGTGCTTGCGTTCAGCCAGGCACACACACAAGAAGACTCCAAAGAACAGAGGCTGGATTTAGAAAACCAGAGACCCCAGAGGCTTGGCTGATGCTCAGTCAATGCCCTGGTCAGAATTCCTGAGTCCTCAGCCTGACCCTGTGAAATATATGTCAGAAAAAAGTTAATAGTCTCTGCAGTCAGATAAAAAAGAAACAGAACAGATGAAAAAGAGTTGGGACAATACCACCTTGAATACTTTTCCTGGCCGACTCCTGCCAAGATATTGTAACACTCTGGTCTGATTCCCGTATTTCTGAACAAATGAATTATGTCTTAGCTTCTTTTTACCCAGCCCTTCCCTGCACAATGGAAAGATGAAAAATGACTTTTTCCAGCCTTTGGTAAGTAAGGTGAGGAGATGGGAAGAGGTGTGAAAGGACAGATGGGCAAGGAGGCATTGAGCAGTGAGAGTTCAGTTCTGAAGGCCCTAAATACCCAGAGCTGGCTTTGGATCTCCTGCGGAGGCACCATCCTAGGCAAGTGTTCATGCCCCAGCCTCTATGAGTTGGTTAAAGCCTCCTCTATATGGCACATTACCCCTCCTCCCGCTCATGGAAACCCAGGGCTTCCCCAGTGGCTCAGCAGTAAAGAATCCACCTGCAATGCAGGAGCTTCAGGAGACATGGGTTTGATCCCTGGGTGGGGAAGATCCCCTGGAGGAGGGCATGGGAACCCACCCCAGTATTCTTGCCTATGGAATCCCATGGATAGAGGCGCCTTCTGGGCTGCAGTCCATGGGGATGCAAAGAGTCGGACCCAAGTGAGCAACTGAGCACACATGCATAGAAACCCACTGAGGCTATTTCATCATACAGTCCTGATGTTTTTCTTAAAACACTTCAAGATGTTAAGATAAAATAAAAGTCACAAATAGAGTGAACTCAGAACACAGGATGCTCAAGGAGGGAGCAAAGAGAATTCCACTCAGCCTGGTAACAACCAACTCCAAAAATACCTGCTCTGCAGTAACAAAATGTCTCGGGATTAGTAAACTCATGTTTAAGTGTCAAGTACCAGATTCCACCAGGAAGCCCGATCCCAGGTCTCTAGGGTTGGACATGGTTCTGGAACATGTAGCCAACCTACCATTGGTTTCATTTATTAGTTTATTGGTCAGTTTTATTTTTTCAATTTATTAGTCAATTGCCTCTATGGCCAGTTGACTTGAGCTGGGGGAAAAACCAGCCAGACAGTGCGTCTAGACAGTTTCACATCCAATAGCTCGTGGGATGTGGAAGACCCACCAGTCGCAGCATGAAAAAGGGAAGAGAGAACTTTGGAGTCGTCAGAGCTGGGTTTGTGACTTAACTCTGCTTCCTGCTGGCTATGTGGCTTGGGTCAAATAACTTCCACTTTCTGCACATACTCTCTTCATCTTAAAATGGAGGAAATAATGTCCACTCCCCAAGGGCACTGAGCAATAACTGTGTAGCTGTTCAGGGCAGGTCACTTACCAGGCTTCTGGTACCATCCGAAGGGGTAGGTACGGACCTCAGTGTCTGGGGAGCCACAGTCCAGAATGCGCCAGACCCCTCCATATTCCTCGCTGCACGTCTGAAGGCCCAAGCTGTTCAGAGTTAGGCATGTCACCTCTCCTCCTGGAGCAAAAAGTAACCAGGACCAGGGAAATGATCATGACGGGAGATTCTAACTGAATGAGAGAAATTCTGCAAACTCATCCTTCAGCAGACATGTGGGGTGAAGCGCCCTATTCCAGGGATGATCTTAGCCACTGATGAAAACCCTGCTACCTTAGTGAGTACTAAGAACACGGTGGTGGGGGCAACACACACTTGTCAAGCATCCTCCATGCTCCCAGAGCTGTGCTAAGGCTCTGTATGCATCATACTGCTCGTCCTCACAGGAGCCTAGGAGGAGGCTAGCACTTGTATCTCTATTTACAGATGAGGAAACTGAGACTCAGAGAGACTCAGTGGCTCATCCAGGGTTGTTCGTCTAGTACGTGACAGAATCAAGTTTCAAATGCAGATCATCTGGAGGGATTCCAAATTCAGCCCACCAAGCTACCTGACCCAGGTCTTGAAAAGCAAGCAGAAGACAGTTCAGGGAGCCATGGCAGGAAGGCTACTTGGGTCAGGCGGAAGTGCAGTGTCCAGCTGACTGGGTATGGGACCAGCAGCCCTGTCCCAGCTACCACATTTACCAGCCACCTGCCCTTTCTCAAGCCCCCACGGGGTGATGCTGTGGATCAGGTCAGACCATAGCCGTGAACAGAGCTTCCCTGGCGGCTCCGATGGTAAGGGATCCACCTGCCTGCCAACACAGGAGATGCGAGTTCGATCCCTGGGCAGGAAGTTCCCCTGGAGAAGGAGACGGCAACCCACTCCAGCATCCTTGCCTGGGAAATCCCATGGACAGAGGAGCCTGGTGGGCTACAGACCACGGGGTCACAAAAGAGTCGGACACAACTTAGCGACTAAACGACAACACAGATGTGACCATGTTTCTAGACTGTAAAGTGCTGGGTACTTTACAGAAGGAGTTGTTATCACCATTACCTTTTAACTGAGAAACGTTCAGAAAGCCAAAGCCGGTGCAGCACGGGTCCATGTCACACAGTCGCTCACATTCGAAGAAGCTGGCGGAAGAGGAGAGAGAGGCCTGAAGGTTTGTGCTGGACGGGATCCTCGAGGGGGGCTGACTCGCTGTCATTCTGACTTCTGGGGGCCTGCTCTCTGTGACAGCTCTTCCCTGAGTCCAGACACACAAGCTCTGCTCCTTCAACCCCCGACCCAGCACCAGGGCCAGGCGGATCCCTGTTTTCCACCCTCCCTTTCTTCCCCACCCCCATCAGCATGGGCAGTGCCCAGCCAGATATCTCTTATCATCTTTTAATCTCCATTTTCGAAAGCCAATCTTAAATGCCAGCAGCAGGGCACAGTTTCATATATTAACAACACTTTGTAGATCTATAGTTCATAGATCGATGACTCTCAAATTCTAACTTCTACAGGGAGAACTTAGTTGAAATTCACATTCGTGAGCTCCCTGTAAATGCTGATTCGGGAGGTCCAGGGTAGGACCCCGGACCGCGGGTTGTAAGAAGCCCTCCTGGTGATTCTGATAGGTGAGATTCACAGACCAGTGGAGAGAAACACGAGTCACGTTCAATGAAAACAACTAAGTTATAGCTAATTAAATCAGTAACAAAATATATTTTTAAAATTTTCTTTTTTTTTCCCGCTGCACTGTGTAGCATGTGGGATCTTGGTTCCCTGACCAGCAATCGAATCCATGCCTCTGCACTGGGAGTACAGAGTCTCAACCACTGTATCACCAGGGAGGTCCCACAAGATACATTTTTAAATAAAAAATTAGATAGAAGTCCTTATATGCCTCTGACCCTGTAAAAAGTTCCACTTACTCTCTGGGTTCTGAATACAGCAGGGAGACTTTGCTGATCAAGTTTATTTCAATGCTTGAAAATTTGTATTAATTGATTAAAAAAAAAAAAAACACGGGTCAAGTTCCCCTTTTGCATCAGCTAACCTTAGGTTCAGGGCTAAATGTTGTGTTGATTATTAGTTGCTGACCTTAGCCACCTTAGTCAATAAAGTGAACAATGAAAGTCTCTCAGTCATGTCGGACTCTGCGACCCCATGGACTGTATTGTCCATGGAATTCTCTAGGCCAGAATACTGGAGTGGGTAGCCTTTCCCTTCTCCAGGGGATCTTCCCAACCCAGGGACAGAGCCCAGGTCTCCCACATGTTGCCTATTTATTACTTTTTCACCCTTTGCTTTGCGTTTTGCAGTTCTTCATGCTTGTGTCTTTAACTGATATTATATCACCTTCTTTATGAAAATAGAAGGGTCTTCATAATAAGTATTGTAGAGGGCAGGGATGAACGGAAGTAACTTACCCATTGGAAATGGATTTGTCAGACATAGGCACTTTGTTTCTAATGGAGATTCCCGTCAGCTTTTGGAATGGTAGACGAGTGTAAAAATTCTTCACTCTATCTTGCAGCACAACTACACAGAGGAAGAAAGACATCTTATTATTTAAGGGGAGATGCACTGTAACCAGAAAAATACTTCTGTAGGGGACAAAGCATACAAACCCATACTGAGAGCTTCTGATTAAAGGTAACACATTAAACCTATAGACTTACTCTCTGTTTTCTCCCCAGATCTCACTAAAATCACAGCAAAGGGATTTTTATAAAGGCATACACCCACAAGGCAAAAGAGAATAAGAAATCAGACAGAGAGACAAATTTTGGAAGCTAGAAAAAATACAGAGGAGGAAAAATTGACCTCATAAACCTAAGAAGGCTGAATTCTTGACTTTTCTGTGGGAAGAAGCAATCCTATACACCTGCGGCTTCCCAGGTGGCTCACTGGTAAAGAATCTGCCTGCCAATGTAGGAGATGCAGGAGACAAGGGTTCAACTCCAGGGTCAGGAAGATCCTTGGAACAGGAAATGGCAACACTCTAGCACATTGTCTGGAAAATCCCATGGACAGAGGAGTCTGGCAAGCTACAGTCTGTGTGTGCTAAATTGCTTCAGTCGTGTCCGATGCTATGTGAGCCTGTGGATTGTAGCCCGCCAGGTTCCTCTGTCCATGGGAGTCTCCAGGCAAGAATACTGGAGTGGGTTGCCATTCCCTTCTTCAGGGGATCTTCCCAAAGAAGGGATCGAAGCCAGGTCTTCTGCACTGCAGACAGATTCTTTACCATCCAAGCCCCCAAGGAAGTCCGCATAGATGTGAGGGATTCCCCAAAGGGCAACCCAGCTAGGCCATCCTACAAAGAAAGCCAAGGTCCACACGCTCCCACCACACACTCAGGGCTTCCCAGTCAGCTTCTGGGCCCCTCTCTTACACTGAAGTGGAAAACCAAGGGTCACCAGGTACCCGAGAAAGGCTTCCAGCAAAGAAGACAGAACAGTAAGTGGAAGATCACAGCACCACAGAAGTGAAAACTGTGCAAAGTGAATCCCTCTCCCCAGAGTATCACTGATGTTCCCAGAGGGTAAAATCAACTTCTGTCTTGTTGAAGCCACAGCTGTTGGGATTTTCTCTGATAAATATCCAATGGGAATTCCAACTGCTATATGCAATAAACATGATTTCTAAGAGCTTTGGAGTCCAGAGCAAGCGTCTTCTCTCTGGTCAATCTGATACATTTCTAAATGCCTCTGCATCTCTACAAGAAGCCTGGGTAACTTTCCTTAGAAAAAAAGAAGAGCTGATCAGGATATTTCTAAAACCAGAGTCAGCAGCCCACTGAAAATGCAGTTTGGGATGATCCGACCAGGCGCTCACCTTTCTTCCTGTAGAGGGCACTTGGCCTTCGGGGCAGGATCAGCCTGCAGCCCTTGGGACTGGACTCCAGGATATTGTCACACACCTGGGCCTCTGGGTAGAGGGTGCAGGTGAAGTACAAGGGTTCACTGTCCATTACCTCTGCCAGCTGACAGAAAGAGGGCTCTCCAACACAGCCTACAGGCAAGACAGAAGTTGGGTATTAGTCCCTGGGAGGCTGTCAGGGGAGGGTTATCCCTGCTGGAAATGACCTGTGGGGATTTCCTCCCTGGAAGGGCTGAGGCCCAAGTCAGTAGAGGCTGTCCAGTCTGGAAGGCTCAAGAAAAATACCAGGGTTCTGCCAAATGGAAAACAGGGAGTCCAGGTGGCTCTGAACAAAGGCAGAGCCAGGAGGGTCAGGGGTCAGCTGTAAACTCAGCAATATGGGAGGAGGGAGGGTGAAATTCCATTGAGTCTGCCCGGGACCATCTCAGAGGCAGTCAGGGTCTCAGAGTACAGACCATAGGATGTAAACTTGGTGACGCTGTGAGCAGTCTCCCCTGCTCCCACTCTCATGTCCATGTGAGCTCCTTGAGAGGGAGAGCTAAGACTGACTCACTTTTTATTTTCTCATCCCCAAGGTCAAACACAGAGCCTAGAACATAGCACATACTCAACACAGGACACACCTATGGGTAGAGAATAGATGGATGAATGGATGGATGGATTGTTGGATGGATGGATGGATAGGTGGATGGATTGATGGATCGATGGATTGTTGGATAGATGGATAAATGGATGGATAGATAGGTGGATAGATGGATAGATGAATGGATGGATGGATTGCTGGATAGATGGATGGATGGATAGGTGGATGGATGGATGGATGGATTGTTGGATAGATGGATGGATGGATGGATTGTTGGATAGATGGATAAATGGATGGATAGATGAATGGATGGATGGATTGCTGGATAGATGGATGGATGGATGGATGGATAGGTGGATGGATGGATGGATGGATTGCTAGATAGATAGATGGGTGGATGGATTAATAGATGGATGGGTGGATGGATTAATAGATGAACTGATAGATGGATGGACGGACTGTTGGATAGATGGATGGATTGTTGGATGATTGGATGATAGGTTCTGGGAGCAGAGTAGATACTGACTGCACAATTAGCTTCTGAAGATGTGGTTATGTTCTGTCTTCTGTATCACTCATGACAGTAATACTGAAGTGATCTCTGAGTTTGATTTTGTCTATGTCTCAAGAGTTGTTAAACTAGGCCTGTGTTGCTTGACTACAGGGTGGAGAAGAAGGCGGATGAGGGCTAAGATACTCACGAGAAAGGCACCACAGGTTTGCCTGCTGAAGTGAAAATAAGTGTTTGAAAAGCCAGTGTTGCTGGCTGGGCAGGGATAGGTTTCGATCGACAATGACCTGGATAAGGTCCACAGGGGAGAAAAGACCTGTTGTCAAATCTGAAAAAGAAAGGGCGAGTCAACTTCCTTTGGCTTTATCTCGTGGCAAATCTCTGTCTGTCTGTCTCTCTCTTTCTGACTCTCTTTCACATATGCATGTGCACGCGCGCACGCACACACACACACATACTTGCAGGCTCAATGACCCCAGAGCCGGTTTGGAATCAATATGGCTGGGAGTCTGGTAAGGCAAGAAAAGCTCAGAAGGTCCCAGAAAGTCCTAAAAATTATGGAGTTGCAAAATCTTAGAATCTTTGTTGGGGAGTAAACCTGGGAGCCATCTGGCTCAACTTTTCACTAAGGCAAGACTCTTGCTCACGATATTTCTGGCCGATCTCCCTGCAGACTCGTGTGACATGTCTGTCCTGACCGCAGCAGCCCACCCCACAGTTAGGAAGTCAAGGAGTCAAATCTGCCTCTTTGTAAATGTGAACCACTGATATGCCCTCTGTCTTCCCAAGCCTTGTAGAATTTCTATCTCCCTCCCAAATGGCAGCCTTCATCTGTGAAGACAGCTCTCAGCTCTGCTCAGCCCTAGACTTGAAAGTTCCAGCTTACCCATCATGGGTCCATTCACAGATCAGACCCTTGGCATCACCAACTTGTCTCCACAGCCAGACCCCCAAGTATATCAAGAAGTTTGGGGTGGGTACCTGTTTCTGATGGAGATGCTGGCCTTGGTTCCAGGCCTCTTCTGCATCCCATAGACTCAGATCGAGACCCCATGTCAGAATCTAGGAGAGAAAAAGGGATTATTGTTCTAATATTCAGAAGGAAAGGGGAGGTATTCTTCTGGTCAACAAATGATAATGACAATGTGAGAAATCGTCATGGTCCACAGCCAGGGGCCCCAATAAGATCTGAAAAACTCCAGTGGCATAGTTTTGCATTCTTTGGCTTTTTATGGAACATCAACAAACTTCTCCATAAGGGAACTATTATTGTCCTTGATGCTGAAATTATCAACATTTGCAAAATCCTCCAGAGTTAACAGAGTATGTTCATAAACATTGGTCTTCCCAAGACTCCATGATAAGGAGTCAGATTTCCATTTTACTCTGAGGAAACTGAGACTCAGGGACTTAAAATAACTTATTCCAGAACAGGCAGGTGGAGAGTAGATAAAATGGGATTCAAACAAGTTAAATAAACTCCCAAGTCAGTAACAGGTCTTCCATGATGGGGGAACTGGGTTTGGGGTGGGCCTTGGAATGCTTCTGTTTAGTGGGGCAAATTTCCTGGGAAGAAGCAAGTCCTTAATTTTCCACCAGCTAGCAAGCTATTTAAAAGAATTTTATTTTTTTTATTGAAGTATAGTTATATACAATATTTTAAAAGTTGTTCATGCTCAATCACTCAGTCATGTCCAACTCTTTGTGATCCCATGAACTGTAGCCCACAAGGCTCCTCTGTCCATTGAATTCTCCAGCAAGAATACTGGAGTGGGTTGTCATTTCCTTCTCCAGGGGATCTTCCCAACCCAGGGATCAAATCCATGTCTCCTGCATTGGCAGATGGATTCTTTACTGCTTTGTTTGTCCTCCTTGAGTTTGTGAACATTGACCAAGTGCCTACTCAGAGCCAGGGACTGTGAAAGGCAGGTGGGGTGAGTCTAACATGATGAGAGAGATGGCCGAGCCCCCAGGAGGGAGGCACCTGGGTCTGAGCCCCCAGGAGAAAGGCCTCCTGTAGGGTGTGGTGTCCTCAGAGCCCCCATCCTGACAGGGACACCTTGTGGTCAATGAACTCGATCTCATAGGACCCAGTGCTTACTTCATCCCTCCTTGGCTTTCCACTTTCCATTTTTGTTTTACACTTTGGTGTCTGATGAGAACTGAGGCCCTTCTGTCCACACAGGGTACTCACTTGGACAGTAAATCTCTACATTTTCTTTCTGGGGAGCAGAGTGCCCCATGAATGAGAAGTAGGGCAACACGGCCTCCTGTGATGGGTGTCCTTCTCACCACCCTCCCCACCACAGAGCTCACCTTTCCAGAGATAAACCTGCTGGAAGCTGGTCAAGGTGTCCTGGGTTCCTTCCAGGGGGGTCAGACCTGCAAAGAAGATGTTTATTTGTATGAGCTCGAGTGTGCTTGCTCCTACTAGGGACTCACCATGACCACAACTGCCTCACCACCCCGACACTGAGGCCCCTCCTGAGCCTGACACTCTGTTTCCTATGCAAGGTGCATCCCAAAGTCTTCTTGGAGCTCTCTTCCAGCGGCTAGTACAAAATCAAAGCTGACCAGAGTATAGCTGTTAGCATAACTGACGCCATCTTGGGCCCATGCAGTTCCTCCTATTCTTCCATTGAAGCCTAGGACTGTCCAGGGTGGTAAATCACTTCTCTGTCGTCAAGGGCTTTGTAGTTAATACATATTGTTCAACAACTGTTGGGCTTTCCAGGTGGCTCTGGTGGCAGAATCTGCATGCCAAGGTAGGAGACACAGGTTTGATTCCTAGGCCAGAAAGATCCCCTAGAGGAGGAAAATGGCAGCCCACTCTAATATTCTTGCTTGAAAAATTCTGTGGACAAGAGGAGCCTGGAGGACTATACAGTTCATGGGCTTGCAAAAAGTCGGACATGACTGAGCAGCTGAACACACACACACACAACAATTGTTAGGTCCAGGTGGCCTCTGTGCTCTGGCAGCCTCCAAACAATGATGAAGACCTTGGCTGATGTATTCCCAGCTCCCATGAGACTAGCTACCATTCATAAATCTTGACTTAGGAATGCATGCCTTGTTCCCAAGCACATACCTCTATTTGCTTTTGTTGTTCAGTCGTGTCTGACTCTTTGCGACCCTATGGACTACAGCCCACCCAGGCTCCTCTGTCCATGGGATTCCCACAGCAAGAAGATTGGAGTGGGTTGCCAATTCCTTGTCCAGGGGATCTTCCTGGGCCAGGAATTGAACCTGGGTCTCCTGTATAGGCAGGCAGATTCTTTACCACTGGGCCACCAAGGACATACTCCTATGTGTGTATGTATGCGCAGTCGTGTCCAACTCTTTGGGACCCTAGATTAATTATAAATCATCCCAGGGGCTCCTCAACAGTGTAGAGTGTGGCTACTAATGGTTCTAGATCACTGATGTTGGATTCCCATCCAATCCTCTGAGTAAGTTACCCTGTAATAAATTGACCCATTGATTATGTGGAGCTGCCTGCCTCATTTCGCACTGTCAAGATACCTTCTCAGTTCAGTGGGCACTTTTCCTTCCCTCTGTCCTCACCAGACCCCACGTGTCTTTCTTAGGGCACCAAAGGGACTACAAGGGGAAGGGCCATGGTGCTGTGACACGTAGCATCACTTAAGGGACTGTGGATTGGTTTAAAGAGACCAGAACTTAAAGAAGAGTCAGCAGTTGTATTCATTTCCCATTTCACTTAAGTCCTCTGAGACTCTCACCTCATTGGCAACCGGGGATGATATTTGTGAGGCCGGGAATTTCTATCTTCAGTCTCAGGCTTGACCATAATTTTCCAGCTCCTTAAATATACTGCCAGAGGCTGATCATTGAGCCTTATTTCTCTTTTTCTCACCAACACCTAGCATAACCCCTGGTATAGAACCAGTGTTCAGCACATTCATGAATGCAAAGAGGAATGAGTAAGGAAAATAAAACAGTCAGTGGTTTTCAGAGTCCACCAAGTAAACACAGAGCCTCACTGCACAAGCACAAGAAGGCTGACCATGGAACTAGTTTTTCTACTGCAAACTTCTGATCCCGCAATCCATTCCTCAAAGCCTCTCCAGTTCTGTATTGTTGATGGTGAGAAGGTACAGAGAACAGAAGCAAACACGATTCCTCCTCTTCCTGGCTAGTGGTTTACATTGCCCAGACATCGTTCCATGCCTTCCACAAGAACTGAGTTAAAACTTCCCCATTACATAAACAGGCCTGCAGACTCTGATGCATGTAATCTGCTCTCTCTGTAATCAAGGCTGCAGGGATACACACACATTTAGAATGGTGGCAGTTTGGCATGGAGCCTGATTCTTGAGGGTTGGTGGGTGTTATGTGATCTTAATTGACTTCAAGACACTTCTGCAGAGATCCTGTGCTGCATCTGAGGTGGTTAGCTTGACTCTAAAAACCTGGAAGTGCTGTTGTTCAGTTGCTAAGTCAAGTCCAACTCTTTGCGATCCCATGGACTGCAGCATGTCAGGCTTCCCTGTTTTTCACTATCTCCTGGAGTTTGCTCAGACTCATGTCCATGGAGCCAGTGATGCCATCCAACCATTTCATCCTCTGTCACTTCCTTCCCCTCCTGCTGTCAATCTTTCCCAGCATCAAGGCCTTTTCCAATGAGTTAGCTCTTCGTATCAAGTGGCCAAAGCATTGGAGCTTCAGCTTCAGTCCTTCCAATGAATATTCAGGGTTGATTTTCTTTAGGATTGACTGAACTGGGGGTGGGCAGGTTCCTAAACTGGAAAGCCCAGGTTTCAGAGTCTACCTTTTACTGGCCATTTTCTCTTCCCTGTATTATTCTCCCCCCATGTCTCTACTTCTATTCCTTGTCCTTCCTACATAAACTACACTCCTGAACCTTAGTCTCAGGCTCTGCTTGCTGCTAACGATGGCTACTGTAAAGAACTAATAGGGCCATCCCATGTGTAGGTATCCACCATACCTCCACTCCAGAGTCATCCAGTGATAACAGGGGCATGTGAGTTCCTCCCCCTCAGCCCCCAGCATCCCAAGAAAATGATACTCATTTATACAAAACAGAATCCCATGATGAGAATGCCAGCCAGCGAGCTGAGCCTCACCATGAACCAACAAAATGAAGCTTTGAGATTATAGAACAAACCCAGGAGTAC
Organism: Cephalophus harveyi; assembly: GCA_006410635.1. NCBI lineage: Eukaryota > Metazoa > Chordata > Mammalia > Artiodactyla > Bovidae > Cephalophus > Cephalophus harveyi. The sequence continues at coordinate 370,289 of SJYT01016890.1, forward strand.
TTCTGCCAAGGTCTATTTTTCCCATCAAATTTTTAATCCCTATGGGCATTAAAGAATGTTTAATCTATTTTTTATATTCATTTGCACTACAAGATATTGTTAGAAATGAGACAGAGCTTAGAGATTACTAAACCTTTTTTCTTAGAAACAAGAAGATCAGTCTAGCCAACACCAAATAGTTGAAAATGTCCAGAGATGTCCATTGGGAATCTAGGAGAGGCAGACTCTGAGTGGATTCCTCTGTCAAGACACATGTCAACCCAGGCACAAAGGTTAAAGAGAAAGCTGGTGACGGGAAAGAAAAACCTCACAGCCAGATAAAAGTGCCGATAAGACGGCTTCCAGTGATTCACGGGGTTGTCTGTTTGGAGATTATTTGTTTGTTCTGGGTAATATCAGAAGTCTACCCTAAACTCCTCTGGAGCCAGAAAGGGTTGGTAGGCTTAACAGAAGAGGAGACACGTCCCTCAGCTCTCTCCTAAATGAGCCTACTCACAAAATTCTCCTTCTTCTGTTTTGCTACCTTTTACATCATCCAAGTAGGTGGGGGGTCTGGGAAATGGTTCTTGAGAATTTACTTTGGAAGTCTACAGTGATTTCTCACTTGGAAATGCCATATCTATTGTGTATTGATGTCTGGATGAAAATTCAATTTTAATACCCTGTTTCATACATACATAAAATTGTGCTATGGTGGTGTGCTTATAGTTGTGCTTACAGTTGCCAAGTTGTGTCTGACTCTTGCAACCCCATGGACTGTAGCCCTCCAGGCTCCTCTGTCCATGGGATTTCCCAGGCAAGAATACCAAGTGGGTTGCCATTTTCTTCTCCAGGGGATCTTCCCAACCCAGGGATCAAACCTGAGCCTCTTGCATTGGCAAGCAGTCTCCTGCATTGCAGGCAAACTCTACTGACTGAGCCACCAGGGAAGCCCAAAATTGTGCTACAGAACATTAAAAAAAAAAAAAGAGCAAAGACATGCTAAGGGGGATTCTGTGTCCAGTGATCTGTCATTAGTCCATAAGATGGGCAAATAGGAAGCCCACTACACTTTAATAATGCCCCTGTCAGTCACCCCAACTAGCCTGTGAGCCCCTTAAGAGCAGAAACCACTCTCCCCGTCTCAATGATCCAACTGCCTGGCTGGGCTCCTCAGAGCCAGCTGCTTCTCAGGACGAGAGGCAGATGGGTGAGCTCAGCAACTCCCCTCCCCACGCTGTCCTGCACGCCCCACTAAGCACAGCAGCGCACGCTCGACCCTCCACCTCTCCTGCACCTTTTCTTCCCTTTCCCCCACAGTCCTTCAAAATGTTGAAGGAGAACATGCTGGTAGCTGACAGTCATCACCCAGTGACTGCAGGACAGCGGCCCCAGAGAGATGGCCACGCAGCAAAAGTTTCAGTTACCAGACTCCTTAGCTTGCTGCTGCCATAGGAAGATCCTTCTGAGGCACCTTCTGCTTCCAGCCAAGGAGATGCAGGGCCATCTCAGCAGACAGTGAGTGCTGCCCCTGGCGACTCTGATCCCCGAAGCTGGAGTTGAAGCCCTCGCCACGGCAGTCAATGCAAAGATAGCTTCTTGAAATGTGACACGCCACAGCTCTGAACCTCACTCCCATGAGCAAAAGTGTGATACAACCTCACACTTCTGCCTCAGATGGCCTCGGTCTCACCAGGCTGTCAAACACGGATCAACTGAGCTGATGGAAAATGCTTTGTAAAATGCAACACGGATACTGCCATGCTTACTATTTGAATTTAGGGTGTCCCATTCACTAACACTTTCTAAGTAAATGCTTAGAAGTAAATGCTTTCTAAGTAAATGCTCCACGAACCAGATCACCTGCCAAAGCAGGTCCTCAGTGTACCTGTGAGCTGACCGACGAGAGGGGACGTCCGAGCCAGACGTTCCGCGCAGCGTCTCTGTTGGACATGAAGGTGGGGGACCAGGAACTTGGGGTTCAGAAAGCCACACCTTAAACTTCAGCCTGTAGTGCACGTTAGTAATCCTCTGTCGACAGGATTTTCCCAGCAAGAATACTGGAGTGGGTAGCCATTTCTTCCTCCAGGAGATCTTCCCGACCCAGAGACCAAACCCTATTTTGCTGCGTCTGCTGCATTGACAGGAGGATTCTTTACCACTGAGCAACCTGGGAAGCCCCGCTCCATTGTGTAAGATATTAAAAAGCACACCCCTATTTTGCAGATGAAAACCCTGAGGTTTGGGGGGTGTTGGTGATTTGAGCAAGGTTATGGAACACATCGGGGAGGAGGAAGCAGGATTCAACTGCAATGTTTTCAGTGCAAACCACTGCTCCAGCATCTCCAGTATCTACCCAGTGCCCTCCAGGGGCTTCACATGCATTCTTCCTAGGATCCTCCCAACCTCCCCAAGCATCAGAAATCACCATAAAACTCATTTTATAATTAGAAAAACCAAGACACAGAGAGATCATACAATGAGTAAGCATTCACATTGGGATTTGCCTCCCAAGGTCTAATTCCAGAGTCTGTATTTTAATGAGCTTCTAGCCATTTGCTAAATGGAAAGAAGAGGTTGACCCTCAACTCTATCCTCAACTCTATCCAGAGTTCCTCTTTGTTGCCCCTACCCCCTCTCACGTTCTCCCAATCCAGTCTACACTGTCTCCATCAGCTGTTCAAATAGCTGGAATTCTCACTCCTCTTTCCTTTCATCAGTATCTGCCATTAGGAAAGAATTTTTTCAGCTATTTGCACTTTAGTAAGAATTTTAATCTCTATGTTTATTTTCTCAGGGGTTAATTGTTCTTGAGGCTGAATTCCTATTGTTCTTGAGGCTGAATTCCTATTGTGGAAAGGAAGGATCTGTGCCCTACAGTTTCCAACTGGAGGTGACCTCCAAATCACTCTGTGTACAAAGCAACCTTCAATCTGGAACATCAGGAACATGACTGAGGCTGCCTGAAATTCCCAGCAAAGAGTTCCCTTCATAAAGCTCTGCCTGGACCCCAGGATATACATATACACCCAGGGGCCCGAAAAAAAACTTCGAAAGTAATCACTCCATCTCAGGGAGGCCAGACGAGGACACAGTCTTCACTTCTTGGGCTGGACCAAGCACACGCTCTGTGTTAAGCAATTCACTCTGGATTTATTGCCCACGAATAGATCATATGTCTTTCTTCAAATGCTCATTTTCACCCTGGGCTACCTCTCAGAATAATGGATCCCATATGTTTACTTTCCATCATAGAAGAAAACTATTTGATTTTATTTACTGCAAAAGAAATGAATCCTCATGGAATTCCACCAAATTCTGTAATATTTTTTTTCCAGGCTTTGGTAAATAGGCATTCCACAGGTCCTATGTGCAGTCTCTATTCCAGGTCTTATGTTCCATAGTGTGAATCCAGAAGTTAATAAGACACAGATCTTATTATATACTATATAATAAGTCTAGTTCTTAAAATGTAACCAAAAAATGACAGATTTTTTAATGATATCATGTAATATCAATACTGCATCAAATACACTACTAAGTTCTACATGGGTATCATCTGAAAGTACCGATATACGGAAACAGTTAAGAAAGTCACTTTGTAGGCCTTTGGAGGCAGAATGCCTGGTTTCAAGTACCAACCCTTCTACTTACAAGCTCTGAGACCTTGGGAAGCCCTCACTTGTTTGCCTCAGTGTGTACAGCTGTAAAATGGGAACAATGGTAACACTAGTGCCTCCCTCAAAGCACCATGTTGAGGATCCGTGAGTTAGAACAGGTCGAGACCTTGGAGCAGGGCCTGGCTCTTAGTAAGCACGATGCAAGACATTTCTGTGACTACTGCTACTGTCTACCCTCTCCTTTCAGCTTCACAGCAACCCCGTGAGCGAGGAGCTGTCATTACCCCATTAGCAATCAGGCCTGCAGATATTTACTGGCTTGCTCAAGGCCAAACAGCTGGTGTCCAAAACTGTAATTCAACACCACGGGGCAGACGGTCAGCTGGGCCAGGGAGGGCAGCTTCCAGACAAAGGCTGTTTCAGTGCACTGCCCACTGCCCTGCACTTCCTAAAAGACCAACGCATGAAGCACACTCGAAGCTCCACAGAGGAGGAAGGAATAGGCTCTGTGGGTAGTCAGGGAGGGCTCTTGGAGGAGGTGACCTTGAGCTCACTGCCATCAGAGCCCCAAGAGCTACAGCACACTGAGAAGCAGAGCATGGACACTTCTCCCTGTTCTGCAGAAGGCAGGACCCGGCCTCTGCCAGCCCTCAGAGGACCGCTCCCAGGGGATCTCACGGCTCTTTTGACAGGTCAGCCCCCTCCCTCCTCTTTCTGGCTGACATCAGCGTATGCTTTCGCCCCTCACCGCTCAGAGGGTGGACTGGAACCACGGGGTCCAGTTCTGACATTCAAAGGCTGGCAAATAAATACAGCAGAGAGGAGATAAGATGGAGCCAGGCTGCCCTCGACCTCACACTGGATCTGAAGAGGTAAGCGAGCAACTGGGCCCTGTAAACTCGATCTCTCGAGGTCAGAAGAGAACTTCCAGGTCACCTACTCAGAGCTTCTCAGACTTAGCAGACATGGCATTATCAGACAGCCTGTTAGAGAGGATCCCTGGGGGTTTGAAGACGCCTGAGAATGCGTGTCTCTCCTGATCCCCTGGTGATGCTAAGCCTGCTGGTCCTGACCACACTGAGGTGCACTGGTGTGGTCCATCCTGACTCAGGACAGAGCGGTCTCAGCCCCTCCCAGGTAGACATCTGCAGGTGGAGGCCGCCCAGGGCTAGGGGAGGCAGAGAGAGCTGACTGCCCGCTGGGGCTGCAGGTGCTAATGCTCCTCCCTGTAAAATGAGAGGTGGGGTGTATGATCTCAGGGTGACCTTTAGATCCAACACTTAAGGAAAAGGTTGGAAGAGCTTCTCAAAGACAGAAGACCAAGGAGCCAGCTCAAGGGTTATTTCCATCAGTTGAGCACAGGTCAGGGGCGCCGCAGTTCCTTGTGCCCCTCTAACAAGGCTGGGAAGTGTGGCGGTTACCGCCTGGAATTCCTTAACTGTCAGAGGGGGAAGTCTGCCCAGGGGGCACTCATTTGGGAGACAGATTTCATTTTGGGCTTCAGTTCTTCCAGTTCCAGTTGGCCCCCTTGGATCCACACATTTTACACAGGACTCTGCAATTGCTCCCACTAGAGAATGGAGTGTTTCCCCAGCCCTGACTTTAGGTCAGGCCAGCGCAATGAGCTCTTGGTGATGGCATCAGACCCAAGTCTCAACCTTCAGCGGCCCGGCTTGTTTTCCCTGTTCTCTCCCGCTCCTGGGACTTCCCAGGTGGCACCAGTGGTAAAGAACCCGCCTGCCCGTGCAGGAGACACAGGAGATGTGAGTTGGATCCCTGGGTTCAGAAGATCCCCTGGAGGAGGGCAACCCACTCCAGGATTCTTGCCTGGAGCATCCCATGGACAGAGGAGCCTGGTGGGCTACATACAGTCCATTCACAAAGAGTCGGACACGACTGAAGCCACTTAGCACGCACACACACTCTCACTTCTGCCCACAGGAGAATACGCTCATCTAGAAGGCGAGGCACTGAAGCAGGGCCAGGCCACCGCTGTCAAGTCCAAACGACATCATCCAACTGCCAAGCGACCCCAGGACGTGAGCAAGCCTGGCCAAGGTCAGCACAGCCGTCCCACTGAGCCTGCCTACCCTGAGCCAACCTGAGGCCCCAGAACTGCACCACGCTTCTCACGGAGCACTGCTGAGATGCTCTCTGGTTGTTTTTTATGCAGCATTTTGGTACAAATTCTTTTCAGAAGGATGAATTCCTCAGGGTATGGAGAGGGCTCCCAGCAGAGGAGCAGACCTTGCTGGTGAGTACAGATCACTGTGAAGGAACGCACCCTGGCTGAAGGCAGACACTTACCCCCGATCTCCTGTCCTCCCAGACGCAGTATCACCTGGCGGCTGTCCTGGTCATAGGTCACTCCGGGACATGAAGCATTAGCCTGGGCTTCCGCAGGGTCCCTCCAGTCTCTGACGTGGCACAGCAGGACATCGGGGGAGCTCAGCAACCCACAGAGGAGGGGACCTGCAGAGTCACGAGACGGAAGAGAGGTGGGTGTGATGGGGACCGAGCAAGGGCCCCTTGGAGATGCATGTCTGTGCCCTGAGAAGCTCTTAGGATGCAGGCGGGGAACCAGTCCTCGGGAATGGACACAGGAATTCAGGAGCCTGCTTTTGACTTGGCCCATCCTTCCCCAACCGTCCTGCAGTTGTCTTACCAGCCAAGTCCAGAGAGGAGGGCCAGCACTTCCTCCTCACGGGGTCAACAGCAGTGACACCTTGCATACGACCAGGGCTCCTACTGCCAGCGTGCTCTGTCTCCATTTCCCACATTTAAGGCTTCAAGGAAATAAACAGTGCCCCCCCCTCACCATCTCTCATTCTCTCTGTGTCTCTCTCACACACACAATCAATCTTGAAGAGCTCAGGATTATTTTTTTTAATTTATTTACTATTGTTATTATTCTGGCCGCACCATGCGGCGTGTGTGCCTGACCAGGCATTGACTCCACACAGCCAGCATTGGAAAGCAGAGTCTTAATCACTGGACCGGCAAGGAAGTCCAAGGAAGGAGTATTTAGAGTAAAGTACAGAACTATTAAAATCCAGGAGCTGTACACTCATGGCACAAGCCTTCCTGGTAGGAAATGAACTTCTCATCTCTGGGTGGATGCAAGCCAAGGCTGAGCACCCATGTCCCTGGGATGCATAGAGAGGACCCATTACTAGATTGGCAGTTGGAAAGCATTGGGCTACTTTGTCTTGAATATATCTTCTAACTCTGAATCTTAAAAAAATTGCCCCAATGTTATGACTTTATTTAGTAGCAGAAAGACCTACCTGCCCCGTAACTGAATTTGACTGTGATTTTAGTTAGATCAATAAAGGTAAATCAAATGTTGGGATGGACGCCTGTGACATGTCAGCCACTATGGTCAGTGTTTTAAGAATATTAATTCCCTTAATTCTTATTATTTTTTATCTCCTTCTCCAGATGAGGAAATTAAGCCTCATATAAGTACATTGCCAAAGTTTGTTGAGATTTAGAAATTAAGTAATTTATATACCAAATGAATTTATATACTATATACCAATTTATATAATTTATATACCATATATAGCATTATATGGTATATAATTTATACCATATACACCACTACATGGTATATTATTTATACCATATACACTGTTACATGGTATACAATTTATACCATACATACCATTATATGGTATATAATTTATATACCATATACCAATTTGGATACATAATCCTGTTAGGTAGTACAGTTGTTCAGATTCTCGTGAGGAAAAATAAAATGGAAATACACCACTTCACATCTTCCATCCCCTCCGTTATCCTAATTTATGTCCAAATGCAGATAATGCTTCAAACTTCTCTCACCAAAATGGCTCCAAAATAGATGAGTCACCAACGTCCGGCTTATAAATTGGATGTTTTGTTCTCTCCTGTCCCACTTTTAACTGAGTAGCTAAAAATCACCGTCACCGTTACTGTCAACAGCATCTCGGTGGTGAACGTTTACCTCAGGGACCCACTAACTCACTCGGTGGTTCTCAAACCACTTAGACCATCATATCAAAGTCACAGAGAGGGCTTTGAAAATGCTTGTTCCTCAGCACCAATCGCAGAGGTGCTGACTCCACAGTCTGTGCAGGTCAGCGGGGGCGGGGTGCACTTGGGAAGGAGCCCTTGTGAACAGCACCCCCCGTGATGTTAGTGAACGCACAGCTGAATCCCAGAATCCCTGGGCTGGTGAGGCCGCTTCATCGCACAGATGGGGCAACAGAGGCCCAGAAAGGGAGGCTGGTTTGTCCCAGCTGGAGCCCGGGGCAGCAGGGATACAAAAGAGCCTGCAGAGAGCCCAGAGGAACCTGAGCTCTGCGGCTGCCCGTCTCAGAAACCAAGAACGAGAATCACGGACGGAAACAAGAGGCAGGTCGTGTCTTCCCTCTGCCTCTCAGAGCTGAGAAGAGAAACGCGGGCTGCTTTCTTCTTTAACTAGCATTCAGTGAGCACTGCGGGTGTCTGAGAGGTGGGCGCCGGCTGGAGATTTGAAATCACTTTGCTGATCCTGCAGGCTGGCTTCAGTTAGATGCCAGGAGCCTCAGGCCACGCAAGTGTCGCTGAACCCCACTTCCCAGTGGCTTCAGCTACTTGTTGAAGTACAAGGAGGCTCATGAATATAGCTCTGGAAGTCTCATGAGTTTTCACTAATAATTATCAGCAGAAACAAAGCCATTTCAGGGAGGAGGTTGGCGGGGGTGGGAGCCTTGCCCGGGAGGAGGGGACAAGGGAGCAGGGAGACTGTTCCAGAAATTAAGTGCCTTCCCAGACAGCAGGAAGAAGATTCTGCTCCTGGTCACGAGCAAATCCAGCCAAAGCTTCACAAGATAAACTTCCAGGTCTGCCCATCAGACAAGACTGGGAAACATATCTGCCTGCTGGTTGATGTGTGTCTTGAAGAAAAGCTTAACTTGCAGCATTTCGAGGTCGCTGTTCAAACCCACATAATTCACAGATCAGGGTTACACTGGAGGGGAAGGCGGGTAAGCTGCTAGCCAGAAATGTCATGGAAAATAAAGAACTGTGTGGGCTTATGGCTCCATGGAACAAAATAATTATTCCGTATATAATCCTAAGGAAAATGAAATCAACGTTTCCAACTTGAAAAACCCTATGGTCTGCTGAGTATTTGGACATCTGGGGAAATTGTGGTGTCCTCAGAAAAAACATTTAGTTTAAAGTAGGCAGAAGTCACTCTAGATTTGAATTGCAGGGTTTCTAAATATAGGCTGATATAGAGACATATAAAGGCACACCTCAGAGCTATTGCAGATCTGGCTCCAGACCACCACAATAATGTGAATATTGCAATAAAGTGAGTCACATGAATTTTTGGTTTCCCAGTGCATATAAAACTTATGTTCACACTGTACTGTAGTTTACTAAGTGTGCAATAGCATTGTGTCTAAAAAAACAACGTGCGTACCTTACTTTAAAAGTACTTTAATATGCTAACCATCATCTGAGTCTTCAGTGAGCTGTAATCTTTTTACAACAATTAACATCAAAAATCACTGATCACAGATCACCATAACAAATGTAATAATAATGAAAGAACCTGACATATTTCAAGAATTACCAAAATGTGACACAGAAACCCAAAGTGAACAAAAACTGCTGGAAAAATGGCACCAATAGATTAGCTTGATGCAGGGTTGCCATAAACCTTCCATTTGTAAAAAACACAGCATCTGCAAAAGCACAGCTAAGTGAAGTACAATAAAACGAGGTGTGCCTGTGCACGCGCCTCTAAACACTGTACGCGTGCATGTGCTCAGTCGCTAAGTCTTGTCCAACTCTTTTGCGACCCCATGGACTGTAGCCCACGAGGCTTCTCTGTCCATGGGATTCTCCAGGCAAGAATACTGGAGTGGCTTGCCATTTCCTCCTCCAGGGGATCTTCCCGACCCAGGGATCAAACTCACATCTCCTGGGTCTCCAGCATTGGCAGGCAGATTCTTTACTTGCCGAGCCACCTGGAAAGCCCTCTAAACACTACCTGGTCCGCAAAGCCTGGACTAAGTCTCTCCTCTTCTGGACAGCCCTCCCTGACCGTCAAGTCCCCTCGGCATCTTCCTCCTTTGCACTCAAGTCTCCCAAGGCCTCAGACATTCATGCTGCCATGCGTATCAAGCCTGGTACACAGCAGAGCTCCACACACGCTTGGATGAGTCATAAGCTGGGTGACCAGGAGCCGCTGGTTTAAATTCTCTGAGGCTTAGTTTCTCAGTTTGTAAAAATGGAGCTTGAAATACTTCCCCTAAAAACAGCAGCAAGGAGAAATGTGGTGTTGCCATGTGAAGCAGCCAGCACAGCACATGACCTGTTGGAAGGGGCACAATTGTCCCTCATTTTGTAAATATCACCTTCTAAATGACGGTGGTCCCCTCATGCCTGCCGCTTCCTACAGCGTTCCCCGTGCTGTGCATACTGGCTTTGGCAACCCCACGCCTTCCTCGAATTTTACAGGCCACAGGTCATGGAAGAGGGAGGAGGCTCTGGCCCCCACTGTCACCTTACCTCCTCGGACCTGCACGAGGATGAAGCCATCGCAACAGGAATCACTGTCACAGGCGAGGAGACAGAAGAGATGGACCTCGGTCAGACTGGCTCCTGGGGCTGAGAAGGTGACGGGGCTGTACATTCCAGAGAGTGCACTTTGGAAACCAGTTTGTTCAAATCTTTTCTGACCGGTGATGGTGAACTCTTGACCTGGGAGAAAAGCAGAAATATAAACCTTTTCAAGCTCTAAAAGGAAGGCAGACTGTGCTGGTCAAACGACAGTGAACCCTCTGACCACAGCAGGTACAGAGTTCGGTCCAGAGAGATGCCCTCTGTGTCCTGAAACCCCTGGACCTCCCATGTGTGCAGAGCATGGAGACGTGGCCCCAAGACCCGGACAAACGCCCGCCACACCTTGGAGGGTCTGCAGGGGAGATGTGGAGAACGGGCATTTCTTATGGTTTTATCACCAGTGAATATCTTTTGAGCTCTAACTGTACACAGACACCAGACCACACGCTTTACCCAGACAACCTCACTGCACGCTCAGTGCTCTCGAGTTCGGTGCGGCCTGCTTTGCCATCATGCGCGTTTCTGTAACGCAATGATTTGAACACGTGGTGCACAGGCAGGTTGGCTGCTGTGATGCTGAGTCGCACCGGTTGATCTGCAGTGTCCCCAGCGTGTCCCTGCCCTATGCCATCAAACCACAGGCCACTGCGGCACTTACACAGCTAAAGAGCAAGCTGCAGACACACAGCGCCACGCGATACCCATCAGCCCACGGGCTTCTCCTTGCCTCAGACGGGCCAGTGGCTCTGTCTTCGAAGTGACGACTACCATTCTCCCTTCTCTTTATGCATCTGGCCCTCGTTGCCACAGCTCAGCATCCTCAAACCTTCCCCTTTCCCTCCACCTTCAAGCTACCCTGCCCTTCACGTTTAAGGTAGCATTTCTTTGTGATAGATTCAGTATGTCTTTTTTTTGAAAGTTTTGCTAACATTTTAAATAAGACTTCTATTGTTTTTGTCAGTCCTCTGGCTAGAAGTGGCATGGTTAGGGTTTCTTCTGTCCCCAGTCTAGTTTTTCCATAAGCCCAGTTATTTTTAGAGCATCCTTTTGGAAATATGAGGGGTTTTAATCAGATATATATATATATATATATTTCACTATAGCCAAAATGTCCATTCTATTATTATATCCATTTTACATTTCAGGAAAGAGAGCCTTAGCAAGTGAACAGTCTGGCCTAGGTTTACACAGCTCATCAGTGGCAGAAAGAACACCAGAGCCTGTGCTCTAGATCACCCTGACCTCCCAGTGGCCTAGCAGGTCACCAGGTCTTAACCAACTCATGCACCTAAAGCTGGGGGAGACCTTACAGCCGAGAGTGCAAACTTCAGAACCAGACAGACCCAAGTGCAAATCTTCACAGCACCCCAGGCATGTGAGTTCTTAGGTCCTCAAAACCTCAGCTTCCCCTCCTGTAACCAGGCATGTAACCCTTGCAGATGATGTTGAGTGGATGAAAAGATAGACTGGAAACTAAAAGGCTGAGCCATGAACCTGGCCCTTAGCTGACACTCAGCGGATATATTACAGGTGTCAAAAAGAGCCAGCATCTTTTCCTCCAGGCCCTGGCTCACTCAGCCCCTGCTGCGGAACTGCCCTCTAACTGGGCCAGGCCCATCCTGCACCAAAGCCCAGCTTAACTTAAAGAGCCCATGTCCCAGCTTTATTGGGTTAGAGTTCACCTCTCACACTCGATCTCTCTTACACTCTGTCTGTGCCTCTTCTAAGGCTCTGCCATCCTTCACCCAGTGGTTAAGCCACTTGGGTCAGCAACTGCTCCCACACCAGCTGTGATTCCTGGGCCCAGTCCTGCTGTCAGAGGCGAGTTGCCAGCCATGTGTGACTCCTCAAATATCAATTCCAGTTCATCAGTCATGTTGCAATAGCCACATTCCAAGTGCCCAGTGGCCACGCGGCTACCGGCTGTTATGTTGGACAGCAGAGACTTATGGAACATTTCCACGCCTGCAGAGAGACGACGGGCCTGCCATCCCGGTGCAGAGTCGAGTGTCCCGTAGGAGGTGTGTCGGGACGTGTCTCCTGGAGGACGGGACTCTACACCTGTACACCCGGGGAGGGGTAGGAGGCAAGGCTGTAGAGGGAAGAGACTTCAAGGAAGCGACTCGTGGGTTTCGTCAAGTACAGGTAAAAAGAAAAGGAAGAATTTAACAGTATTTTATATGTATTACTTGCTGAATGGTAAAATTGGTAAAAATTCACATGTCAAGTTTCCGTTTTTCTATGTAAGAGTCCTAGACGTCGTAGTGGTGGTAGATGGCGGTCTTGTTAAAAGCAGGAGGGTTGGCTTTGAGACAGGGATAGTTTGTGATAGAGACGTAGGGTGAAGGGGGTCGGGGATCATTGGTGATAAGGTGAGAGAATAGGTGCTTACACAGAGAAGATCCATGGAATGTAGGTAGAAATGGGGTTACAGGATAAAGTAAAAGTAGTTTCGTGAATAGTGGGAGACTTCACGAGAACGACCTAGTTAAGGAGATAATCGACACTAAGACTAAAACTAGTGTCGACGTAGGTGTCGTGGACGACTTCATGTATAGGATGGTGCCCACGACTCATCTGTATATACACCACACGGCACGACCCAAGTGGGTGTGCCACCGGCTCAGGACTCGTTACCTCGTCCAGACCCTCTAGGAGGGTTTGACCCCCTCCGTCCCGGACTTCAGAACCCAGGGGACCTACCTCACACTGGTCTGCGAAGGACAAAGATCCCTTCCTCTGTGAAACAAGGGCTAGACAATCTCCAAGGAACCCTCAGGCCCGGACTCCCTCTGACTCTGAAAAAGCATGTGGCTCCTCCTCCATGGTCAAGATCACGGACTTCGGCAGGGGATGGCCCCAAAGGACAAACCAAGTTGTTCCATCTCCCAGGTCCCCTAAGCTCCAGCATGTGGATGGACATGCTGACCACCTACTGGGCGCCACGGAGTTTTCGAGAGACCTTCAGAAACCGTGTCCTTTCTACCTCAACTGTGGCACTGTATTCCCACTTTTACAGAAAGTAAAATAAAGAAGGCATTCCTGATCAAAGAACTAGTAAGTTGGGGGTGAGTCTAAACCCAGGTCAAGTTTACCCCTACTTCCCTTCTCTTTCCATTACACCACAATCCAGAATGGCTGGGTCTGTGTGTCTTCTGCTTGAAAAAATAAAAAGCAAAACAAAACAAAAAAGGGCAGAAAACAGTTCTGTCCTTGATTTAGTTTGGCAGCAAAGAAGCTTCACAATTTCCCTTGCAATTTTCCTCCAAAGTATAAACTTTCAGGAGATGAGGAGAAAAAAATAACAAACACTTAAAAAGAAATACAATTGCATTAAAACAAATGATAAAAGGCCAAAGTAGAGTTTTCAAGAACATTTTGAGAGGGGTTACTTGTTTTATTTGGGTTTTCTTTTTCAGAAAATGATCTCTGTGCTCTGTCATTTTTCAAAACAGGTAGTAAAAATAATTGGAATAAACACTGGGGCAGAAATTCTAAAACCCTGGCCAGAGATCAGAGAAAATAGAGCCCTGCTGGACTCCATTCTCCCAGGAGAGCTCTCATTTAAGACAGGATGGAGGTATTAGGCTAAAGAAGGACCAGAGACAAAAGGACACAGTCGCTTGTCCCTGCTGTGGACTGAGCCTGCTACCGAGGTCAGCTGAGGCACTGGGCCCAGGCTGACCGATCCTCTCTGCAAATACCAGCCGCTCACAGAGCAGGTCTGTGGCTGCTGGTGGCCAGGCTGCCTGCTCAGAGCCAAGGACCTAGGGGAGTGACACGCTTGCCACCTTCATTCCAACCCCCCAGTCCTCGCTTAGGCTCCCTGCCCTGTCTTCCTGTCCACAGCCATAGCTTTGGGTCTTTGGGAAACCAATGGAGAGAGTGAAAAGGATCGTAGAAACCTCCACTTGCACTTGCTCTTCACCACATGCCTCACACTGTTTAAAAAGCATCGCATCATTCTAAAGCACCCTCTTTCCCACCTCCCAAAAGCCTTGGTCCACCTGCAACTCCTGTTTGACCAAGTGATGCCAAGGACCTGCCCAAGATCACAGAGCTGGCGGCAGCAGGGCCGGGGTCAACCCATCAGGTGGGCTCCAGCCCCTCACCCTTAACCGCGGGAAGCGAGGCCAGGGAGCCCTGACTAGCAAAGGTATCACTGCTCGCGGGCAGAGCCTAGCTGTGGCCCCGTGGACAGGGTGGAAATACGCATGCCATCGGATTCTTGGAGAGGCTCACCGCTCCTCCCACACGTGCTACAGTGACCGAGAAGTGTGCCCTGGGTGCGGATGCCCCCCTCTCTGAGGCCGCATGGGGGATTCAGACACACACAGGCTCAAACCCAGATCCCCGATTTCTAGCGATACGTACGACCTTGGGCCACTTTCTTAATCACTTTGAGCCCCAGTTTCCTCATCTGTATAACAGGGATTATGATACCGTTTTCCCCTTCCTCCGAGAATCCCTGTGAGGGGAGGAATGAAAGGATGTCTGGGGAAGTGAGCCGTAAACTATAAATTATGAGAAGCCCTTGCTACTCAAAACGCGGTCCATGAACCAGCAGCTTTGGCGCCCCAGAGAAGCTACTTGAAAGGCAGAATCTTGGCCTTACCTTGAGTTACTGAGCAAGAATACTGGAGTGGGTTGACATTTCCTACGCCAGGGGAATCTTCCCAACCCAGGGATCGAACCCCGGTCTCTTATGTCTCTCGCCTTGGAAGACGGGTTCTTTACAACGAGCGCTACCTGGGAAGGCGCAGTGGTACTGCGCATGCGCACTACGTAGGGAGGCGGTCCTGCGTGCTGGGCGGAGAAAGACGAGTGCGTGGAGGTCTGGACTGCTTGTGAGCTTCCAGGGAGAATAGAGAGGAAGGGGTGGGGTGGAGGTCCTTGAGAGGGAGGATTGGTACAGGCAGCTGCAGGGAGCTCAGGGCCCATGGCCCTACTGGGAATGCCCCCGTATCACAGGCCAGACTCGTGGGTCTGCACGGGGCACAGGGCTGGACTCAGCTGACCTTGCCTGCAGCTTTTGTGTCTGCTCTGCAACTCAGCCCCTCACCTGCAGGAGGGCCTCCCCCGTCCCTTGGGGCCAGGGGCAGTGTGGCTCCCCTCTAAACTCGCCCTGTGGGAAAGAAGCTGCAAACACTGAACACGTGAAGCCAGTGGGCCACCCCGCCCCCTCCACGCCCCGCCCCCCTTGCCAGCCATCCAGCTCATCAACCTACCCTTTTTCAAATACACAGCTAGAGGGTCTCCTTCCCTGCTCCTCACTTTCACCTGACACTGAAGACTTCCAAAGTTGGTGGCCTGCGAGGTCCCCAACACGTCTTCACTCTGAAGATGGAAAGAAGCTCCATTAAAGTCCTGTGGTGTTTAACATAATAAATTCAGCAAATGTTGACCAAACTCTACCCAAAGTTAGGCTCGGGGGCTACAGAGATAAATAAGAGAGGAACCCTCCTCCTTAATTTCTCCCTTTCTACTGGATCGCACAGACAGGTAAGCAGCAAATTCCAGCCAGAGTGTTAGCTACAAAGATTCATGTCATAAAAGAGAGATAATTACCCCTGAAAAAGGAGTGCTTAATTCTTTGTGTGTGAGGTGGGGGGAGGATTATCTCTTGTAACTTCTAAAACAGCTCTATCAGGTAGGTGTTATTGATACGTGCATTTTAAAATAAGGAAACACATGCTTAAAGAGGATGAGGAGATTGCAAAATCCACACAGCTAATTGTGGAGTGGAGGGATAAGAATCCCGGTTGGATTTCATTTCCCAAACACAGCCCCTGGGCGACACTGCCAGTTTAGGTGTTCTGGGGGGAGGGCAATCAGGAGCGGTTAATTCTATTGAGAAACAGAAGCTAGAAATTTTTCCCAGAAGAAGTGAATCCAGGTGGGTTCTGATGTATAAAGAAGAGTTTGTCAGGTGGAAACAAGAGAAGAGGGATTTTAAGCAGAGGATATGGCAGAGATGGAGACCTGAGATCCCACAGGTGTTTTGATTAACTAGGTCCAGTGGTTCTCAGGGACTGTCTGTTACAGGGATGGAAGGCAGGCGGTGGGTGGGAGAGAGAGGCAGGGACTAGCCTGTGGAAGACCTTGTTTGGCATATGTGGTGAGGATCAGGGGAAGACTCTTTAGCTTGAAAATAAGGAGGGTTGACTTCTGTAAATCGTGTCGTTCTCGTTTATCTCTGATCTCTAGTTCCAGCACTCTTGCTATGTGGGTTTGGTAGGGTAAATCTGTATTCATTTGTGTCTTGTTTCTAGTACTTTGCCTCCTCCAAAGTTACCCAACTTTGAGTTTCCCAGTTCAGTTTTGGGAATTTGGGGAGGGCAGAAGCTAAAACAAAGGCTATTGGAAAGCAATCACTCTCCTTGCTTTTTAGATAAAAATCAAACTCGTTGAACGGATGGTGGTATGGAGAGGCAAGAAAGGTTTTTAAGCAGGAAACATTCCTGCAGGTGGAAAGGATCTGAGTTTTAGGTCCCAGATTACAGAAGCCCTGATCCCATCTGCTGAAACTGCCAATATCCTACCAGCTTTGACTTATAGAAAGAACAATTTCATGTGGTTCTAATATTTAACTTTTCTTTTCCTTTTTAAAGTTATAATCATGCTTTACTTCTACAATGAGAAAGAATGCTGGAGTCTGGGACTCAGATGGTATTTGGGACTTTGGACAATGTCCTGGTGTGTCCAGTGACCCAAGTTGCCCAGTGAGATAAGCTGGTGGGGGACAGAGGGAAAGGGCTCATTACTATGACCCTCTTCTGATGAATCTATCAGGAAATGATGCTGTTCAGATGAATAGTCCCTATGTCTGCTTCATCTTGAGCCATCACCGGTCCCCTGCAGTTCCAGTTTCCCAAAATCCCATCATTTTGAAGAAATGGAGGTAACGTGGGACCACTTATTGATAATCTCATTCCATCATCTGCTCAGAGTGGTGTCGATTCAATGAAGGCATTTCTGATGTAGGACAGACACAAGACAGAACTTCCATGTGTGCCTGGAGCCAGCGTGAGGAACTCCGCCCATGGCAAAGGTCATGAGGAAGGAGGCTTCGGCATACACAAAGGCGGGATCAAGCCTCAGGAAACCCCCTGTTCCCGAGCATCTACCCCCAAAACCAGAGTGCCTACTTTACTGTTTTATGCTCTCACCTACACCTCTGACTTTACGGGGGGCTCTCCCCCACCACCACCTCTCTCGGAGGAGGAGTTAACTTGCAGCTCCAGTTGATAAAAATTCCTAGGCGTGACAAGAGTGTTTCAACTTACAAACTCCTCTGAAGGTTCTCTAGCCTACCTGAACTGATTGGTCTGGCCACATGTGATTGTTTACAGCCTCCCAACCGTGAGAGGCATGAGATGCTTTAAACTTTCTATATACAGATTCTTTTGAGAAGTTACAAAATTATTAGTATAGTATAGTGGGTTGATTAGAAATTATATTGGTGAAGGATTTTTCATTTGTTGAGCCAATATTCGCTGCTAAATCTCCATATTCCCTGCCCTTATAATGAATATAACTAGCATATAGGAGAAATAAGTATTAACCTTTAAGATTAATCATGTTAAACCTTAGGCTAAGTAAATTCCTTTCTTGATTGTAACCCACTACATCGTCACCCTATAGGAATGCAACTTTATTTGGAGGGTGGCATTTGGTTTAAGAAAAAATCACCCCTGGAAAAAATAAGTTTTCTGGTTGACTGACTGTTATCAGAAAGGGCCATAAAATGTCAGCAGGCCTCATAGCCAGAAGATGATGTAAAACCCATAAGACCTTTGTATACTTTTATATGAAGCACCTGATTTTGACAAGGGTCAGGTCTGCTGACCCCCACGTGACTCTGTATTCATCCCTATGTAAAGCAAAAAGTATATAAGCAAACCTGAAAAATAAAGAAATTGGATCAGTTTCTGGAAAGACTGATTCCCCCGTGTCGTTTCTTTCTTGCTCCCCATTTTTCTGGCTGAATTCCCATCTGGAGCGTGGGTGCTTGCCATGTCTACTTACTTGCCCTGGCTTCTAAGATCCGTGAGAAAGGGAGCCCAAGGCAGGGCACCCTCCGATATTCAAACGGGCACTGGTGGCCCAACGTACATGGTGCAAATTCCTTGTCTTGGAATTTTATTGGTATCCCACGTAAACCAAGTTATTCAGCCTCTTTTTCTCCACTAATTTTCCTACTACGCTATTCTAATCTCTCTTTATATCTGTAATTAAATAAGTTTTTTCCTAGGATGCCGATTCCATCTCCCTTTGAATTACCCTGACCTGGACATGTGGCTGCCACAACTCACCCGATCGGAAGTCATGCAAGCGATGTTGTCACTTGCCCAAGCATAGAAATCACAGGACACTTCTGACCCTGCTGTGGACACCGCGAGGAAGCCGCAGGCCTCGTCCAGTGCACAGTCTGCAAGAACCAGGGGACAGTCACCCACCTGTCTCTCAGGCGATACAGAGGACAGACAGACACAGACGCCTACTCCCTGCCCCTCAAACACACACACACACACACACACACACAGAGTAACAATGACTACTCGTGGAGGACTGAGGATTATGAGAAAATTATTTGAAGATGAATGCTCAATATGTGGTAATTATTATTCATCTCTGCCCTCACCCTTGAAATAGACAGCTGCATCTCCTGAGCTGGACTAAGTGCTCTACAAAGAACAAACGTCCCTCAGTGCTTCTCCCTTAACATCTGGCAGAGCCTCATTCTTGGCAGGCAGCAGATGCACTATAAACTCAGAACTAAAATTATGAGTTAGATGTGCATTTTGGAAATCAGTTGATTTACAGAGTATTTCTGAAGGAGTATATTTGATTATGATCTCGAAGGTCGTATTTAACATGTCTTGCAAGATCAGCACTGTGTATTCCTACGGCACCACCCAAGTGCCCGGCCCCCCATTGCCCCTCACCTGCCAAGCACTGCATCAGTGAAGACTCAGAACCAGGAACTTCAGACCTGACCATCACAGCCACATCATCATTGAAGATCACCTTAGATTCTGGAAGCTTCTCAAATTTCCGCATCACTGAAATGTAAGCATATCCATGAAACTTGACTCTGAAGAGTATGGGGGTCTCTGCAGAGAAGCTAGAAGGAGATTTAAGTCAAGAAATCACTTCCCACCCATTGCGTTTGCTCACACGGGTACTCCAAAAAGACAAATTCCCTTTGAAGGGTAGTTCCAGAAGCTGCCTCATAGCTAACACAGAACTATTGCTCATCATGTCTCCTTTTTTTCATCTCATTGTCTGGAAGTAAGAAGAATATCTAATATATGTTAATCCTCACAACTCCTTTTTTCACATTGATACTGATTTTCTACATAAATTTATATATCCTTGTCCTTATCTTTGAATGCTAATATCTCATAATGATTTTATTTATAATGATACAAATAAAATATTTTATTTATAATTATATCTCATGTTTATTTTTAAACAACTTGATCTCTTCCTGGAAGTAAATTATTTTTAAAAGACAAAACATGTGCACATGGGTTCCGGTAAGTCTGAATATGCATCATGTGGCTCAGACATTTTTATGATAACATTTGTCTAAATGATACATAAGCATCTGTTTTTCTGGGTCCCATTAACACACTTGAGCACCTATCTGTCACAATGACACAGTCACGAGCTCATGGAACTGGACAAGAGAGGAGAAAGA
Organism: Cephalophus harveyi; assembly: GCA_006410635.1. NCBI lineage: Eukaryota > Metazoa > Chordata > Mammalia > Artiodactyla > Bovidae > Cephalophus > Cephalophus harveyi. The sequence continues at coordinate 390,200 of SJYT01016890.1, forward strand.
AATAAAATTTCTCAAGGCTATGAAACTTGGAACTCACCCTTTACCAAGCAAAAAAACCATGGCAGGTAACTAGCTCTCAAGGAACAAAACTCATTTTACAAGCCAAAATGCTCAAAAGCACCAATATTTTACAGGTAACTATCAAAAAATAAGCCCTGAAGTACATGAGTACTGATTTTTTTTGAAGATGTGGTGATGCATCTGAGCAACTAAGCACAATACATGTAAGCCCTCATTCTCACACACACCCATTGCTTTAAAAACAAGGTCGTGTCTGAGTTGATTTTCATCATGTCAGTACATTCAAGGCCATCCTAAGCAATCTGGTCTCAGTTTTCATAATAAGTGTGGGGGGAATAAAATGTGTTTGGAGTGGGAATTGGAGAGGTGGGTATTAATATAATAAAAATGACAGGCATTAAGCCTTCAGAAACTTTGATAGGAAAAACTCATTTTACAAAGTGGCGCTCATTGATCTTAGAAGTGGCCAAGTTCATGTGCTCAGACCATAATCAGCCCTTCCCATCTCCTCCTTTCTTCTTTATTTTTTGTACTCCTTGATATTTTGTTTATAGGGACCAGAAGCTCCAGTCCAGCAAATACCATCTTACACTCAGCCCAGTGTCCCTAAGGCTTGGTTGGTATAGACAAGAAGCTCACAGCCTTCTAGGAGACTAAAAATTTGAAAAGTTTTTCAGTTTCCAATTGAAGTAGTCTCAAGGAGCCATAAATGTGGTAAGTTTAGCACTTCAGTTAGAGAATCTGTTGGTTTTCACCTAAGAGACACCACGGTGATGGAGATCTCGACATTGCAGAGCTCTAAGAAAAAACTCATTGACAAAGAGAATGGAAACAATCTATGAACTGAGTTACCAAGGAGTCCTTGGAATATTGAGTTAGGATGCAAACGTACACATCCTCTTGTTGTAATATCCCACATGCCTTATAGTTATTTACAAATTTACATACACAACATATTTACAGATGTCTGGTGGCTCAGACGGTAAAGCGTCTGTCTACAACGTGGGAGACCCGGGTTCGATCCCTGGGTTGGGAAGATCCACTGGAGAAGGAAATGGCAATCCACTCCAGGACTATTGCCTGGAAAATCCCATGGACAGAGGCGCCTGGTAGGCTACTGCCCATGGGGTCGCAAAGAGTCGGACACAACTGAGCGACTTCACTTCGCTTCGCTTGGCAAAAGCATTAAAGGTCAGCATCAAGGCGCATCGCCCTATTTGGTCACGATTCCTCCACAGCTTGCGAAACCGGCCACAGGAGTTCAGGTGATGGGAAAATCCCCCTCCTTTAGGCGCCCTTTAGGAGATTGTTCTGATCATGCATGCTCAGTCGCTCAGTCGTGTCCAGCTCTTTGTGACCCCATGGACTGTAGCCCACCAGGCTCCTCTGTCCATGGGATTGTCCTGGCAAGAATACTGGAGTGGGTTGCCATTTCCTCCTCCAGGGGATCTTCCCAACACAGAAATCTAACCTGTGACTTCGGCATCTCCTGCATTGGCAAATGGATTCTTTACCACTGAGCCATTTAAGAAGCATAAGTTCTGAAGAAGCCCAGATAATTAGAGCCATTCATTCATTGTGTCTCCAGTATTCTTGCTGAGTAAGTTTAGAGCTTTGCTTAGGAAGTCAGAGATTCGGAGGACCTATCTGGAGGCTATTTCTACAGCACCTCAGAGAGGCGTCGTCAAACTCAGCAAAGCTGAGCGGTGTTCTTGTAAACGTTTCTGATGCCACTGATTGAACAGGCTTTTCTGCTCCAGATGAATGCAGGCCAGAGCAAGCCAGGAAATGCTTTACAAAGTGTGCGTTACAATCCACACAGCTGAGCTGGTGGTAGGGATGCAAAGAGGGCTGGAGTTAAGATGCAAGCACTCAGAACAGCAGTCATCACCACGGTTCTTGGGCAAGTGGCCTTCCCTCTGAGAACGTTCTCTCCCTCATTTGTAAAAGACAGCAAAGATCTGCCTAACTTAGTCCTTAAAGCTCCAACTGTCCTTAAAGCTCTAACTCCCCTGACTGCTATTTCTGCCCAAGAGGAGGGATTATGGAAAAAAGCAATAAAGATTTTCACTGGATTTGCCATGAGATTTTATCCATGGACATGAAAGTTTGTTCATGGACACATCTGCACAAATCTTTGACATTTATTAGTTCTTTGCTAAGCCATTTCATCTCCATCTTGCAGATGGGGAAACTGTTGAAGGGGACTTGCCCAGCATTACAAGACCCGTAAAGAGCACCATTGGGATTAAACTAGTTCTAAGCCCCGACCCGTTGCAGTTGGGACTGTAGGACACCTGTCGGCTCACTTGCGGCTTTTGCATCCATTATCTCATCTAAGAGCTGGGCTCAGTGAATGTTTGTCATTTTCATAGGATGATATTGACCCTCACTGTGTCTCAGGAAGTGAGCAGGAGGCTGCTGGAGTGATGAGGCTCAGAGAAGCTGAGCAATTTGCCCTGGGTCACCCAGCAAGTAAATTCTGGAAGAAGGACTGGCCCTCGAGTCTTCCCCTAGCACCCACTGAGGGAGAAACACTGACCACTTCTGGGGGCAAGCTGCCCACAAGAAAGGAAACCTCAGCAGATGAATGACTTTTAAATTCATTTCTCGTGAGGCTGAGTACTTAGGGGTGAGGTTTCATGATGTCAGAAATATTTTTTTCCAGTGATTAAAGGAGAGAGAGAGAGCAAAACAATAACAATTTTTGGATCTGGGTGATGAATATTTTTTCATCCTACTAATCTTTCAACACCTACATAGTTTAGAAGTTTTCAAAATAAAAGGTTGGGGACAAACACATCTTGTATGTCTCTCCCATTTTAGAAAGCCCAGTGGGATTGCACACCCTGTCCCCAGGAGTGGCCTGCGCGTACTTAGACACTGAGCGTCCACCAGCGGGGCCTCTGCCTCCGTCCAGGGCAGCCTCCGCCCCTCGCCATCCACACAGAAGGCCTTCCCGCTGGTCCTGTCCCTCTGGCTGGCTCGGTACTGGCCATCCTGGTCACACTGCAGGCCCATCTCATTCATCTGACAGTTGGTGACACCTGGAACCAAACATGAATACAACCATCAGTGTTGTTGGGACTTCCCTAGTGGTCCAGTGGTTAAGACTCCATGCTTCCATGGCAGGGGGCAGGTAGAGGTTCCATCTCTGGCTCTGCATGGCCAAAAAAAAAACCTATCAGTGTTGTGCTTCTGGGGTCCTCTATCTGCCTGGCTCCCAGTCCTTGATCAGACATCCAAGTCCCATGTCTGAGTCAGACACACTCCTCCAGCCTCAAACTTGACAGTGTCCCCACCCTGACCGAAGGACAATGTCTGGGCTCGCCTTTGGGCCACAAGGGCTTCTGTGACTTGGACCCACCCATCTGACCCTCCACCTGCACCTGTGTGTCCACATCAGTGGATACCACTGGCTCTGATACCATTTTCTGGACTCCAACCCCGACTCTGCCCCCTGGTTCTTCTCCTGGTGCCCAGCTCTCCCCGGTTCTTGGGGAGTTAACTCTTTGCCACCCAGTCCTCATTTCTTCAGGGAAGTCCCTTGACATCCCTTGATGCCCAAGTGTCACACCCTGTCCTCTGGACCCGCACCTCTGCTCAGAGCCGGTAGTCCGATGATTATTTCCATCAGTCTGTAGAACGACTGGTTCGCAGCTGTCTGCCTCCCTCCCCAGTGGGCAGGGACCTCACCTGGGTCTGCTTCCTGTTATATCCCAGTGTCTTGCTCAGCGTCTGACGTAATACAAGCCCGCCCTGCCCACCCTGGGCTTTGATACTGTGATTTATAATAGAAATACATCTGGTCTTGATCCACCATGTCTGGAAGTGGACGTTCAGAGAAAGGAGGTGCTTGGCCGAGGTCACAGCAGTAGGAGGGAGAGTGGGGAGCAAAGGGGGGCAAATGCGTTTGGGGCAGGGGTCCCGAGCCCCCACCTCCTGCACAGCTGCCCACCGCGTGTGTGTGCAGCATGCCCCCCACAAATAAGGACCAGAGCGTGGCGGGGAACCCCTTCCCAGAAAGGATCCCTCGGGCCGTGTGACGGCACCTCACGCCATCCCAGACTGCAGTGACTGGAACCCACGGGTGGACATAAGAATCTCTTCTCTAGAAGGGATGCCGGACTTCCGGCCTCGGGAATTCCTCTGACCTTACTTCCTTGGAAATACCGCCCTATTTCCACTGCTCTCCTGACCGAAGAAAACCTCCTCTATCACAGAATGGGACTTGATCTCTTCTGATTAATTATTTTACAACTCCAAACGTGACTCAGGTTTCAAATAGTAGTAGCCACAGTTACCTCACGTTGACACCATTTCAGACTATCATGAACAGATGCCCAACGAGGCAAGCTGTGGGTCCTTGCAAGGGAAAACCCAACCCTCCGCAGGTGACTGTTAAGTAAATAGCCCGAGTGAAATCACGTGACATACGGGAAGGCCGCCGTCCACACAGACCCGACACATCCACGGGCCCAGAAAGGGAATATGAGCTACACTGCGGTGGTGACCGTAGGTGGAAAACATCTCCCACTTCTAAATCTGATAACACTGACTTACAAAAATCGGGAGTTTCAGAATCAGACACTACCAAGATCAAAAGCCGGTTATGTCACTTTTTGAGCGACTTTCACACTAGTTGAGCGACTTTAGCTAAGTTTCATCAGATGAGTCTTGGCTTTCTTACACGTAAAGGTTGAGCTCATAATGTTTATCTAAAAGGAGAATTGGGAGGATTGACTGAGACAGCACTAGTGAAATGTCTGGCCTAGGTCTTAACAGAGCAGAGACATTCAAAGGTGGTGCCCCTTTGATTCGGAGAAGGCAATGGCACCCCACTCCAGTACTCTTGCCTGGAAAATCCCATGGACGGAGGAGCCTGGTGGGCTGCAGTCCATGGGGTCGCTAAGAGTCGGACATGACTGAGCGACTTCACTTTCACTTCTCACTTTCATGCATTGGAGAAGGAAATGGCAACCCACTCCAGTGTTCTTGCCTGGAGAATCCCAGGGACGGGGGAGCCTGGTGGGCTGCCGTCTATGGGGTCGCACAGAGTTGGACACGACTGAAGCGACTTAGCAGCAGCAGCAGCCCCTTTGATTATGCTATGGACCCAGTGGTGCTCAAGCGTAGACAATTTTGCCCCCCATTTAAGAGATACTTGGCATTGTTTGGAGACAGTTCGGTTGTCACAATTTGGTGTGCATGAAGGAGGTGCTTCCAGGATCTGACAGGTAAGGACCAGTGATGCTGCTGAATAAACATCCTCTCACACAAAAGACAGCCCTCCCAAATGAAGATCTGTCTGTCTCCAGACTCCAGGAGTGCCAAGGCTGAGGTGTCCTGCTGTATTCGCATGGCACTGTAGGGTCTCTCTTTCGTGGCAAGACCCGTGAGGACTTACAGTGAGTCTGGCTGAAAGCTCCAGCATAAACAGTAGTCCTGCCCTCGGGACAGGGGACACAGGCCAGGCTCCCTGCCTGTTCTTGGTAGAATCCAGCAGGACAGGGAACGCACTGCTCATCTTGAAAATAGCTTCCTTCTGGACACTTGACTGGAAGAGATCAACAGAGCAACGAGGTTAAAAAACAAGACACCTGCTGTACAATTACAACCTCAGAATGCATTGGATCTATGAAATTCCAAAATCAGACAAGAGCTCATTCATTTAGCAAACGCCCACTGAGAATGCACTGTGCATCCAGCTCCAAGAGTCGAACATAAGCCCTGAAGAAGGTCCACAAGGTTCCTGCTCTCCAGGAGATGATGGGCTGGTAGCATGAGAGGGTGTCTGACAAGAATGTCAGATACGAGTGAGATGCAGCAGGAGCAGAGGGCAGGATAGTGAGGAAGGCCCCTCTGAGAAACAAATTGTGAGACCTGATGAGTGAGGAGTAAGTCAGGCAAGGATACAAAAGAGAATTTCAGACAGAGGGAACAGCAAGTGCAAAAATCCTGAGGCAGGAATAAGTTTGGATTCTTCGAGAAATGGAAAGAGAAAAGCCAAAGAGAACCAGCTACTGAGTTAGAGCTTAGTGGACAAAGAGAAGGATGTCATGAGATGAAGCTGGAGAACATCTTTAAAGATGAGCACCCATCCTTAGGTTGCTATGGGAACGCGGTGGAGAACAGTTGGGGGTGCAAACTTTGAGGTCAGACAGACCCGATGAAGTCCCCCTCCTCCCTGTGCCTAAATGACTGTGGATTACTCTGAGGTTCCATTTTCTCCTCTATAACATTTTGTTGTTGTTTATTCACTAAGTCATGTCCAGCTGTTTGCAGCCCCATGGACTATAGCCCACAAGGCTCCTCTGTCCATGGGATTTCCCAATTAAAAAACAAGACACCTGCTGTACAATTACAACCTCAGAATGCATTGGATCTATGAAATTCCAAAATCAGACAAGAGCTCATTCATTTAGCAAACGCCCACTGAGAATGCACTGTGCATCCAGCTCCAAGAGTCGAACATAAGCCCTGAAGAAGGTCCACAAGGTTCCTGCTCTCCAGGAGATGATGGGCTGGTAGCATGAGAGGGTGTCTGACAAGAATGTCAGATACGAGTGAGATGCAGCAGGAGCAGAGGGCAGGATAGTGAGGAAGGCCCCTCTGAGAAACAAATTGTGAGACCTGATGAGTGAGGAGTAAGTCAGGCAAGGATACAAAAGAGAATTTCAGACAGAGGGAACAGCAAGTGCAAAAATCCTGAGGCAGGAATAAGTTTGGATTCTTCGAGAAATGGAAAGAGAAAAGCCAAAGAGAACCAGCTACTGAGTTAGAGCTTAGTGGACAAAGAGAAGGATGTCATGAGATGAAGCTGGAGAACATCTTTAAAGATGAGCACCCATCCTTAGGTTGCTATGGGAACGCGGTGGAGAACAGTTGGGGGTGCAAACTTTGAGGTCAGACAGACCCGATGAAGTCCCCCTCCTCCCTGTGCCTAAATGACTGTGGATTACTCTGAGGTTCCATTTTCTCCTCTATAACATTTTGTTGTTGTTTATTCACTAAGTCATGTCCAGCTGTTTGCAGCCCCATGGACTATAGCCCACAAGGCTCCTCTGTCCATGGGATTTCCCAGGCAAGAGTGGAGTGGGTGCCATTTCCTTCTCCAGGGGAATCTTCTCGATCCAGGAATCAAATCCATATCTCCTGCACTGGCAGGCAGATCATTTAGCAATGAGCCACCCGGAAAGCCCTCTCTGTAAAGTAGGGATTCATTATGTTATCCCACTGGAGTGCGGTAGTGATGTGCAGAAAGCAGTTACCACAATGCAGACTCCAAGGTGCCCAGTCTACCGGTGAGGGAGTTGTTCCTTGTAGCCTCAACTTTGCTCTCTCTACACAGGGTGCCCTCCCTGTGGGGTGATCTCAACCGTCCAGCACCGTCTCACTCCACTCACACGGCCTCTTCCTCTGGGTCACTCAGTGATGGCGGGGCTCAGACCTGGGGCCACCGGGAGGTGAGATGCCTGGGGCACGGGATCGGCAGAGGCCCTCGCAGTCAGGGTGTGGAGGCTCTGATTTCCTCCGAAACCCTAGGTGTGACCCTGGGAGTGGGGACCTGCTCCTGTCGGCACCCTGGACGCCTCCCTCCCCTCCTCCACTCCCTGCCTGTGCACCCCTGCCAGTCTACAGACTCTTGGGGCCTAACACTCGCAGCCCTTCCTACTGTGCTTCCTCCAACAGGATACGAGCTGGGAAACAGAAACCCAAACTGGACAGACGCCCGTCTCATAAAGGTTCTAAGTTGGCGTCCAAGAGCTCTGCTCCCCAGTGAGGGTATGAACTTCGCCACACTGATTCAGACAGCTCAGACAAGGGATGGCAGAAAGAGGTTCCCTCTTGCCTTTTTTCTTGGTCCCGGGTTGGGCTCCTGAGAGTTTGTCAAGTAACTTGCGGAAGAAGTGAGCTGTTACTCAGGGAGGGTGGGAGTCAAAAACATGCCCGCTCTTGGGAGCACTGTCTTGGTGCCTGGCGCTCCTCTCGGTACCTACTGCATGTATATCACCTCAGCACATACGGGAGTTTGCATGTTACCCCCATTTCACAGATGAGAAAGCTGAGCCTCAGGACTTTCATGCATGATGCCCCTTTGCCCACTGCACAGGGCAGTGGGGAAGTAAAGTCATAGAATATGCCAAGCATGATACCAGGTGTGTCACCAGCCACCTCTCACTGTCACCACCTTATGGAAAAGGTATCAGCGCCATTTTAGTCTGGAGAAAACTGACGTTCAAGGTCAAGTTCAACCAGGCAGCGAGGAGATACAGGTGGGATCTCAGTCCCATTCTCACCAAACCAAAGCCTTTTCTCCACCCACCAATTCAACCACCTTCTTTTGACGAAGAAATGAAGCCCATACATGTGGGACCTGCTAGAGCGGAGCCCGCATGGATCTGACAGCCACTCTCCTGCGTATGCATACGCGTGTAGTGTTTCTGAGTAAATCAGAAACCCAGGCCCATCTTGGAAACAGAATGGTGTGTTTTCCGGCCTGCCCGGCGCCATGCACACCCTCGCTCAGAGTGGAGTTTCGTTACTTCTATGAGTCACATTGTTGATCATCTCTAGTATTTTTACCTCCGTGCTGGGGTGTTTTTTTTTTTTAAAGCAGTCTCCAAGTTCATTGCTGAAGGAAAACAAAACCTGTGCAGCCAGCCTGAATTGCTGCCTCCGAACCCCGGGTGCAGCTGAAGGGGCAGAAAAATGAAAGCTGAGATCTTTGCTGCCATAAACTTAAAGGCTCTCGACCGCGCACAAGGAAGCCGTGTTGTGTTTCTCTCCATCTCTGACGTCAAGTGTCTTTTCCACCCAAACGAACCCTTGTAAACACCACGGTGAGCCTCCTCCTCTAGCAGGTGGGTCCTCTTCGCAGAAACAATTGGGTGTTTATCCTTCAGTTAAATCCCCTCATGGAAAACCCCTGAAGCCTCAGTTCCCTCCTCCGTAAAATGAGGCCATTTGGCCCGAGGTTGTGAGCTTTGCAAAGCTTTGGGGTTACGGCATCCCTCCTGCCAACCGGATCCCAGGGTCCCCAAATCAGGCAGCTACATTCGTGCTGAAGAAAATTACCTGAGGACAGGGGACAGTCCTTCCCTCCTTAGCCTGCTTTGCTCAAGCCCACCCCTGGCCTGGCCCTGTCACTCTCCAACTTAAAATTCCCCCATTGTGACCCCACCAGACCAAGCCCCTTGCTGTGCGCCCAGGCACCTCCACGCTGGTCCCCGCCGACCACTCCGGCTCCGTCTTTTGCCACGTTCCCCACACTCCCATTCTCCAACTGCACGAACCATGTGCTGCTGCTGCTGCTGCTAAGTCGCTTCAGTCATGTCTGACTCTGTGTGTGCACTGGCCCCATAAAAGCCACAGCACTTCCTAACTGCCTGCTTTTGCACTAATCTGCATTTCTGGAGTGTCCATCACTTTAGCAGCCTCAACACAGGGGCACATATACACACACATACATACACACCACTGCTTGTCTGCTCTTATCCAAGCAGCAATTTCTACTCACCAGCCTTTGCTAGCCCGGCAAGGCTTCTCTGACTTCCCTGACTGTGATGCAAAAGGCTTTTTACATGATATTTTAGCTGTCTTTTCACTTAACCCTGCCTCAGCTAGACTGTGAGCTGTTTGAAAGTAGGGCTATGACTTTTGGTTCCCTGAGTATTTCACATTATGTGTTTGACATATAGTTGCATTTTGAAAGTTTAGATGGGATAGATGGAAAGATGGATGGATGGAAGGATGGACGGATGGATAGAGAGATGGAAGGAAGGAAGGAGGGAGAAAGAAAGAGGAAGGAAGAAAGGAAAGGAGGAAGGGGGGAAGGAAACAAGACGCACCTTGTTACTGTAGGAAGAAGTCCATAGAGAACTAGCTCTATAATAAGAACTTGCAGTGAATGAGTGAGGGAATGTTGTCCAGAACGAAAATGGAAAATCCAGACAGTTTCCCTGGGATTCTCCTTAACGGGCCAATTTGGCATGAAGGCTGCCCACAGGTAATTCCAAGGGAAAGCTAGTTGGCTGGCCTTGAGGCAAGAGCGTGAACGTAACTGACCCCATGGGAGTTGCAAACAAAGCCTCCCGCTCCCGCAGCAGGTACTGCATAGGTCAAGACGGCCCTGCCTGACGGAGTCACGGGAAGCAGACACTCCCACTGGTGCCCCTGAGTCACCGCCCTCCCAGGGGACCATCCAGATTAGCCCCCAAGACGGCACACAGAAACCCTGTCTCATCTCCACAGGACAATGCTCTGCTTGTAGCCTCACAGCTGTGTTCCAGATGCGCTTCAGAAGGGAAAAGAGTCAATTAGAACAAATACAAGGATCAGAGGGTGTGATTTCACCAAGAGCCCTTGTTGAGAAGGGAGACTTGTGAATCCGAGGACAGAACAAAGATTTTGGAACCAGCACAGCCGAGTTGAAATCTCATGTAGCCAACTGACAACAAAACCATCTGCTGAAGTTTCACTATGTGTGAATAGACGTGCTTTGTATCGATTGTATTCTGCTATGCAAATTGCAATCCCCCATGAAATAAATATTACTGTCCCTGGTTTCCAGGTGATTTCTAGTGAAGATGGGCAGTGTCCCAAGAAGTCACACTGCGAAAGTGGTGGAACCATGGCTTAAACCCAGATCTATCTGACTTCCAAGACTTCCAGCTTCCTGACACTGTCGATTGTATTCCCCCCATTGCTTTGTCCATCCCATGGGATTAAAGACACTGGACTCTTTGGACCAGAGCAGTGTAGAAACTCAGAAGAAGATGGATGTTATCATGGATACTGGAGGAAACCCGGGGCTTTTGGTACTGCTTTTGTGAATTCCATTCTGGACCTTTCTGAGCATTTGGAGTAAGGGGTGGGGATGAGTGGTGTGCTCAACAATTCCTTGTGAATCAATAAAAAACCGCTGCAGTTGAAAAACAGAATGCAGGTTTATGTAGAGCTAGGATGGGCGGACTGCAGCCTTCGGGCCAAATACTGCTCACCTTCTGTTTGGTAAATGAACTTTTACTTAGAACACAGCATTTTTCTCCCCACTATGGATGACTTGAGTCCTCGAGACAGAAAGAGAATGGTTTGCAAAGCCTAAAAGACTTGCTTTGGCTCCTTACAGAGAAAGGTGGCCACCTCCTGGAGCAATTGCAGCCCTGGCCAGACCTTTCTCTCGGCCCCTTCCCCAAGCCCACCCTGGGGCTCCCCCTCTCTGGAGTCCGGTCACCCCAGCCCAGGTTCTGATTCCCAGTCCCTCACTGCTCAACATCCACCAGGAAAGTCTGCCTGCTCTCCTGGTTCAGCTTTTCCTCCCATCTCCTACTTGAGCGGGACTGTCTGTCCTGGGAGATAGGAAATGCTCATCTAATCATCAATCAAGGTCCCTAGAGAAAACCTAGGCCCAGATTCCAGGCCACCCCCTTTATTTTACGTGAAGGAAACGGGGAACCGGCACTTGACAGGTCCCTCTCGCCATCTCCTATTGCCCCACCTATTGCTCCATGCTCCAGAGGGGACACCCGAGGTCACTGAGCCTCAGAGTGGACTCTCAGACCCCCTTATCAACACCACCTGGGGTGATCCTAAAAACACCCTCCTCCCAACACACACACACTCTCTCTCACACACATACACACACTCTCACACATACACACACTCTCACACATACACACACACAACACACTCATACATACACACATTCAGACATACACTCACACACACCCAGACGTACACACACTCACACACTCTCTCACACACGCACACACTCACACACTCATACATGCAAATGTACACACATATACACAGACTCACACACTCACACACATACACACACACACATTATCTCACACATATACACACAATACACATAGTCAGATGTACACTTTCTCATACACTCTCTCACACATACTCATACACACCCTCACACACGCTGGAGTCTTTTCTTTGGCAGTGGAGCCCAGGGCCTTCACAGTGAGTCTCAGGACCCAGCGCCAGGTGCTGCAGAGACCCCCCACTGTAGTGACCCTACTTCACCCACCCTGGGGGGTGGCACCATCCACACTTGCTTCTGCTTCTTGTTCTCCTTGTTTGGGCAGCTCTTCGAGGTGGAAGGATCATGAGGGCTGGTCCCAGAGGACCTAGGGTGACTCATCCACAGAGAACCAAACCCCTGCTTTGAGTCAGCCCTGCTCTGGGCCCTGCAGACCCACGGCCTCCCCTAATCTGGCCTCCACGCCTTCACCTGTCCAGTGGGGGGATGACCTGCCACCAGGGGGGACTGTGATGGCCGAGTAGTGGTGACAATGCCTCGTCACCTGCAAGATCCTCTGTAAACATTAGCAAGAAGCGTTGTCTCTGGTTTCTGTGCTGAGTTAGCAGCATGTGATATCTAGTGTGGAGCTTAGAACTTGGCATGGACTTCACGAGAGGAGAGGCCTTGCAGCTTTTGTGTGGCAACCAATATAAATAGTGGAAAAATAAATAACTGAGAAACATCTCTCTCTTCAGCTCCATAAAAAAGCCTCTGTGTCTCACGTCATGTGGGAGGCAGCTTCTCACTGTGAGACCCTGGAAGCTTCGGTAGCAGATGGAACAATGGCCCCCAAAGAGGTCCACGTCCTAGTCCCTGGAAACTGGAAACACGTGAGGACACGTGGCAAAGGGAGTCCAAGGTTGCAGATGGAAATAAGGTCGCTAGTCAACTGGCCTTAAAAGAGGGAGAGTGTGCTGGATTATCCAGCTGTGTGTAGTCACACATACAGCTGATTCACTTTACTGTACAGCAGAAAATAGCCCAACTCTACAAAGCAATTACACTCCAATAAAATAAAATAAAAAATAATTTAAAGAAAAGAAAAGAAAGACAGGACTTCCCTGGTGGTACAGTGGATAAGAATTCACCTGCCAACACAACGGACATGGGTTTGATCCTTGGTCCGGGAAGATGCCACATGCCAAGGAGCAACAAAGCCCGTGAGCCACGGCTGCTGAAGGCTGTCTGTCCTAGAGTTCACGCTGCTCAACAAGAGAAGCCGCCGCAGAGAGAAGCCCACGCGCTGCAAGGAAGAGTTGCCTTCACCCGAGCAACCAGAGAAAGCCCACGTGCAGCAACAAAAACCCAGCACAACCAAAGACAAATAAATAGATAGATAAAAAAAATTTAAACAACCATTCCTTTGAAAAAAAAAAAAGGAAGCGAGAGACGCATCCAAGGAGCTGTGATGACAAGAACGGCCTGCGAACTAGAGCACTTCCAGCTTTGAAGATGAAGGAAGGAAGCCAAGGGCCGAGAAACGTGGGCACCTTCTAGAAGCTGGAAAAAGCTCAGGAAATTGATTCCCTCCCAGGGCCTCTGGCACAATGCAGCCGGACGACACCTGGATTTGGCGCATGTGAGAATTCAAACCCGTAGAAGAGCAGCATATAAGCGGGTGTTGTTTTAAACCACGATGCTTGCAGCCGTGTGTTATAGCAGCGACAGGAAATGCACAGAGCTTCCATTCCGGGAGCCGGCAGGCACAGGCTAGTGAGGGTGCTTCCAAGGCTGCCCGTGTGTCAGGCCAAGAACAGCCCCGTGACCTCCACCAGGACTCACTGCCCCTGAGCCACCGTGCCCTGGGCTGATTGCCGGCCATCCGGGGATGGCGATGAGAAAGGTGCTGCCGTAACCAGACTGGGATAAGTCACAGAGCATGCGCGGGGTGGACGCCGGCCTTCTCCACGAACACGGTGCAGCCCAGGCTGCGGGTCTGCGCTCGGCAAGGGCGAAGAGGACGGATGACCCCAAACACGGGGCTGCTTCCTTCTGCCATGCTGCTCCCAGTTCTAGCTACTACCTGCTGGGCGATAACTACATGCCCACACACACAGCTGGACATCTGAAACGCTTTCACTGAATAAATAAATGAAGGGTTGCCCACTCTGCATGTCGGAATAACCTCCCTCAGAGCTCTGTGGCCATCCCCCCAACTGGCATGGTCCAGTAACAGTGGTCCAGGGAGACAGGAGGCACCTACCACACCCCAGTGCATCCTGACTGGCATTGCTGGTGGTCACGACTCGGCCAAATCCTTCCAGGCATCCAAACTGTGTCCTGGGAGAGGTGCCAAAGCGGTCGCCTTGGAGGAAGCGGATGGAGGTGTCTGCTGAGAATGTCTTGGAATCCAGATGAAGCTGGAATGTTCCACTCTGGATCAGATCTGCAAAGCGCCCAGCGAGATACTTGCCAGCCAAGGCCTCCTCTGCAAGACAAGAGGAGACAGGAGTGTCATCTCACTGTTCCTGCCGGGGTTGGTCCAGGTGCAGAGCTTCTCAGGATGTCCATGTTGAAAGGAGACATAGGCCTTACCCAGTGTCTCAATTTACAGAGGGAGAAACAGGTTCAGAGAAGGGGGTTGATTGACCCAAAGTCACACAAAATCAGAAGCACATCTAGGACTCCAGTCCAGGCCTCCAGCTCATGCTGTTTCTGTGACAGCAGTGTGACCCTCAGTGCTTCCCAGGTGGCGCTGATGGTACAAACCCTGACTGCCAGTGCAGGAGGCGTGAGACTTAAGGGTTCCATCCCTGGGTCGGGAAGATCTCCTGGAGGATGGAACGGCAGCCCACTCCAGTATCCTTGCCCGGAGAATCCCACAGAGGAGCCTGGTGGGCTCTAGTCCACAGTGTCGCAAGTAATCAGACACGACTGAAGTGACTTTGCAAGCACACATGCAATGTGACCCTCGCTGGTAGAGAATATCATGACCCCAGTCACTCATCCAAGGTGCATTATCCAGGTATACAACTGTCTCAGCCTTTGCCAAGCCACCATGTCCGAGCCTCAGATTCCCCACCTGAAAAATGGGCTGGGAAGTCCTCTTTTGAGGTTGGTGGGGATTACAAGAGAGGACGTGATGGGGCCGCTCGAAGGGAAAGTGGAGCCTCCACCTCAACGTTCAGCTTAAAGCTGGCAACGTTCCAGCTGTGGAACTACAAGGGTTTCCTAGGAAGGAAGCAGATGGGCAAGCCCCACACCTGGGGTGTCCCTGCCAGCTGGGACCCCCCAGCAAGCAACGAACGTCCCCACCGCAATGGCTGCTGTGAAGGAAACCCCAGGCCGTGGACGCCCGGAACAAACATCACATCCATCTGCAGCTTCAAACACACCCAAATTGTGCAGTCTGTTGCCAGAGAACAACAGAAAGGGGCTCTTAATTCATAATGCTGGGGTTTCTCTGGCAGCTCAGCAGTAAATAATCCGCCTGCCAATGCAGAGACGTAAGAGATGTAGGTTCAA
The DNA here is from genome assembly GCA_006410635.1 of Cephalophus harveyi. Lineage (NCBI taxonomy): Eukaryota > Metazoa > Chordata > Mammalia > Artiodactyla > Bovidae > Cephalophus > Cephalophus harveyi. The sequence goes on from SJYT01016890.1 coordinate 405,507, forward strand.
TCCCTGGTTCGGGAAGATCCCCTGGAGAAGGACATGGCAACCCACTCCAGTATTCTTCCTGGGGAATCCCATGGACAGAGGAGTCTGGCGGGCTACAGTCCACAGGGTCATGAATGAGTCTGATATGATTTACACACTAAGTAACAACAACACAGTTCATAACGCTATGGGGAAGAGTGGTATTAATAATTACTGTCACAAGCCCTGCAGAATGGCTGAGATACAGCCTGCCTCCTGGGTTACACTCCGGTCTCTTCCTCGACTTCTCCCTCATAGAGCAGCGGTCAAGCTCCAGCCAGGCCTGACCCTCGGTGTCTGGCCACGAGAGAGTGCAGGAGAAATAGGAGAAGTTCTCACCATCTAGTCAGAAGACCATGGGTTGTGTCCCACCCTGGCTCAGAATAACAATCATAAAGTCCACACTCCTCCCTCTTAAGTCTTTCTATTCTCAATTCATCCATACCATCACTGCGCAGTTCCAGATAGTGTCCTGATGGGTGTAAACAGTGTCAGTGGTCTGAGAAGTTCTCTGATTAGAAGTAGAATGAGCAAAAATTACAAACCAACAGGGACTCCCTCACCCTACCTCATTGTCCCCTTCCTCACATGTGTCTTCCCTCTCTGTGCCCAGAAAACCAAGAGAAGAAAAAAAGCATTCTCAAAAACAGTCAGAGGGTATTATTATATTTAGCGCTAGTCAGCTATGGGCCAGAACTCTATTGCTTTTTATAAACTTCTCAGTAACCAGCTCCACCCACGGGCCAGGCATGTGGTGGGCTCTCTGGCCCCACAGGGAGGTGCTGGGGCCTCACTGGCTCCATCCGAGGGATGGGGACACTGAGACCCAAGGAGTCTGCGTGGTCTCAGGGCAGCAGTGTAAGAAAACATACCAAGGTCCCGCAGGTCCGGGAGAGAGGCGGGGGGCGCGTCTGCAAGCCGCAGTTTCCATGTGATGTTGACTCCTAACCGCTCCCTGCTCAGACACTCCACCTTCACCGAGGAGTCGTCACAGACGGGGATGGAGACAGGGGCTCCCGCCGTCTTCACCTGCACGGAGATGCAGACGGGAGTTCAGGAACATGAAGCTGGGAGCCAGCTTTGCCGAGCCTACGCCGGGCACCAAAACTGGCTTATCTTACTGTTGGAGGAGGTCCCGGAGAGAACAAGACTGCCCCTTGACCTGGGAGCTGGCCCAGGGGCGATAGGAACTCCCAGGTCCTCCCCTGCCCGTCTAAAGGCTGCTCTGCACCCCACCGCCTCGTGGGAGCCATTTGGGAAGGCACAGCCTTGAGAGAGCCAGAAACTGAGGCTCTGGTCCAGAGAGGTTGAATCGCCTGCCTTTGTCACACAGCTTGTAGACAGAGCTGCTAAGTGGCATTAAGAGCCAGTGTACATGGGGAAAGGATTGAAAAACAATAGATACATGTACATGTGAAAATAAGATAGACTACAAAAAATATACTTAGGAAAAAAGTAAAGATTCTCAGAAAATAATAAAAAGGGCACACGCGTGTACACACACACACACACAGATAAAGAAAGCTCAGACACTCCAAATTCAAGAGGCCATAATTCACTGGAGAAACAATTTCTGCCAACCGCCCAAGTCCTTGCAAGACCCAGCAGGACATGACCCTCCCTCCCGGGAAGCAGCCACTGGCTCCTCCAGTGTGACCACGCACCCTGGCTTCTTGCCCCACCTAAGCACGCCCCACAGTGCCCGCTGACCACCTGCAGGGCAGGGTGGGAGGATGGATGGTGGTAGTGCCCGGTTAACTCGAGGGCAACACCAGGCAGGGCAAGGGATCCACACGAGCCTCACTGTGCACTCTTTGCATCATGCTCTTTCAAAGGCAACAGCCAGGAGCTTCTGTGTGGAGTCCTGGGGGTGTCAGTTTATCAGAAGCTGGGGCATCAGAGGTGAATGAGAAGGTGAATGAGAAGGTGCTGTGTAAAAGCAGGGGATTCTGTGGCTCTACCACTTCTCAGTTGTGTGACTGCCTAACTATTTTAACTCATCACAAAACGGTATTAACAGGGTCCCCATGAGGACTGCATTAGCTAAGCCATGCCAAGGGGTGCAGAGTGCCTGGCACAATCTAGGTGCTCAGCACACGTTAGGAGTGGCATCTTTGTGCAGACAGAATGGCCAGTGAGACGGGCGCCAATCCCACCTCTACCTCTGTGTCATTAGCCTTGTCTGAGCTGCTTTCTCATCCCGGGTCTCAGTGGGTGGAATGAATGAGGGTTGAACTGTAGGTTCATTTGAGCCCTGAGGTTCTCTGCCCGGTGATCCTGAGCTCAGTCCGAGCCCCGCTTGTGGGCGCATACCTGGATCTGACAGAAGCCGCGGGCCGTGAGCTCGTCTAACAGGAAGACCTGGAACGCCAGCAGCAAGCCCGAGTAGTCGGCACTGCACACCTTGCCCGGAGGGAGCTGGAGCTGGATCTGCGCTTGGGTCTGGAGAGTCTGCCAGAACTGGGGTCCTGCGGGTGAGCACCAGAGGTCAGCAGACAAGGGCAAAGAGCTATGGGGTTCTTTTGGGTTTTTTTCCTCTGCAAAAACTAACCCTTCTTCATTTTACTTGGAGTCTACAAATGCTGCCATCTTGCATTGTCACGCTCTGGGCCTAGTTACCTCCCAGCATGACAGCTTGTCTCTGAAATTACTTAGCACCCTCACAGCAAGCTCAGTCTTGCTTCAGCCTTTAAACCCAGGCTGAGGTCCTGGACATTCTTCTTGGAAAATCTCCCATACTACCCTGCACTCCAACAGGGCCATGACACCTGCTTTGGCCAGTTCAGAGTGGATACCACAGCCTGTACAAGACTAAAGTTGTGCAGCGTGCAACCTGCACAAATGTACACAGCAAGCCTGCACTCCATTTTAGGAGTTCAGGACCCACACCTCTCTTTCCCCAAGTCCCTTACTCATGACAAGTCTAGCTCTGATTTCTAGCTACTCGGTCACCATCGGGGGGACAAGTCTCTTATTTGTCCAAATCACATTCTGAACTTTTTCTGGATAGCATTCTCTATTTCAGAACGCTTTGTGACAAATTTGTGTTCTTTGCCCCCCTGCCAGCCACCCAGAGCCTTGTGACAGTCAGTCCCAGAATCTGGGTCTCTCTCCTGAATGTCCCTCCTGTTGCCCTGGGTGGACCTAGCACCGGTCCCTGTGCTGACCCCTGCCCTGCCTGGCCGTGAGTAAGTACAGCCAGCCTTTGCCTAGGCAGACACAGTCAGAGTTCGGTGTAGCGTCACAGTCACGAGCATGTGAAAGTGGGTTCACTGTGAGAGCAGGAGGAAGGAGCTGCCCATATTTAAATACGGCCCAAGTCCACAGTGATCAGAACAGAAAGAGGCTGGTGTGGCAGTGTCACTGTGGCCCCAGAAGCCAGATCAGCAGCTCTGAGCTTGTCAGCATCATAGTAACCAACATGGCCACTGAAGCATCTACACCTTGAGAACAGGCCTGTACCCAGGACTTCCCATGGGAGCCAGAAACAACGGAATGTGTCTCAGGGAGCAGATTGCTCCAGAGGAGCCACAAATAAAGCTTTGCCCCGGGGGCCTGGGAAGCCCACCTGATCGTTCTAGAAGAAAATGCTGCATTGAGCGCTCTGTCCTGCTCTGATGCCACCTGGCTTATCATGGACACGCTACCCTCAGGTGGGGAAAATGAAGGCCCTGCCCCGAGCCCTGGGGAGGTGGGGAGCGGGACTCCAGGCGGGCCTTTCTGGGGCCACTCACGTTGGCAGGCGCGGGGCTGGGGCGGCTGGGACTCCCAGCGTCTCCTCTGCACGCTGCACAGCAGCGGCTCCGGCGGGAAGGCGCTCCGGTAGCCCCGGCCACACCGTAGTTGGCACTGCTGCCTGGCGGCCGAGCCCAGGCCCGAAGCACGTTCACACAGGATGGCCCCGCCGGCCACGTCCACCACGTTGAAGGGCAGCGGGCACTGTGGACCTGGGGAGAGGAAAGGGGCGGCTTTGGGCACCTACCTGGCACCAACGCTGAGCACCTCCACCTCCCGTTTCTGCTCACGAGCACAGCACCCCCCCCCCATCACCCTCCCTTCCCTTAGGCCAGCCTGGGCCCGCCCGCTCCCTCTCCACCCTCATGTTGGCTAAGCCCATCCTCTCTCGTTTTAACAGACACCCCTGGGTCGGGGAAGATCCCCTGGAGAAGGGAATGCTACCCACCCCAGTAGTCTTGCCTGGAGAACTCTACGGACAGAGGAGACGGGCGGGCTACAGTCCATGGGGTCGCAAAGAGTCAGACACGACAGAGTGACTAACACTTTGATAGCACTTTTGAGCAGAAAAGGAAATGGCACCCCACTCCAGTATTCTTGCCTGGAAAATCCCGTGGACAGAGGAGCCTGACAGGCTACAGTTCATGGGGTCACAAAGAGTCGAATATGACTGAGTGTCTTCACTTCAACTTCAGCTTCACTTTGAGCAGAGATGACTCTCACATCTTCAACTCCACGCAGGCCCTCTGGAGCACCTTCCCATCTCTAAGTCCAGTTCCCACCCAATCTCCTCCACCTCAAAGCCATCAGGGCCAGGCTCAGCATCTGCTGCCCATGCCTGCCCCGGCTTCAGCAAGCCCAGCTTGAAGCCTGGCGCCTTTAGCCAGAAAGATGGCAGCCAACCCAGACGCTCCCACCTCCTCTGCCCACCAGCTCAGCTGCAGCTCACAGCTTCTTGACTTGTCTTCATCCCCACCATGTATCCCTCATTTAGACATGCGTCATCTTCTCCCTGAACGGCCACTGAAGCTTCCTCACCAGCTCCGTGTGTTTGGGCCTCAGCCCCTGCCCTCTGCTCCCATGTCCAATCCATTCCCCCTGCCAGCAGAGAAATGTATGGAGCGGGACTCGGTCCTCACATCTCCGAGTGCCTGCTGGCCCGACTTCCTCTCTGCTCTGGTCTCCTCTCCAGCCCCGCTTTGCCCCAGGGCAGAGTTGCTATTTCCCAACCATACGCATTGTAAAGTCCATGTCCCTCCTTCTTCTACCTGCTTATCTACCTAGAGGATTTCTTTTTGGGTCCTCAGTTATCAGCTCAACCCCTTTAATGTTCTTCCAGGCTGACACTAGCCACCTTTCTCCAATGATGGACAGGGAGGCCTGACGTGCTGTGATTCATGGGGTCGCAAAGAGTCGGACACAACTGAGCGACTGAACTGAACTGAAGGCTGACCCGGACCACAAGCTCCAGGAGTGTGTGTTAAATCAATAGATGAATGAGTAAATTAAAGAACAGACACACTCAATGACAATTTCACACCTGGCTAAAGATACAGTTAATCATCTGACTCTAGAGCACAACCTTGCTGCCTGTATCTGGCTGGCTTTAAAGCTTGCAATCCTCATGTGACTCAAGGTTACCTGGTGTCCTCAGGTGGAGAATGACTCATTTGATCCTCAGGGTGCAGCCCGGGCTTCTGTCTAATAGGGACAATGGCCTCTGGACAAGATTGTGTGCTGTCATTTGCAGTGGGCTCATTGAGTTGGCTCTTAGCCACCAGGCTAAGCAGTTTAAAGAGACTTTTTGAATTAACCCTAACAATGATGATAAGAAATAGCTATGATTCCCCCTCCCCATGCCCACAAGTTACAGATTGGGAACTTGAGGTTAAGGGACTTGCCCAGGGTTACCCAGCAAGGGCGTTGGCAGAGCTGACACTTGGATCTATCTGTCCGACTCCCTCATCTGAGCTTTCTCCCCACACTCCATAGCAAGTCAGCAGGAAGAAGCTTTGGGGAACTCAAAGTGTTTGTTGTTCCACTTGCTTTCAACACATTAATGACCATGTTTTGACACTCGGCTTTGTACTCCCCTCTCCACTCCATGCATGCGCGCGCGCACACACACACATTGCCTGTCTTCAAGGTGCTTAGAATCTTAGAGGATACTTAGCAAGTAAGTGAGTCCCAGTTTTGCCATCTGTAAAATGGAGTGTAGGACTCTTCTATCTATTTACCTGCATCCCTGGGGGGCAAAAATGGGACGTATGATGTGACAAGCACATTTTAATAGGTGAATCTCTGCACAGGTGAGCTACGATCATGGAATCCTGGCAGGGCCAAGATACAGAGGGTCTTTCCAGACCCCAGAAGAGCTGTGCTCCCAGGCCTGTTCCTGCAGGACACTCAGCAGTCTGTTCCTTGGGTCCTGACAGTGCAGACCACTCTCAGATGTCCTGTAAGCTCCATGTGTCTGACGCTAAGGCTGACACTCATTGCTCTCGGCAACACCCAGCAGGGAGCTCTTCCCATAAACACCCACCGAGCACCTGCTATGTTCCCTGCATGGTGGCAGTGGCTGAGGGTCTTGAAACAGAACCCACAGAGACTGGGAGACTCAAGGACTTGGGAGAAAAGGCGTGTAGTGAGAGCCCTGGGCATGCATCACAGGTTTGGGGCAGAGACAGAGCCCCATGAAGACAGCGTTGGCTCTTCCTTCCCACCCTTCTTTTGAAGACTCCCCTCTCTCTTTACAAATATAAACATCACTCTACAAATGTAAAAATTCTCTTTACACATAGAAATCACTAGACTTAATTAAATGTGTCTGCAGTTCCAAAATGTTGCCTAGAGACTGTAAATGTTAAAAAAAAAAAAAAATAAGGCAACAAAACAGTAAAAACAACAGAAGAAAGGCAACTGCCATAAAATGAGTCATTTTGTGCAGCATTTCTCAACCATGCCAGACCCAACATCCCAACTTGTAATAAATATTTTGCAAAGTCTTCATTTACTGCTCTGAAAAAAAGACTCACAGGTAATGTAACCCACTTGTGCACACACATTTTAAAATGACTACAGTGTCCTGTGACTTCAGTATACAGGAAAAATTAAAGGTAAGTAATTGAAAATTCTATAATATGTGTGATAAGTAATAATGTATTTCAATATTATATATTCATGTACAGTTCAATATTTGACACCCAAATGATCTTTTAAAGTGGAAACAAAAATAAATAAATCAACACCTCCACTTATTCCTGAAGCTCTCCAGCTGTGATGGACCCCTCTGAGGTCCACCCCCCTCCCCACTGAGATCCTGCCGTCTGGACCCTCCTCCCCACTTGAGGATGGGGAGACCAAGACCTGGCACCCCCCCAGGAGGCCAGCACCCAAGCTTCACTGGCTCGGGAGATTGCCACAAGGGCTTGCCTTGGTTTGAGCTCCTGAATATTCACTGGAAGGACTGATGCTGAAGCTGAAGCTCCAATACTTTGGCCACCTGATACAAAAAACTGACTCATTGGAAAAGACCCTGATGCTGGGAAAGACTGAAGGCAGGAGGAGAAGGAGACAACAGAGGATGAGATGGTTGGTTGGCATCACCAACTCAATGGACACGAGTTTGAGTAAACTCCAGGAGTTGGCGATGGACAGGGAAGCCTTGCATACTGCAGTCCATGGGGTTGCAAAGAGTCGGACACGATTGAGCGACTGAACTGAGACGGAGTTTCAACGTCACGGGGGTCAACTGCAATCCCTCACGCAGATCCCTTGTCTCTCCTCCTGCCCTCACTGTCCTGACATCTTTGGTGACCCCTTCACCCCCGCCAGGGCCAAGGAAGAGATGACAGGACCCCCATCAGCCCGGGGGTCACTCTGAGGCATCACCACTTACTCTCACAGGCCGGCTGGCTCCCGGCCACGCGGGTCCCGGGCACCTCCTCTCCGCTGCCCAGGACGCACCAGCAGCTGCCCTGGGCCGGGTCGCACTGCACTGGGGAGAAGCCTCCGTCCTCCGCCCTGCAGGCCAGGCTGTAGCTGGGGCTGGTTCTCCCGGAGGGGACTCCACTCTGGAGCACTTCACAGAGGCTCGGGCCTTGACGCAAAGACAAGCCACATGTGTTCTTTTCCGGCATGGCTGTCACAGCCCCTGTCATCACCCACTGCCACCTGCCCGCGGGGCCCCTGGGGTCTGGGGCTGCCTCCCTGCCGGGGTGTGGCACTCGGACACTCGGCTTTGTACTCCCCTCTCCACTCCATGCACACGCGCGCACACACACACACATTGCCTGTCTTCAAGGAGCTTAGAATCTTAGAGGATACTTAGTAAGTAAGTGAGCAACTGGAGTTGAGATGCTAAGGATGATAATGGGAGGTGCAGGGCAATTTACGAGCCCATAAGGCGGCACTGAGCTCTGCTGGGAAAGACAGAGGCCGCAAGTCTTCCTTGAGGGACTGATGGGTAGACAGAGTGAGAGTTAGCCAGCCGGGGTTGTGAGTTTGCAAAGGCTGCACCAGACCATGAAGGCCCAGGGAAGACAGTGACTACCTGCTTGAAAAGCCTGATTATAATTTACTCTTCCTGGACCTGCTGCTGAGATGGAGAAATAAGAGAAGCCCAAGAAGATACAGGAGCCTACACGGAGAGGTCCAGGAGCCACAGCAAGGAGCCTGGGCCTGAGGACCACAGGGAGCATCGATGGGCTCCAGGCAGAGGAGAGCCACACGTGTGCCCTTTAGAGACACCGCCTTAACCTCACTGTGGAAACCAGATTGCTGGACCAGGCTGGAGGATGAGGGGCCAGGCGGGAGCCCCGGTATCAGGGCTGCACAGCAGACCCCATGAAGGCAGCGGTGCCCACTGTAATAGAGACCAGTGCTGGCTTGTGCCTCTAGTTACCCCAAACCCTGCTATATGTATTACTCCCAAGAACCCCCTGAGGTGGGGGAATCACGCCCCTATTTCACAGATGAGAAAACTGAGGTGCAGTGAGGTTAGAGGCTTTCACGGCTCTGGAATGGCCAAGCTGGGACATGAAGCCAGCTCTTGGGGCTCCGTACCTCACACTCATGGGGTGGGGGCTGGAAGGTGATGGGGAAGAGGCAGTACTCACACTGGGCACTGCTGTTTGTGCCAGGGGGCACGCCCTCTCCTGAGGCCGGATCCACACACCAGGTGCCAGCCTCTGACGCCTGCAGCCTGGCAAACTCTCCTGTCTGAGACAAAACCGAGGTAGTGTCACCCAGCGAAGATGCTTCTGTAAACTGGTAAGTCGGGAGCCAGACATCAAGGATATTTCTCCCTAAACTACTGGCGATGGCTTTTCTAGACATTCGGGAGGGGCTGGACGGGGCTGCCCTATTCGAGACCCTTTACGTACATTGTCTGAATTCATGGCTGTAACATCCGCATGAGACAAAAACTGCGGTGAACACATTTTTAGAGTAGGGAAAACAGGCTCACTCAGAGAGAGAAAGTAACAGAGGACCAGCCACAGCTGGGAGTGGCAGACCCCGACTGGGCCCAAGCCTGCCCAGCCCGAGCCCAGCTGCTGCCTTGAAACTATCCCCCTAGTTCCGGAAACGATTTTCAACCAGCATCCCTTGGAGAAAAGGGGTCTGTAACAGAAAAGAAAGACAAGGGAGGAGACAGTCCCCTGCCTTTGCCCAGGGCCCTTCTCTCCTCGGCCAGCTGGGGATGCTGGGCAAGCTCCTCTAATTCACTGGGCAAGTTTCCTCATCTAAAAAGAGAGGAGATGGGACCAGATGGACCCATGCACTCCTGGTGAAGACAATGTCCTCTCTCCTGTGTATGCAGCTGCAGGCAGAAGGGAGGCCAGTTTTTCCAAGCTCCCTGGGACCATTGAGGCTTTCCTTGAGCTTTCCGAGGCCACTTGTTCATTCTATACTCTGCTGTGCTGTTTTCACAGATGATAAATGACCATCGTAATGACACCCGACATTTACAGAGAACATAATCAGGAGGCCCCCAGGGTGTCTTTCAGTCCCTGATGTAGGTAGAGAGCCTACGTCCCCGTTCTACTCAGCGAGACCCAGGGAAATCAGATGAGGTGCCCCCGGGTGCTTGGCTTTCAAGCCTCATAGGTAGGATTCAAACCCAAGCAAAGGTTTGAGAAAATATGGGATTGTAAAGATCTACAACTGAGAACACCCTCGCTGCTAACATGACTTCTGCTGAGGAGCAGGTCCAACACACAGCCATCCAGTGTGGGCACTGGGCATCTTGGGTCCTGTTTTCTGGCACTTGGGTCCTTCCAGGAGCCAGCCTGGGGAACCACACGATCAGAGGTTCTCTGGGAGCTGGTCTGAATCACTTTTCCCTCCGTCAGAACTATGCTTCCTGCCTCTCCTTCTCCACAGGTGGACTTGCAGACTCTGATGATGAAGCAGACTCTCATTTCATGGGTAGGGAGCTGCCAGCCAAGATAAAAGACTAGACCTGCTAATTTCCCTACAAAACTCTTTCGTAATCAGAGTCCATGTTTATAGCACCAAACAGTATTAATGACAGTGAGGAACAATATGTATTACTCCCAAGAACCCCCTGAGGTGGGGGAATCACGCCCCTATTTCACAGATGAGAAAACTGAGGCGCAGTGAGGTTAGAGGCTTTCACGGCTCTGGAATGGCCAAGCTGGGACATGAAGCCAGCTCTTGGGGCTCCGTACCTCACACTCATGGGGTGGGGGCTGGAAGGTGATGGGGAAGAGGCAGTACTCACACTGGGCACTGCTGTTTGTGCCAGGGGGCACGCCCTCTCCTGAGGCCGGATCCACACACCAGGTGCCAGCCTCTGACGCCTGCAGCCTGGCAAACTCTCCTGTCTGAGACAAAACCGAGGTAGTGTCACCCAGCGAAGATGCTTCTGTAAACTGGTAAGTCGGGAGCCAGACATCAAGGATGAGGTGAGGTGAAGTCGCTCAGTCGTGTCCGACTCTTTGCGACCCCTTGGACTGTAACCTACTAGGCTTCTCTGTCCATGGGATTCTCCAGGCAAGAATACTGGAGTGGGTTGCCATTTCCTTCTCCAGGGGATCTTCCCGACCCAGGGATCGAACCCGGGTCTCCCGCATTGGAGGCAGACGCTTTAACCTCTGAGCCACCAGGGAAGCCCCTGACATCAAGGATATTTCTCCCTAAACTACTGGCGATGGCTTTTCTAGACATTCGGGAGGGGCTGGACGGGGCTGCCCTATTCGAGACCCTTTACGTACATTGTCTGAATTCATGGCTGTAACATCCGCATGAGACAAAAACTGCGGTGAACACATTTTTAGAGTAGGGAAAACAGGCTCACTCAGAGAGAGAAAGTAACAGAGGACCAGCCACAGCTGGGAGTGGCAGACCCCGACTGGGCCCAAGCCTGCCCAGCCCGAGCCCAGCTGCTGCCTTGAAACTATCCCCCTAGTTCCGGAAACGATTTTCAACCAGCATCCCTTGGAGAAAAGGGGTCTGTAACAGAAAAGAAAGACAAGGGAGGAGACAGTCCCCTGCCTTTGCCCAGGGCCCTTCTCTCCTCGGCCAGCTGGGGATGCTGGGCAAGCTCCTCTAATTCACTGGGCAAGTTTCCTCATCTAAAAAGAGAGGAGATGGGACCAGATGGACCCATGCACTCCTGGTGAAGACAATGTCCTCTCTCCTGTGTATGCAGCTGCAGGCAGAAGGGAGGCCAGTTTTTCCAAGCTCCCTGGGACCATTGAGGCTTTCCTTGAGCTTTCCGAGGCCACTTGTTCATTCTATACTCTGCTGTGCTGTTTTCACAGATGATAAATGACCATCGTAATGACACCCGACATTTACAGAGAACATAATCAGGAGGCCCCCAGGGTGTCTTTCAGTCCCTGATGTAGGTAGAGAGCCTACGTCCCCGTTCTACTCAGCGAGACCCAGGGAAATCAGATGAGGTGCCCCCGGGTGCTTGGCTTTCAAGCCTCATAGGTAGGATTCAAACCCAAGCAAAGGTTTGAGAAAATATGGGATTGTAAAGATCTACAACTGAGAACACCCTCGCTGCTAACATGACTTCTGCTGAGGAGCAGGTCCAACACATAGCCATCCAGTGTGGGCACTGGGCATCTTGGGTCCTGTTTTCTGGCACTTGGGTCCTTCCAGGAGCCAGCCTGGGGAACCACACGATCAGAGGTTCTCTGGGAGCTGGTCTGAATCACTTTTCCCTCCGTCAGAACTATGCTTCCTGCCTCTCCTTCTCCACAGGTGGACTTGCAGACTCTGATGATGAAGCAGACTCTCATTTCATGGGTAGGGAGCTGCCAGCCAAGATAAAAGACTAGACCTGCTAATTTCCCTACAAAACTCTTTCGTAATCAGAGTCCATGTTTATAGCACCAAACAGTATTAATGACAGTGAGGAACAGTAACAAGGAAAGTTTGCTCAGTAATTTGCATTTTATGAACCTCTGCACTGCTGATTTCATCTAACTTCCTTGGAGCCTCTGTGAGCCCAGCAGAATGGGTGGCGGTGATCCTATCATCCCTACTTCAGGGTACGGGGCCTGAGCCACAGGGAGTTCCATCAGCTGGTACCTGAGTGGTTGGTTCCAGCAAGAAGTCTCTCTCTAAGAGCTTTCACATCAGTCACTGCCCTAAATCATGACAACCAGGGAGCTGGAGAGGGAAATATTACAGTCTTCCATTATGGTGAGAAGCTGAAATATGATGGGATGTTGATGTGGCTACATGGTTTAAGGAATTATGTACGTGCATATTATTCTTCAAAAAGTTGTCATTAAAGGTATTTCCTAAAAGCCTCAAAACAGTCCTAGTGCAAGGGAAGATTAAAATGTGACCTGATCTTAGGATAACGCAAAGCCCAGAGAAGCACAGAGATGGTAAATAAATTGCCCAAGTTCATACAGCTTGGGCCTCCAGGTGGCTCAGTGATAAAGGATCTGCCTGCCAATGCAGGACATGCAAGAGACGTGGGTTTGATACCTGGCTCAGGAAGATCCCCTGGAGGAGGAAGTGGCAACCTACTCCAGTATTCTTACTTGGAAAATTCCATGGACAGAGAATCCTGGCAGGCCGTGGGGTCATAAAAGAGTCGAACACGACTGATCAGCTAAACATCACCACCACCACAGAGCTTGGATCAGCCAGGGCTGGGACAAAAACCGAGGCCTAGAATTCCTTGTGAGTTTTCAATTAAAACAAGTTTATTGAAAACTAGAAAATTCGCCATCCAGAAAGTTCTGGCTTCTGGAACTTTCTTGGGCCTTCAGAGACTTACCTCTAAGCAGGTTGGGATGAACAGGCCTTTAGGAGATGGTTCTGCTTGGACACCAGCCTGTTTCCAGCTGGAAAGCAGCCCACTGGCTCGTGATCTCTCGCAGCTGGTGGGGCCTGGATGGGGAGAGAGGGGAGCTCTCAACAGGCTGGCCATGGGCGCTGAGGGCAAGTGGGGAGCCCAGGCTGGCCCCGAATGTTGGAGCCGTGCATCTGGGTGGGTGGAGGTGCCTTGAGCAGACAGCTGGGACCCCAGAGAAGCAGGCTGAGGGTTGGGGACAAAGACCCACGTGGGACATTTCATCTCTGAGACATAAAGTGAGCACTTGATTACACGGGTCCAGACTCAGAAGAGAGGTTGGACTATGGACCAGACATGAGGTCATTGTAGAAAACACAGAAATAGATGAAACTTCCCAGGTAGCAGGTGTCGGAGGGTGGACCTGGGGCTCCTTGCCCACCCCCAGATCCCTCCCTCCACCTGGGAAACGAGGAGTGTTAGGAACTACGACCAAGGCCAGGGAAGTATTCCAGGCCCGGGGACTTGGGGGTGTGTGGTCTGCCTGCTCTCGGGGGTTGGTCTGAAGCACTGGCCCACGGAGCCTCCCCACGCAAGGCACCCGCTAGAAGGCCCACCAGCCGGTCCGGCGGCCCCACTTACACTGTGGGATCTGCCGGGAACGGGCGGTCAGCGAGGCGGGGATGTACTCTCCCCTCCCGTCCACACACCAGCAGTGCCCTGGAAAAGAGCCATGGCCAGAAGTTCAGGAAGTGCCCAAGGGCCCTGCCCTGGGGGTCCTGCAATACACACTACCACATATGAAAGAGATAACAAATAAGGACTTGTTGCATAGCATAGGAAACTCTACTCAGTACTCCGAGGTGGCCTACATGGGAAAAGGATCTGGAAAGAGAGTGGGTTTAGGTATAGCCTACTCACTTTGCTATACAGCAGAAGCTATTGTAACACAGCATTCCAAATCAACCAAACTCTAATCAAAATTTTAAAAATTCCTAGCAGTGCCAATAAGTTCTCTCACCCAAATCACTACCTGTCTGCTCTCCCTAACACGGTCCACAATCAGAGGCCCTAACACCCAGAAACCCCAGCAGCTACCCACTTGATCTTCAGGCAGGTGGAAGGTTGCTGCTCCCATTGTACAGATGGAACAATCAGACGGCAGAAGAATTAAGGGACTTGCCACCAACTGCCGAAGAGAGGCCTAGAGTCCACTTTGCTTTGCCCTAACAGTGCAGGGCTCTTCCCTTTCTCTCTTCTTAGGGCTCTTTTCTCCACATGAAAAGGAGGGGTGTCCCTCAGCCTCCCCAGGGCACCTGCCCGCCTCACCCGTCGCGGCATGGCACTGCACAGGCTCCCAGCCTCCAAAGGCATCACACTGCGGCACGTAGGGGCTGGACCGCACAGGGCTGGATGCTCGTGGGGACTCGACCAGGGTCACCAGGCGTCTCTGGTAGAAGTCAAAGGCTGGAGTCGGGAGAGATGAGGAGAGAGGTGAGCACTGGACAGGCAAAGCCCAGGCCGAGCGGACTGTGTCCTGAGAACAGCCGCCTCGTCCTTTTCCAACATAGGCGGCCTTTTGATTTCTGTGACAAACATTTCCACCCCAAAACAAGACAGAGGCTCATCAAGGAGCGGGTAGGCCCTCACCAGATTGCCCTTTAAAATGAAAATGAAAAAAATTAAAATGCCGGCTGATAGGAATTCCCTGGCAGTCCGGTGGTTGGGACTCCCCGTTTCCACCGCAGGGGGCGCAGGTTTGATCCCTGGTCAGCGAACTAAGATCCCACAAGCAGCGTGGTGCAACCAAAGAAGTGAAAAATGTCAGCCAAGTTTGAAGGAATCACTGTTCCTCCTTCAGGAATTCTCATCTAGAGCCCATCGGGTTAAGGCCGAGTCTCCAGGCACATGAGAGAACAGTGATCGCTGATAACACTGATGGCATGTTACGTAACTGACTTTCCTCCTGTGCCCACCCCTCCTCCCTAGAGACTCCGGGACAATCTACTGGGTTCTGTGGGTCGAAGATGCTTTGTGGTCCTCAGTCTCTTTCTGGGCTGGGCCTTCAATCCCCTGACTCCCCAGGCTCCGGAGGTCTGCACACCATGAGCTCCCTCTCCTCTGGCACAGTTAGAGATGCCCCTTCTCATCTGAAGGGGTGCCCAGAAAAGTGCCCAACCCTGGTTGTTCCCTGCAGACACTTCCTTTTTTCCCAGTGGCGTCAGACTTACAAAAGCAGAGCTGGGGGCTCGGTGGAGAGGAACTTCCTTAGCCTGACTTCTGAACAACGTGCCACCACGACCTTCAGCCAATAAATTCCCCTGGGGCCAACACTTCTCTCTCTTCCTCCAAATTTCCCTCCCTGACCGAAGTGGTCACCGCTCAAGGGCATCAACCCCTCCTCCTCTCTTTGATTACATGACAACTTGCCCAGCCACAACATTTTTTTAAAAACTGGGTTCCTGCCAAAAGCAGAATCTCCAAGTCTCTGAGGAACAGAGGAAAAAAAAAAAAGTATCTGTGGAGGGAAGGAGAGAGAAGAGGAAGAAAGAAGCAAGGAGGGTGTTTAAGCATCCTTTTGCAGGTCCTCACATTCTGTCGGTGCTGTGCAAGACCCAGGATGTAAAGAGTAAGGTGGGAGTCTTGTTCTCCACCAGAGGTGGCTGGGGAGGCAGGGGAAACAAAGATGGCTCTGGGGAGACTCTCACATGGGGTTAGGGGAATAAAAGCAAGGGAAGCCCAATGCCAAGGGGGCAGCAGAACTGCCAGGAAGGTGAGGGCCGGGAGGCTCCAGCCTGTGGGTGTGGGCACTCTTTGTCTTGGTCCAGATGTTATAGGGGGAGCAGTGGGCGCAGGGGACAGAGGCCTGGGCGCCAAATCACCAGCATTGCATCCAGGTTCCGCTGGTTGCTGGTTGGATGAACTTGGACATGTGACTTAACCTCCGCTTCCACTTCTGAAAAGAATCACGGATGGTGATTACAGCATCGCTCTCATGGGACTGTCGGAGGATCAGATGCAAAGATCTGGTAGAGATCTACTTAGCACAGAAAGTGCTTGGCCAGGGGTACGTGTCAAGCAATGCTGAGCTGGTCCCAGGCCGGAGCAGTGTCAGCCTTCTGAGCATAGGTCTCTGTCATGCGAGGAACCAAGTGGTGCTTTCTGGAGTTAACTACCTGGATTAGATTTGATCACATGAGGAAGGTGCCTAAACCCAGAGCGTGTTTCCTCAGTTTAGGAGGGCTCTTTTACTTTCCTCCTAGGAGGTGTTCCTGAGTCCTTGGAAATGGAAGGAAACCTCAGAACTGGCCACAGGGGAGCAGGAGCTTTCGGAGCTCACACATTTGAATATTTTAACTCAGATACTTGGCTTCCCCGTGGGCTACAGGTGCCATACGCAATACAAAACACAGAGCCCTGTCCCCAAGTGGCTCTGTTGGAGGTTTGGGTGCCTTCTTGGAGGGGTGGGAAAATTTCCAGCTTTGGGATCACAAAAGACGTTTGTCTTCTCCGGAACCCATGGGCTGGGGGAAACCACAGCTCTAAAGATGACCGAAGAGGAACTCATTCAAACTCTCTCTTCCGCCAAAGAAGAAACAAGAAACCAGAAGCATGGGGCACTCACTGGACTGAGCTGCCAGTCGAATGGCATAATCGCCCCCGCTCAGAAACTTCTCCAGGAAAGTCTCCCGAGACGGGGAGAGTGGAGGAAAGGCCAGCTCCTCGTCCGTCAGCCGGATTCCTTTGGCCGCAAGGAAACTCTCTCCCAGAGGGAAGCGAGAACTGTTGGAATACGTGACAATCTCTTCTGCTTCCCTGATGAACTGCAGGACACGAAGCTTCACTTCCTCACAAGTGCCAGGACCTGGGGAGGAAAGGCAGATGGAGTCACCCACCACGTGGAGCTCACTCTGACCCCTCTGAAGTATGTACACACATCAACATACACGTGCATTTCTGGCTCAGCTGTTCCTTCGCCCCAACTCTTCCCACAACCTGGAATGTTCTTTCTGTTTTGTCTCCGCAATCGGATTCACTGCACTGACGGCATACCCGCTTTGTGAGATGATTAGTAATAGCTAATGTTTATTCCACACCAGGAACTCACATGCTGAGACCTTGCTGGGTTCGTTCTGGGTTCCCTCCAGCTTCTGACCAGCCTCATCCACACACCAGCAGCTCCGGAGGTCAAAGTGTGCCAGAGGGGCGCTAAAGTCTGAGTAGGGCCCTGGGTATCGGTCAAGCTGGCCATTTAGGATCTGCCAGAAGAGGTAGGGTTCCAGAAACACGTTCCCTCCAGGCTGGGTCTGGTTCCCTTCCAACACTGACACTGGGACATCTTGGAAAGAAGAGTATCTCGCCAGCCCTGGGAAGATGCCTTGTTGGCCAGCCTCGTACAGATTTTGAATGAAGAGACGGAAGTTTCTGGAAGCTGCTTCTCTGTAGCTCATGATCTTCATTAGCAGTTCCGCCGGGGTCAGCGCCTGGCCAGCACTGTTCTGAGCCTCCCAGCGTTCATACCACTCGAAGGCCTGCTCGGGGGGCCCGTCGCATTGCACGGGGCTCCACTGCCCACTGGCACTGCACTGCGGGATGTAGATGCTGGAGAGGGCGGGTGGCATGCTGGGATTGGAGACCAGAGTCTGCACCGTCCCGAGGAAGGCTCGCTCGGCTTGTAACTGACAGGGGCTGGGGCCTGGGGAGGAACGAAGCACAGGTACGTCAGGTTAATAAGCCCCAAAGGCCAAGATGCATATGTGCTAAGTCGTTTCAGTCATGTCTGACTCTTTGCCACTCCATGGACTGGCAAAGGGGATCACCCTTTTGCACGCTACGCTCCTCTGTCCATGGGATTCTCCAGGCAAGAATACTGGACTGAGTTGCATTTCCTTCTCCAGAGGGATCTTCCCGACCCAGGAATCGAACCCCTGTCTCTTGCATCTCCTGCATTGGCAGGTGGGTTCTTTACCACTAGTGCCACCTGGGAAACCCAAGACCAAGATGGAAGCCCTTATCTGTCCAAACTCCATCTAAAACCTTACACAGCCATAGAAACCCCATCAACCTTAAATTTGTAAATATTCAGAGAGAGAGAGCCTGCCCATCACTAAATCAATGCAGCTTAGACCAGCTGTTGTCAGCACCACAGAAATTTCATGTGGCAGCTTCTTAAAGCCAAATTAATCTCCCAACTCCACTCCTTGGAATGGTTAACATTATCCAGACCTTTGTGGACAATGTTTAAATCAGCCAGCAAATTTCACCATTAGCAGAAGTTTGGGCTTTAGCTATGACTCTGATGTGTCATGTCAGGGCCCTAGGACAGAATCAGAGTCTGCAGGTTGAACACTCAACAGACTCACATTTCTTGGGCTCTCCAAGCGCACTTCGAGTTCCAGTAATAGGCTGACCCTCGGTGTCCACACAGTAGCACTCTGAGTTGAAGCACTGGACAGGGAGAAAATTCCCCTCGCTGGTACAAGCAGGGACAAACAGGCTGGACCCAGCGGGCTGGCTACCCAAGAGGCTCTGCATGCGCGCCCTCTGCTTTTCGCACTCCGTGGGGCACCGAGGTCGTCCACCTCTAACCCGGGAGCCGGCAAGTTCTCGGCCCCAGGCATCCACGCACCAGCAGTCTCCAGCAAAACACTGGACCTCTTCGTAGCTCCCTTCCATGGTGCATGCCGGGACGAAAAGGCTGCCAGGTGCCTGCCCGCAGCCCTGAGAGCTGAACACCATTTCCATCACGTCACCTAAATCCCTCGCTGTGTCCTCTGGCACAGAAACAGCATGCTGCAAGAAGAGAAGGAATTCTGGAAGCTCCAGGAGGGAAGAAAGGAATTGCAGGGCATTTTGGTTCTCTTGTAAGTTGACTTCAAAGCCAAAACTGCCCACAACTGGCTTCCTCGGGGCAACGTCTGTCTTGGAGGCTTTGGGGGCTTCGGAGGCAGGATTTGAATTCAGTCCCACAGAGAGGGGCTTGGCCAGATCGGCTAGTGCCCGTCCATCCTGGAAGCCTGGGAGACCCAGCTGCTGGAAAAAGTGACTGAAGTTAAATGTGCCTCTTGTGCCCAGGGCTCCAGACAAGTTAAACTGGCCGACGTTCACCAAAAATCTCCCCCCGAAGAGGTTTTGCTGCAGTCGCTTTGCGTCGGTGGTGAACTGCAGGGCGAGGCGGGCCAGCTCTCGGGAGGGAAAGATCCCTCTCATGGCTTCCTTGAGGAGACTTTCTGGGGCGACAAACCGTGTGTCCCGTCCTTGCAGCATTGGCTGGAAAATTCCAGAATCCAGAAAGAGCTCCTTGATCGAGGGAGGGCAGGACGCAGCAAATCTGGCGAATCTCTGAGACACCCGTCTTCCCTCGGGAGCCAAGAACAAGCTCTGCTGGCTGAAGTAGCCGGAGGGCCCAAAGAGGAGTCTGGAAAAGGCCCGCCGCCTCTCGGAGGGACAGGACTGGTCTTCAGCTGCAGGGGGAATGCAAGCAGAGACACAAATGGAGAAATAGTTTCACCATCGCCAGTGACCCTGACACAAGCCCGCAGACCCTTCTGGTTTGCTGTTGTGGAATAATCACTGTCTGACTCCTCGCGACGCTATGGACTGCAGCCTGCCAGTCTCCTCTGTTCACGGGATTTCCCAGGAAAGAGAGCGGAGTGGGTTACCATTTCCTCCTCCAGGGTATCTTCCCGACCCAGGGATTGAACCCGTGTCTCCTGCTTAGCAGGTGGAACAAAAACAGCAACAGCGTTTCTGGCACAGCCCTCAGACCTTTCTGTTAGTGAGATGATAAGTCAGTCAAGGACTGACTCTCTGCCTCCTTTCTGCATATCCTTCTGTTTGTTCCTTCCCCCTGAGCAGAGTCTGTGACCCCCATCTTGGGGAGTGAGGACTCCAAGTGACTTGACTTCCTCTCCTTGATTGCACTCGAGGGTGACCCCTTCCTAAGACAGGGCTCAGAGACACAGGCCCACTTTCTGGAAACCTGTCCACACACTCATCAAATGTGCCCATCGGCATGATATCTCCCCACCCGGTGGGTGCCCTGCCTTGCCCAATACTCATGTCTGCCCAGAACCTCCAACTGTGATCTCATTTGGAAATAGCATCTCTGCGGATGTCATTAGTTAAAATGAGGTCATACTGGTTTAGGGTGGGTCCTAAATCCAATGACTGGTGTCCTTAAAGAATGCCATGTGAATATACAGAGGAGACACACAGGAAGAAAAACACTGGAAGAGGCAAGGCAGAGACTAGGCTAATGCAGCTGTTAGCTGATGAGCGCCAGAGACTGCCAGCATATACCAGAAGCTGGCAAGGACTCTACCCTGGAGCCTTCCGAGGGAACACAGGCCTGCCCACACCTTGGTTTCTGACTTCTGGCTTCCAGGACGGTGAGAAAATAAATGTCTGTTGTTTTAAGCCACTCAGTTTGTGGTCGTTTGGTATGGCTGCCCTAGGAAACTCCTGCACCAATAGAGGGAACACAGGCCTGCCCACACCTTGGTTTCTGACTTCTGGCTTCCAGGATGGTGAGAAAATAAATGTCTGTTGTTTTAAGCCACTCAGTTTGTGGTCGTTTGGTATGGCTGCCCTAGGAAACTCCTGCACCAACAAATTCCTGTTTGTTTTTAATGGAATGTTGTTTTTCAGGGTTCTCCTATTGGAACCCTCAATGACCTTTAACGCTTCATTATAATGTTCTTCAAGAGGCTGTCTATTCCTCTGTGGGGATCATCTTATCTAGGCTAACTAGTTCATCGTCTGTTTGAGGTTAAAAACCATACTTTAAATGCTATTGATATTTTCCATACTAAGAAACATTTTCCTATGTTTTAATATGCAATATTAGAGGAACTGGGCTTCCCTCGCGGCTCAGTGATAAAGAACCTGCCTACCAATGCAGGAGGCTTGGATTCGATCCCTGGGTTGGGAAGATCACCTGGAAAAAGAAATAGCAAGCCACTCCAGCATTCTCGTCTGGGAAATCCCATGGACAGAGGAGCCTGGCGGGCTACAGTC
Organism: Cephalophus harveyi; assembly: GCA_006410635.1. Lineage (NCBI taxonomy): Eukaryota > Metazoa > Chordata > Mammalia > Artiodactyla > Bovidae > Cephalophus > Cephalophus harveyi. The sequence continues at coordinate 426,565 of SJYT01016890.1, forward strand.
CATGAGGTCACAGAGTCGGACACAACTGAGCAACTAAACGACAGCATTACAGGAATTATGGTGTCCCCCCAATATAATATGATAATGCCCGCTCAGCAAACACGCTTAGCACAGTCTTCCAGACTTGTTGAACTTTCCTTGAAACTATTAATTAGCAATCAACTCCAGCGGAGAAGGCAATCGCACCCCACTCCAGTACTCTTGCCTGGAAAATCCCATGGACGGAGGAGCCTGGTGGGCTGCAGTCCATGGGGTCGCTAAGCGTCGGACACAACTGAGCGACTTCACTTTCATGCACTGAAGAAGGAAATGGCAACCCACTCCAGTGTTCTTGCCTGGAGAATCCCAGGGACGGGGGAGCCTGGTGGGCTGCCGTCTATGGGGTCGCACAGTGTCGGACACGACTGGAGCGACTTAGCAGCAGCAGCAGCAATCAACTCCATGCACGGTCAGGTCATTCTGTCTGAATATCTCAAGTCGACGGTCATCATTTTCATGAAAAAGTTTTAAAATTCAAACTCTGATCATCTCAGTCACATAGGTGGAAGGGAGAAAACTTCATTTTTCTCCATAAAACCATAAATCTTAGAAGTTCTTTTCAACTCACCCCACCCCCAACTTCAACTTTTCAAAATAATTCATTCCCCTCAGTTCACACGGGTGCCAAAAAGAAAGTCAGCCAATTTCACTCTGTAACCAGGCAACAGAGTAAGAGCTGGAACATGCGGTCAGAGAGATTGAGAGAGACTGGCAACATCTGAACATATAACACATCCGTCCACAAGCCCAGGGCTTCCTCTAATGGGTATTACAGGAAGGCAGGAAGAAGCCAAGCTCACGTCCCTGCTTACTCTCTCTCCAAATTAAGAGCATATCCTGCCCATTCATTTGTTATGTAGTGTTACCAAGGCAAAGAAAAAAAATCAGGTATTGGTTTCTTGTGGCACATGTTTCCATGGTAATGAGACTGATAACATTAGATGGAAAAAGTAGAATATATATATATATGATCTATGCATCTGGAAGTACTTTTGGTTTTAACGTGGAAGACCATAGTTCTTCATTTTCACCTGGAATTAGGGAACAGTGTTCTCTGGGTCTAACAGAACCAGAGTGTAATTGTAAAGGCTACCTTCAAGACAGAGTTTCACAATGTTCTTTTTCTACATCTTCACACTTAGCCAAAAGGATGCTACCCAACACAGTGCTGAGAACTCAAAATGTTAAGTTGGAGAAATCAAATGGTTTCCCAGGAAGTCACTGAAAGAATGTTAACACATGTCTATTTCAAGGCTCTAAAAATCCTGTCCTCCTCCTTCACTGTCTCACAACTTGCTGAGTCCATCCAGCTCACCCCAGCTGGGAGCCTGTGAGTGCTCCTAGACTCCTCCTGCACCACCGCTAACACCCTTCAGGTCCCAGAGTAGGGAGGAACGGAGTCTGATGCAATGCCTGGCCACCTGTCTCAAGTTCACACCCTTGTCCCCAGCCCAGTGCTTCTGCTTCAGTATTGCTTCCTGTCCTGGGCTGAATAGTGTCTCCCTAGAATTCACATTCCCATGGAAAAGAAATGCAAAAACGCAAAATGGCTGTCTGGGGAGGCCTTACAAATAGCTGTGAAAAGAAGAGAGGCGAAAAGCAAAGGAGACAAGGAAAGATATAAGCACCTGAATGCAGAGTTCCAAAGAATAGCAAGAAGAGATAAGAAAGACTTCTTCAGTGATCAATGCAAAGAAA